>OY856188.1:276588889-276661661 GCA_963693315.1 Diogma glabrata | reverse complement strand
AAAGATTTCATTGAAGAATTGTTTTCTGCTACATTTTCCTCAACTTCCATTTCTGACTTATTCGATAAAATTTCGTAAGTTTCGGTTTGAAGTGATGTATTTTCTTTCTTCTGAAAATTTAGAGAATCGATAGAGAGTAAATCTAGTTCTTCTAATATTTTTTTTCGATTATTTTGTGGTTTGTTCCGTATTCTCAATTCTTTCAAGAGATTTATTGATACATTTTCAAGTTCAATTGAACACTTCAAAGAGTTAATAGAACTTTTTTTTTGTAAACAAACATTTTTTTAATTTTGTGATATTATGTTACTAGTTGTTGGAATTTGAGCTGGAATTTCATCTTCCAAAATTATTGGTAGTTTAGATGAACCATTATTTACTAGTACTTCCTGAATTTCTTGTGAAGTGTTTTCGATCGCTGTACAATCGTCTACTTCATCAGATAATTCATCCTCTATTTCCAAGTTTATGAATATTGATTCTCTCGATTTTATCAAGCGCTGCCCTATTCATTTTATTTGGGTGGATTTAAGATATTCGTTTATGTACTATGTATAATTTATGTACTATACCGTATGATTACGTTTTGACAGAGTTCGTAGCACTGATTCTGAGAAATTGTTTTGAATATTTTGAGTGTTTATTTACAAATGTGAAGTTTATAAAATAAAGATAAATGACATTAAATATTTTTTTATTCGCCTACACATTAAAGTGTTACTTTATTACTGTGATTTGCGGCTTTAAAGTATCACTTTTCAACTATTTATTTTGTTGTCATAGCTACGTCCAAAAAAGTAAAAAGCATTTGTATTTGTTTAAATTCTATGAAAAATGCCATGTTTAGACGATACATCAATTTGAAGATATAATTCAACTAATATTTAAGAATAACCCACTTTTAAGGTGCTCCTTTGCTATGTTACTCTAGCCTTGGTGTATAATGTATATTTGAACATTTTTTTATTCTCCACCCCATCCTCAAGCTTCTGATTTTGCTCCTATGGTTGCTTGATTGCATATTCCAAGACCACCATTGGATTCAGTATCCTCGATTCATAGAAAAACCAATATTTATTATGTATATTTGAACATTTCCCTAATTTTAGACCCAAAATCTTATCCTCTAGTTTTTTTCCTGAACCGAAAATACTGATTTCAGCATCACCATTGCATTCAGTACCCTCAATTTACCCAAAATATATTTTTGGCTTTCAACCCAAACTCCCACCCTTTAGTGACACCCTTATATTTATGATCCCAATTTAAACATCACTGTTGGATTCAGCGACCTCTAGTATGTTGAAATCAATAATAATGACGATAATTTTGATTCTATTCATGACCAGACCCCCAACCCCACCCCTTATTGAACTACCCTGAGTCTGGTCAACATTTTTACAATCACCATTGAGCTCAGCATCCTCCATTATGTAAAAATCGATAATAATGACAACCATTTCGATACTTGGGATAACCGGAAGGTTCGGTTTGCACGTTCTACCATTCCATCGGATTGTGGATGTAGAGGTGTTGTTCTTGTCTTCTTTATCCCCAGTATCTTCATTGTAGCTTTAAATACGTCGGATTCAAAGTTTCCACCTTGGTCTGAATGAAGTTCTAAAGGAGTTCCAAATCGGCTAATGACGTTATCAACCAAAGCTCTTGCTAATGTGTCTGCTGTTTGATCTGGAATAGGAATACATTCTATCCTTTTTTTGAAGTAGTCCATAACGAAAGAACATTTCTATTGTTGCGCTCTGTTGGCGTAAGTGGCCCCAGGATGTCTATCGCCACTCTTTCAAATGGATCTCCGTTTACGTACTTTTGTAGTTCACCACGACATCTTCTGCTTGGGCCTTTTCTTGCAGCACATGTGTCACATTTTTTACACCAGTCTTCAATGTCTTCTCGATGATTTACCCAGTAGTAGTGCTACTCTATCGATAGTTTTCTGTATGCGAAAGTGGCCAGCAAAGGATGAGTTGTGCAAAAGCGCCAATACGGTTGGTACGTATGTCGCTGGTATTGTTGGTTACTAGTTTTGATGATTTCCCGTCATGACTTTGCCATTCACGACAAAGCAAATTTGTTTGTAGTTTCAATGAGTTAATAATTGCCCAATAGCTCTTTAGATTTTTATTTGTACCGGATATTTCCTGCCAAGGAGGTCTTCTTTCTTGCTTGCACCATTCTTTCACGATTGCTAGGTTGTCATCGAAATCTTGCTGTTTACTTATTTATTCATTGTCAACATCTTCTGGAACTACTTGTATAGCGTTGTATGCGGCCAGGTCTGTGCTTGACCTGGTAGTCGTAATGTCGTAGCCGTTCTAACTACCTTGCTAGTTGTCCCTCAGGATTTTTAAGAGACACCAGCCATGTTAAGGCTGAATGATCAGTACGAATGGTAAAGTTTCTTCCGTTCAAATAAACATGGAAGCGTTCTACAGCTCTAATAACAGCTAATAGCTCTCTCCTCGTTGTGCAATAATATCGTTCGGCTTTTCCCAATGTTTTGCTAAAATAAGAAATTACCACCTCTTGATCTGTATGTGTCTGCGATAGCACGGCTCTAATTCCAGTGTTGCTGGCATCCGTGTCAAGAATAAGTTGCTTACCTAGGACCACAAATCCTAGAATCGGTGTTGATGTAAGGGATGTATTCAGTTGGTTAAAAGCTTCCTCGCACTCATCGGTCCACTCAAACTTAACATTGTCTTCGGTTAGACGATGGAGTGGTCTGGCTATGTTTAAAAAACCCCTTTACAAACCTGCGATAATACGTGCAAAGACCAATGAAGCTTCTGACATCATGTTTTGAAGTTGGCTGTGGCCAGTTGTGTAACGCTTCTGTTTTAGTGCTATCTGTTCCTAATCCAGTTCTTGAAATCACATGACCCAGATACTTGACTTCGATTTTAAATAATTGACATTTCTTCGGATTGAGCTTTAAGTTGGCAGAACAAAAGCGTTGTAGTAGTACTTCCATATTTTTGACTGCTTCTTCAAAAGTTTGGGCATGCGAAAGAAGGTCATCTAAATAAACAACGCATTTTGACCTTGGTAAACCCTTCAGAATTGTGTGCATCAAGCGTTCGAATGTAGCCGGCGCATTGCAAAGCCCAAACGGCATGATGTTGAACTGCCATAGCCGTACTACAGTTGTAAAAGCTGTCTTTTCTTTATCATCGTCTTCCATCTCCACTTGCCAATATCCACTCTGAAGGTCAATGCTGGAGAACCACTGAGAACCAGCCACTGCATCTAGTAAATTGTCAATTCTCAATAATTCTTTGTTCCAGCATTTCTTGAGTCAGCTTTTCTCCTTCTTTCAGCTTGTTAAGAGGAAGACGTCGAATTGGTTGTTTGATACGCTGGGCGCTACCCACGTTTGTCTTGTGTTTTGCAATGGATGTTTGTCGTTTATCATCTGGTCCTTTGGAAAACACGTCCTGAAACTCTATTAAAAGGTTAGTGACCATCACTTTCTGAGCTTTATCGAGACGTTGTGTTGTTTCTTGAAGTAACCCGGTGAGATGTACTGGTAGTTCTTCTAGGTGTGCACTTGTAGTCCCATTTTCTATGTCGCTTTCTAATATCTTACTTACCATTTCTACCTCCGATATTGCTGCTATGCTGCTGCCACGAACGAGAGTGACTGGATGATTCATGACGTTTCTAACCCTAACCTGGACTATGCCATCACGGGAATCACTCATACCGGTGGCTATAGTAAATCTTTCTAAAGGAGTGGTAGACGTCACGAAGCTCTCTGCTTTCAACCATGGCTTGCAATTCACTGGCAGTATTAACTCTTCTTGTGGTTTAATAGTAGTTGTTAGAACCAACCTAAGCGGTACGTTTTCCAACTATATCGGAACTTTAACATCACCGATTACCAATGCCGGTATTCTCAAATCAATCTCACAACAGTGTTTCAACAAGAAATCGGCACCCAGGAGACCTTCATTCACCATTTCTGCTACATGTGTGGGTTGTTCCACTCCAGTTTCTCCTATCTTGATGGAGAACTCCTGGCATCCCAATACAGGTGATTTCTGATTCTGAACGCGGTTTTCAGCACCACATTGGTTTTGATTAATTGAATAGCTGGTTCAATCCTCTCCCAGATTCGTCTACTGATGATTGTTCTTGAAGCACCTGTATCGAGAATAAACATACACTTTTGGCTCGCTACCTTTGCCTCCACTATCATTGTTATCCCGCCGAGGTCTTCTCGTAGCGAATTGGGGCTCACTTCACAGGCGTATGGTACAGTTGAAGGAGTCAGGCTTAGCCCTGCAAGCCTGACTGACTGGAGTTTCCCAATGGATTTATGGTTGCACTTTCCTGAGAAATATTTTCTACAATGGGTAAATTGTTGCCTTCCAACCTCCCTACGTTTCTTCTTCGTTGACGAAATCGTCTTCTAAACAGCCTTCGTCTTGGTACCATGGTGCTTTCTTCTTCATCTTGCTCTACAACCTCTGTCATTCGGATAGTTCGACGATTGGATCTAGTAGCCATTCTCGCTGCTTGAAATTCGATTGCTTTTGCCACTGCCTCCGTCAAGTTTTGAGGCCTAGTGATTCGTACCAGATCCTGAACTTCCAAGTCAGCAATACCATCTATAAATTGCATCATGCCAATTCTATCTTGTGCCGATGTTGGACAATCCTTAAACGCTGACCGGGCTAGCCTTTCGATATCCGTTGCAAACTCTGCTAGATCTTCTCGTGGTTTCTGCAAGCGACTACGTTATTGCACATGGCTTATTTCACCGGCTTCCTCACCTGAGAATCGGGGTTTCAGTGCATCCAACAGCTTTTTGTAGTCCCATCGATCCAGTTTGGGCAGAATGTTTAGAATCGTCAATGCTTTGTCTCTAAGCATCAACGCCAATTTTGTTGCCTTAGTAGCGTCATCCCATTGATTTGCCGCTGAAGCCATTTCGAATTGGGTCTAATAATCGCTTCAATTACTCGTACCTTCGTACGGGTTTGGTTTTACCTTAACGACAGATTTTTGCTGCATCGTCCCTAAATTTCTAGTTTGAGTAACCTGTGGTGTTGGTAAACCAGCCAAAAAGGATTGATCATTCTTACCATCTACAACGGGATGACTAGTACCCTGGTCTTTCTGAACACTCATTGTGACGAAGTTCTGTTCTAGAATTTCTACCCTATTCTGTAATGCTAAGTTAGCGCCGCCATCTAAAGTTTTAAATTCTTCTCGGAGATCGACTTCGATGGTATCGCCCAGATCTTTAAACATTTCATCTATTCTAGTAGACATTTCACCTCTCATCCTCACCGTTACTGCTTCCAAAGTGTGTTTGATTACAGACTCCAAGTTTTGCGACTGCGTCTGGAGAAGAACGGTGAGCTCTGACATCTTGACTTCGTCCCCCATACTTCTTTTCTATCTCGGTATCGAGAAACTTATTCTGCTTTCAGGTTGCCGTAATCCTTCTGACACCAATGTTACGGTTTTCCAGTTTTGAAGCGCCGAGAAAGAAAAATTGGATTAGTTTTACGCAAAACAAACTCTTTATTTTAATATTTCTAAAATTTATTAATTAACACAAACTTTTATTTCAATCGATTTATACAATAATCATAAATTAGAATAATTTTCATTAAATGGAAATTGCAGACTCACAATTCCTTTATTGACGAATAAGCCTTGTTGTAGTCCAGGATCAAGTCTGCCTATTCTTGAAATATCATGCTCCTTATATGCATCTATTTTTTCGTCCTATCTTCTTCTCATCATGTTGCTATTTCAATGTATTGCTTCATCATTTATCCCACAGAGTTCGTCATGGAACGTCGGTATAGCAGCAGCAAATAATTATTGTCAAAGAATTAGACTCACTCTTCTTCGTTGAATTTCATTTGTGCATATGTCAACCAATTGACAGCCGCAACAACAACAACAAGAATTTATCGTAAATTATGTAAATAATTGCAATTAAATTAATAAAATTTCTTTTGTTTCAGGCAATATTCATAACAATATAGTCAAGTACCATATACTAACAATTATATTTATTAAGGGGGTGGATATGAGAAGGGGTAAAAACACCATTTAAAACCCGGACAAGTGGGGTGTCATTTGAAAGAGCACCAAAATTAAAAAACACTACAATTGTTTTAGAATTTTGCGATGCATAGTTTTTGAATTAATGTCAAAAAAGTGGTACAAAAAGTTGATCCCCCAACCTACGTTTCTTCGTTGATTGACAGAAAAATTTGAAAAAAATCATAGAGATAGGAAATTTGATAAACCCTTAACGAAAAATATAGCGAAGCCTCAAATGATTTTATTTCTGTGTGTTTAGGGGATGGGAGTGGGGAAGGGTGAAAGAAAGGTTTTTTGACCCGGTCAAGTGGGGTGTCATTTGAAAGAGCACCAAAATTAAGAAACATTACAATTTTTTTTAGAATTTTTCAATGCACCGTTTTTGAATTATTTTCAAAAAAGTGCAACAAAAAGTTGGTCCCCCCCCCCGCCTATACGTTTCTTCGTTGATTGACAGAAAAATTTAAAAAAAATCATAGAGATAGGAAATTTGATAAACCCTTAACGAAAAATATAGCGAAGCCTCAAATGATTTGATTTCTGTGTGTTTAGGGGATGGGAGTGGGGAAGGGTGAAAAAAGGTTTTTTGCAGGGTTGTGCCGTAGACAAAATAGATTACTTTACATGTATAGATTACGCATAGATTACGTGTAAATTACGCGGGATATTTTCGTGCAATCTATAATGTAAACTATAATGTAATCTATTTAATTGATATGTGAATTCTAAAATTTTTTAGCAATAAATTAACTTTTTTTCAAGATCGCAAGACCTTGTTTTTGACAATATTATTGACATATTAGACAATATTATTGACATATTAGACATATTATTGACAATATTAGATCATATCTTTTAAGAAAAAAATTTCAGTTGGGATAATACAATATTTCCACTTATTTCTGCTTAAATCA
Organism: Diogma glabrata; assembly: GCA_963693315.1. NCBI lineage: Eukaryota > Metazoa > Arthropoda > Insecta > Diptera > Cylindrotomidae > Diogma > Diogma glabrata. The sequence goes on along the minus strand of OY856188.1, from coordinate 276,654,660 downwards.
AAATTAATAGATTACGCCAAATTTGCATAGATGACATAGATTACATTACATAGATTACATGTAATGTAATCTATTTTAGATTACGCGTAAAGGAACAACCCTGGTTTTTTGATTTTTTATATCATTTCGATCAATTTAGATGAGATTGACATTTACTATCGATATTTACGATGAACCATCTATTTTTTATGTATCTATGGTCTGGCAATATAAACACTTTACAACACAACTGTATGTCAATTATTTTGATATTCACGGAATATCACGGAACCCTTGACGAACGAATTTTATTCGCACTTGTCTGACTTTTTTATTTATAAAAATTATAATACAGGTCGTAAAGCCGTATAGCGGGTTTGTGTGATTTTAATACCGATAGCCCTGTCTATATTTCAGTATCATGAAAAATCAAATAAAGTTAATCTTATATAATTATAATATATTCACCCCTTAGTACACTTAAAGAAAAGGAGGGAACATCATCATGATATATCAATAAAATTCGATTAAAACACTTTTTTTATTCGGAATAAACCGAAAATCATGAGAAGAAAATTAATAACTGTTTTTGTAATATGTAATCGTTATGTTGACAATATCCGTAAGAATAACAAAAAAAAGTACGATAAGGAGGGTGACATATTTTTATTATGTAATAAAATTTAAATGACACTAATAATAATAATTATTATGAATATTACTATTATTGCTATCTTCGTTTGTTATTATTTTTTGTTCGTACATAAACACAAGCAATATGTTTGTACATATTTATTAAAGTAAGATTAGATTCAATCTGATGATTGTGTAATTGTTTTTTTGTGTTCAACAAGTTATTTATGAATGGTGATTTACAATTAAAATAATAAAGTAATTTTCAAGCAAAAACGTATTACTATACAATTTGTTGTTGAACGAAAGTCATTGTAAATTAGAAGAACAATCTTCATATAGTTTCGATGACTTAGTTTATTTCTGAAAGCCTTCATTCGGTTAAGTTGAATATTTTCAATTTGTTTGAAGCTACGCTATTCGCACTGAAATTCTTTCACAAAATACAAAAATATAACACCTTTTCCATGCCTAAATACTTTATTATAATATAATATCAAATATTTTGCCTAGAAGCAAAATGCAACAACAATTATTGTAAACTTAATATTTAGATCTAAAAATTGACGATATCCCCATTATTATAAATATTAACATATTTTTTACATTTATCAATAAACGTAACAAATTCAATCTACATAATTTGTCAAATATTATGACTAAGACAACAAAGTCAACCAATTATCTACACCGAATTGTTTTCAATAAAAAGAAACATCGAAAACTAACCAAAACATTACACTAATAAATCTATTTTTCACAACAGTTAAAGGTAATGGAAAGGAAGAGGAACAGATACTATTGTGCAGCTGCTGTTTAACACAATTTCGTACACCATCCTTTTTCCTTATTTTTTTTTTCATTAATAAAACAAATTAAAAGTCAATTTCTTTACCAAAAATAAAAATAAATATTTTTTTGAGTTTTGTAACACCACGAGGGGATAAAATAAGGAAACTACATGAAAAAATAAAATCTAAATTACACGGTGTCACATTACCAGTACCGCCCCAAGTATTATAAATAATAGAGAGAAACTTAAATTTACTTAGTTTAATTTAGTGATTTTAGTTGTGTCTCTACATGAACAAAATAGATAGGGGTTAGATGAGTTTGTGTCTTTTGGTGTTATTCGTATATGATTGGAGGGGTTAGTTTGACAAAATGATAGATTATTCTTAAGTTTGATCGTATTAATGTGTAACTAAGTTAATTTTTTCGAGATACTAAAGCTGATGTGGATATAAATTGTAATATGATATTAAAACGTTGTTTTGATGTTAATCCTATCAGAGCTTAGAATAATAGGAAGTCAAGTAGGAGATTTGGGTGCTTGAAATGTTATGAAACGTATGTTTTCATTTTTAGTTTATGCAATCAAAGGAAACAAATAATAAATTTTAACGATACTCGATAGACAGCTTCTTTAGTGTAAAGTATTGTGAGACTACTTTCAACGCTTTGTTATGAACTGATAAAACCTCTGCTACTGAGGTCATTAAAACGGGAAAAAAATTTGAAGGTGACTTTCTTCTACACCTAAGCCACATTTAACATCTCGAACTAGACAATGGAGGAAATATTAATAAAACAAGCAGTAAAACGCAAATTTTTTTTAAAGAAATTCAAGGAACTAAAGTAAAATTGGACTACAAAAATCCGGCTAGTGTCATATTCCTTGTTCATCTGACTTCATCTGCATATTTCAATGATTATAATCCCCGATATAGAGTTATTTCAAGACTCATTTTTTCAAGCAACCAATAGCCTGCCTGTGCCATCATCAAGGGATATTTCATAGTTAACATTTAAGGTGCTATCATATGGCTGAATGGAGTTCATTTGTCAGCACTCTTAGGATATCACCTTGGCTAGTGATATCGCATTACTATTGACAGTGGTATATATCATATCGCAATCCAGACAAATGAGTAGTTCCAAATCTGGACGAGAGACATATTAAGTGAAAGGTGAGACCAAAATATACACAGTGCTGAAGTATGAGCTTAATCGAGCAACGCGTCGGATTAGATTTAATCGGGGAAGATTAGATTTAATGGCGGTATTTTTTCGTGTTGTATGTAAAATTTGTGCTTTTCGATTTATGGCCAGTTTTACGTAACAAACATCATATTCTTACTAATTCTGATTACATGGCTCAAACAATATTCTTGGCTCAAACAAAAGCATATTTACCCATACAAAAACTAAAGCCACTGCACGTAATTAAACTTTCTACCCAATTAAAGCTATCTCTGGATCAATATGTGTAACAACTAACATCAAACTCAAGTTATACAAAACATTGATTAGACCGGTATTGATGTATGGTTCACAAATGTGGATCCTAACGTAAATTGATGAATTACATTTATCTGCTTTCCGTGTAAAGCGCGCGAGATCTTACGCTTTATGTTTGGCGCAGCTTTTTAATAGATCAAAACCGTCAAAAGGAAATTTCATACATTAAAATTTATGGTAAAACAGATACATAATAGTACAATATGATGCAAGGATGTAAAGCTAAAGATCGGGGCGCTAGCCGTAATTTGTACCCACATTAAGTTCAAAATAGCTTACGTCCGTGCATCATATTGTAACGACTCTTGTTGGTTCTTTTCGATTATTGAGCAAATACGACAGTAAAAAGACAGATCTTTACTTAACAAAATCTCAAACTTTATTTATCAACCAGTTAACAGCAACTTCCGATTTTAATTACAATAAATTCCAGGGTCTCCAATTTATGCACGATAAACTTCACCGCTTTTCCACAATTTGAATCAATAATATTCGGAATCGTAAAATCTGTATTTACTATTCCACTAAGTTCAAATTCTTTTACTATTAGTACCTAGGCTCAAGTACCACCGATTATTCCTTATACTTGCGAATATTTGTAAGCACTTTTAATTGCAAAATTAAAACTGACTATCTGATATTTTGTTCGCTTATTTATATTCAAAAACAAATAAGCAGAAACGTCTGGTAACTCAGTTTTTGTTGCCAGTGTATTTTCTAGAAACAATAGGCCACACCTCCTTTTAATTCATTAATGTAAACATAACAAATTTAATTTACATTAATTTATGCAAATTGTATTAGTTAAAAGGAGTTAACATTTTAATTCATCTTTGCCGAATGTATTGGTTATTAAATTAACCCATTCTGGACGAAGTTTATTACAATATACTATTTTTTATTCGCCGCAAGCAAAATATTAAAAAAAAAAAAAGAAGAAGGCAGTGTTGAGGACTGCCGACAGAAGTGAAAGCTTAAATCTGTGAAAAAGCTGTGTTTTTTGTATCTTCCAATTATTGTAGCATCGCAAATTAAAATTTCAGAATGTTTAAATTAAAATCATTAAAACTATATTCTGGGTTTTACATTTTTATATTTGAAATAATCAAAACATATCATATAAAAATTTGAAAAAAAAAACATATCATATAGAAAAAGAAAAAAAAACATTGATCAAAGCAAACTACCGTTTAAAACGATAGTTTAATAAAAAGCAAATTAAGTGTACATAACAACTTCCGAAATTTTCATGATGATTAATGTATTAATGCATAAAGGACAAACAGAAATACTTTCAACTTTTTATATATTCAATATCTATTTAGCATGATGACTCGAATGATGCAAATCGCAAAAGACAGTAGCAATATAACTTTAAAAAACTGCATTATAGATCAATTTTTTAAAATTCGTAAAAAGAAATTTTTATTATTTTTATGAATTCTGGATAAAAAAAATAGTTTTAATGGTATTTAATAAGAATTAAAAAAAACAATAAAAAAATATGTACCACACAAGGATTTGAACTCACGACCTACAGAACATCAGTCGAGCGGTGCGATATCCACATCGTAATTTAAAATGTTAAGAAATGATAGATGTATTACATATTTAAAAACTTTTTTTTGTTCTTCAAAAATGCATATTAAAAATGGTAACGCAAATATATAAATTTTACCTAATACAAAATTGCACAACGCGCCTAAAGAAGTTTTCACTTCAAAAAATGTTTATTCTAAATTAAAATTATAAATTTTCATAAATTTTGAAATAAAAATATGTGGAACAAGTTACCTCTGACAAAATATTTGTTATTTTCTCCAAATTATTGTATAACTATGACGACAAATGATAACAACTATTTTAATTTGATAATGAAATTTTGAATTTAAGGGTTGCTTTGATAAAAATTTCTATTCTTTATAGAATTTAAACAAATACAAATGTTTTTTACTTTTTTGGACGTAGGTATGACAACAAAATATATGGTTAAAAAGTGACACTTTAAGGCCGCAAATCACAGTAAAAAAGTATCACTTTAATACATAGGCGAATAAAAAATGATTAAGACTATTATGATAGTTATAATTTACATCTCATCTGATCGCAACATAACAAAATTTGTTTTTATTCGCCTACATATTAAAGTGTTACTTTATTACTGTGATTTGCGGCTTTAAAGTATCACTTTTCAACTATTTATTTTGTCGTCATAGCTACGTCCAAAAAAGTAAAAAGCATTTGTATTTGTTTAAATTCTATGAAAAATAAAATTTTTTATCAAGCAACCCTCAAATTCAAAATTTCATTATCCAATTAAAATAGTTGTTATCATTTGTTGTCATAGCTACACAATAATTTGGAAAAAATAATAAATATTTTGTCAAAGGTTACTTGTCCCACATATTTTTATTTTAAAATTTATGAAAATTTATAATTTTAATTTAGAATAAACAACTTTTCTTAAAATATTTTGCTTGCGGCGAATAAAAAATAGTATATGATACACGGACGTAAGCTATTTTGAACTTAACGTGGGTGCAAACTCCACATCCGTCCAAAATCTTTAGCTTTACGTCCTAGCATCATAATGTACTATTAACGTCTCTGCGAACTGGTTTGTGTTCCATAGTCCTAGATTTACGAATAATATAATAATTAGCTATAATTTATATAGGTCTTAAAGATTGATTGCTAAGATTTTGTTGAAGAATTAAATTTCCTCAAAAAAAAAAATACCATCAAATAAACAAATTACTTTATAAACCGAGAAAACCAATTATTTCTTATCTATGATTAGGTGTTAATTAAGGGTGTCCAGTAACACTAACTAATAATCAATTGTTTTTTAATATCCTGTCGAAAACGATTAAAATCAGTAGAGTCGATTGATATATAGGTAAATATCCGCCTCTATAATTATCTAATATAATTTTTAAGCAATAAGTCAGCAAAAATATTTATTGTTCAACAACAAATAATAGGTTGCTACATCAAATATTTGAAGTTGGTTATGTTTTCTTTTGTTTGAATGCATCGTTTTGCTTTATGTTTTTTAAATCTAACATAACACCTGCAAGTTTATGATGATAATGATAATAATAATAATAGTGTGCCATCAATTCTTAACATATTTTCTTTAAAAACTAACACATTTTACACTTTTGGTTTACTCTTCTTAGTGTTCTTGTTCGTGTTCTCACTTTGCACAATTATAAGGTCTATGAGTGTTAGTTGATAAGTAGTTAAACTTTGCGTTTATTAATTGTTTATGTTCTACAATCAGGTAAAATAATTATCTTGAAAATCAAATTAGACAAAATTTACTTTTTCCTAATAATTTTGCATGAAATTAATAAAAGTTAGTTGAGAAATAAAGACTATTGAAATTTTTTTTATAAATCTTTAAAAAGCAAATTTTTGGGGCAAATATATCGATAAAAAAAAGTTTCATAGTTTACAAACTGTTTACCAATGCTTTTGAAATTCAGAGAAAAAGGAGACCAAAATTCAGAGAAAAAGGAGACCCAAACAAGTCCCTTTGGTCAAGTTTGAGCTTAATCGAACAAACGGGCTTAGGAAAGGAAGCATATTTAGTGAATATTCTCGTTTATTATAAGCTAAAAATGATGATTGTTTAAGATTTTGTCGATTTATACGTTCTATATAGTAATTGTGTTATTTTGAGTATTGCAGAGTATATTTTTTTAAGTATTTTATAACGACACATTTTTGCAAATAATTGAATTATAATTTTTCTACGAACCCTCTAATATAGATTGAATCCGAACTCAACCACATATATTTTCTGTAAAACAAACTTCTTTTGTTCGAACATCGAATTTGGTCTAAAACAAATTACATCTTTGTTTGAAAGAGAAAGAGAAAAAAAATGTCAGCGTTAATATCCTTCACGATGTGAAAATAAAAAAATAAATTTTGGATTAATTATTTTTGATACTAAAGTCAGTTTTATTAAAAAAAATATCTATAAAACTAAATAATATTTTAATAATTAAATGATAAAATTTTGAATTATTTAAACCAGAGATGGTTAAGTTATAATCAAAAGTAATATTTATTGATTTTTGTAATTGTTATAATGTTATGAAAAAAAGAACATTTGATTTCATGTTTAACTTTTGACTAAAACGATTGATTGGCTTAAATTTTTCCTAAACATTTTAAGTGCATATAGTTTTATGTACTTAAAATTGGCTGATTGTTCATATTAAGTGTGAAATTTGTAAAGAAATGCAAGAAAATAGTAAAAGATCATTTTTTGTCTCGATTATTAAGATCATTAAAAGTGTCATTAAAACATCATTAAAAAAGTTAGATACACAAAGTTAATAAATTTACAATTTTTGAGTATATTGATTGTAATCATTTGCTATATTAATTTGAAAAATCAAAGGATACTTGTTGCACGTAACAGGCTTTTCACACCTAGCTATTTAGTGGGATAGCTTCAGTGTTCCAAGGTCTTCAAAAATTTTAGCCCGGTCGCAACAACAAAAAATTTATGTGAGAGAAAACGAAATTTAAGATTTTTATTTGGGACCTAATTTTCATAGCAGCGGAACGAGATAACCCTCACGTCTCGATACTTGTTTACCTTAATTCGACATATCAAATAACGTCATTTTCACTATTAACCGCAGAAAAACTAACATTTAATATTAATTAAAATAAAATAACTTACAGCTAACTATTCCGATGATTCCTTTATAAAATAAATATGTATTGTTTTCCCGTTTTGTTGTTTTCTGCCCCGTTGTATTCCCTTATCTCATTAATTATCCGCCCATCACCTCACTTTTTCCAATTTTGTTTTTTTTAATATACTGCTATATTGCGAGGTGACAATTCATTACGGAGATTCTAAAATTACTTTAACTTTGGTCCTTTAGTTCCCTCGCTTGGTCAATCCTTTTAACATTGTCCTCAATACTCATATACCCACATAAATACAAATATAAATGATCTCCCAAATGAACGCAATCCCTTCGCTTATTGATCTTGAGAACTGAACTTGAGTTGACTTATTACAATTAGACAATTCATACCATGTCAATTACTAGCCTGGTCTACTGCCTATGGATTACATCATCAGCAGTTCAGACAATTCCAGGTAAGTATTTAATTCAGACAAAATATTAAGTTTATTTGTATAATAATTTATTTTCTTTTCAGGAGATAGTGATGCGGCAACTCAACTGTAACATGTAACATATACTTTCGACTTAAATATAGATAGTTAGTCTAATAGACGGACTACTTGAAGTTCAATGATAATTAGTGTAATATTAATTTCATATTTTTAATGAATTTATTTTGTTATTTTTTTCGTATTATCGTATTTGGCGATGTGAATTAACTCTTTTATAAGTATAAAACTTTGGCTTTATTTGTTTGGGGGTTTTGTGGTAAAAACTTTCGTCTTCTCTCTCTGAGCATACACTGGGTTAAGTCGATTCGATTGCCGAGTTCCAGCTCAGATATTTTGAAGAAGCAAGCAAAATGGAGACAACCAAACTAATGGTTGCAGCGCGAGATCTGCGATGAGGCAATTAATTGGGAACAACCTCACTGTTCCAACTCCACTATTTCCTTCAACCCGACATGACGCCGATGACTAATGAGATCATAAAAATTTACATGTTAACAACAAAAAAAACAGGAGTTATATTTCGACTTACTTTACAATCAAATTAAGAAACCCGACATGTATGTGTCTAGAAGGGAAAGTAAATTATAATAACATATAATAATATATTCTAATAGATGGTGAGTACCTGTGGTCTAACTTTTGATTTAGTATTTAAGCTGGCCGCACTCTCCAACGACTAGTTATGACTATTTACAGCGTCGACTGGGAATATTCAATGATGAAAATAACAATCCGGGTGCACTGGCATGGCACCGGAATCGAATTATACAATAATAAAACTTTTAAAGTTGAAAACTATTGACAATTACAGCGTCTACTGATGTGTATTCGATGATGAAAATAACAATCCAGGTGCATTGGTATGGCACCGGAACTGAATTATACAATATTAAAACTTTTAAGGTTGAAATCTATTGACAATTACAGCGTCTACTGATGTGTATTCGATGATGAAAATAACAATCCGGGTGCATAGGTATGGCACCAGAATTGATTTGTACAATATTTAAAACTTTTAATGAGGTAATCTGTTGACATTTACAGCGTCGACTGATGTGGATTCAAAGATGAAAGTAACTATCCAGGTGCATAGGTATGGAACCGGAATTGAATTATACAACAATAAAATTTTTAAAGTTGAAAACTATTGACAATTACAGCGTCTACTGATGTGGATTCAATGATGAAAATAAAAATCCAGGCGCATTGGTATGGCACCGGAATTGAATTTTACAATAATAAAACTTTTAATGTTGTAATCTGTTGACATTTACAGCGTCGACTGTTGTGTATTCAATGATGAAAATAACAATCCAGGTGCATTGGTATGACACCGGAACTGAATTATACAATATTTAAAACTTTTAACGAGGTAATCTGTTGGCATTTACAGCGTCGACTGATGTGGATTTAATGGTGGAAATAACTATCCGAATGCAGTAAACGATACACGCGTTTATTCTAGAACTACTTACAATTTAAATACCGCTATTTGCCTTATCATGCTGGCTGGGTGCTCTCTCAAATCAAAGAAAAAATACAATTTCCTTACACAAAAACAATTAACTCAATCACCAACAAAAAAATGACAAATTTGTTTTTATTAACAATAAACTAACACAAAAATAAATTAATCCAAAAAAAACAAAAATCTAGCAAAATATAATAACAGACGTCTAACCGCTATCACGATCCAAAAGTAAGAGAGAAATTAATTGGCAAAAAAAATTCAACAATCAAAACGTAAAAAAAACTAATCACGAAAGAAAATATAATAAAAAAAAAAATACAAATAAATTAATATAAATTAATACAAACAAAAAAAAAATAACGAAACGAAAAGACGTCTATCCTCCACGACGGTACCACCACACCTTAAATTTTTTTTCCCCACACATAAAACTATACTGCCCCCTTTTGTTGGACAAGCGTAACATTTAGCACAGTTTATATTCCCGATAGGTTCGCGTCTAGGACCAATTCGTTTTCTGACAGCTATAAAGTTGTGTTCCATACTTCTAAATAAGCAGGGGTACATTAAAGAAAAATCCTACCATACATTTAAATAACCAAATTAGACTGTCTGAAAAAACATAATAACCTCAATGCATTGTCCAATTATATTCAATATAAGTTATTATTCGTTAATAAAATGAAGTTGGTCCATTGTCCAGACTGTTACAAAATAGGCACCTTTTAGATATAGGAATTGAGAAAGCAAACAAACACGATACATCGAGCATGATTAGACCATTACATTAGTATAAGCAGTCCAACCAACATTGAGCAAGGTGGCCGCGTTTGTCGGTACGCATTACGAAATCTTTTATATACTTATGGAAAATAATATCTTTAATTTCCGGTTAGCTTTACCTAGATCCACTGCCAGACGGAGGAGTGCAATCGACAGAACCGGTGCAACGGCAACAAACGTGTAGCTCGATTAAAAATCAACAGAATTGACCTACTTTACTGAATAATAAGAGTTTACTGTTGCTTGTGATTGAAATCAAAGAGACTATTCGATTTTCATTCCCTTTTTTTCATTAAAACCAGTGTAATCATTTGAGTGATATGCTAGTATGAATAGCGAACGTTACAATTTAACCGGCATTTTTTGTCTCTATATATAAAATTCGTGTACTAAAAGTGCAGGAAATATAAAAAAAATTGGAGCTGAAACCGAAACGAACCAGTTTTACGTTTCTTTTAGAAAAAAAAACTGTTATTTTTTTTAAATCTAATACCTTTTTTAATAAAGTTTTTGTTATATTTTTTTGATTAAAATTTCTTGGTTATGTTTTAAATAAAATTTTTCTTCATAGGGTAGGTCTAAAAAGCCACTTATGGGAAATGACCCCATAACATCGCCTATGTCCTATTATGGATATGCGATTGACCGACCAATTGGTGCTCTTTATCACTTCGAGTAGAATTTTGGTGTTAGAGAAGAGTGGTTACTATTGTGATAGCACATTGGGTGCTCTCTTCAGTGGTACCATTCTTCGACACCACAAGCTTCTTCAATGAAACGAAATGGGGGTTTTATTTTCTGGTTGGGTCTTCACCCTTTTCAATATTGAATGAATTTTTTTTACATTTATTTAAATTGTAATGTAATATAAGCTCAGTAATGTAATGTAAGCTCAGTAAGCTCAAGGGAGCTTAGAAACTTAGACTCTGGCGCTCAGGAGCGCTCTAATTTGTAAAGAAATTTTGTTTACAAGTAAATAAACATTCCTACAAATATAATAAATAACAAATATTTTTACAAATATGTAATGGTATTGTTCGGTCGTGCAATATCATAATAAATATCACGATAGTTTACGTCAAATTCTTTTCTTCGTCAAATTCTTTTCTTCACTTCGTTGAATATTATGTCAAACCGGACCGAACAGTCAAAACATAAAAAAATGGATTTATACGTCAACCTTTATAGGTCACTTTTATTTCATTTAATTTTATCACAAAAGATAAATTCAGCCCGAAAGCCACAAAACAAATTTTATCAAGAATAGTTATCACAAAAATGTAAGCAAATAAAACAAAACCAAAAGCGTTAACAACCAAAATAAAATATATTTTTACTGTCACCTAAATTCAAAACATTTTGACATTCAAAAACCAGCAAAAAATCTGGCTGCGTGAAGTACTTCGAAAAAGCATGATTTTTTTTATCATATTGTCTCGACCGAACACTAGGAATTAAATAATGAATGATTTTCACAATGGCTAAGGCGAAAAAAATAGCCAAATTAAAACGAGAAAGAAAGAAAAAAATAACTAAAGAGAGAATGAAAAAGCAACAGAAAAGAAAAAAATCGAAATTACAAGTTGTTGCTTTTTCATTCTCTCTTTAGTTATCTTTTTCTTTCTTTCTCATTTTAATTTGGATAATTTTTCTGCCTCCACCATGCATAAATAAATAATTTTTTTTTTTCATATAAACAAATATTTAAATCAAATTAAAAATATAATTTTTAGGCAAATGTTGTGGATATTGTAAATATTAAGTGCGATACATCAGTTGTTCTCTCTTTCTTTTTCTTTTACCTCGTTGTTTATCACGCGTTCGCTCTTTTTTATTAGCCAGACTTTCGTTTATTTGTTAAGATACCGGTCGTTTTGCCAGTCGATCATCCGTTCTTTGAACGGATGAACACCGGTGATATTTGGTGGGGGAACTGACGGAGTATGCTGCAAACTGCAAGGGATGTGATAGGTGAATCAGAGTTAATAACAACAGCAAGCATAATGCTTGTTAGGTAAGCGAGAGACTCAAGACGTTCAGTCGTAGTCCCATATCTGACGGGTTTCATGAACCAAGTGAAACACTATATGGAAAAAGCGAGCAGATTGTGAGAACGATCAGATCTACAAGAATGGCGCAGATTTGCGTCACCTTGAAATCTGCATGAAGGACCTTGAAATCTTTGCGGCCACAACAGGACGTTGGGAGGATACCGGGACGACCAAAGAAATAATAATAATAATAAAGCTCTCTTCACTGGTGATAGTCAATCACTAAATATCCATGTGTTTATACATCAAACGGAAGCGGCTGCCAGCAAGGATTGGATAAGCTAGGACGACCTCAGGTCAATAGTTTCACGATACCTCAAGGCGGCTGCAGATCGCTACTATTTGAATTAAACTTATAAGCATCAAGTAGTAACTTACCGTCTTGAACCGTCGGTTGGCATGTCCTTCTTCTGAAAAGGAGATGATATGAATTGCCAAGGAGTATCTGAGTGCAGATCTGAAGAACGCTACTCTTATGGCCAACATAACACTAACAGATGAACTTTTAATATTATATCAGAAGTTTGAAAGATAGCGGTATGGACAGCTCCAACTAGGACAACAATTTACGAAGCATTGAACTGCAATAATGGGATGATCTTGCTGCAGATGAACCAAAACCCTCTAGACAAAACCCTTACGTAATGCTGCCGATAAAATGTTTCAAAATAGACAAACTTTAAGCCAATACTTGAGAGAAACGACTTGTACAAAACATGGAGAATGATATATAAACTGAAAGGACTGAGACATGAACATGACCTGTGGTCGATTTTGGCTTCTAAAAATGACAGCAAGTTCAGACGATAGTCTCGTTTTGTATGCATACTCAGCAAGTAACGCAATAGTTTTTGTATTGAGTGCACAAAAATTTGATTCTTAAAAAATAAGTAAATTTAAATAAAAATTTTAAGGGATGTAATTCAAAAATAGTTTTTAAAATCAAAGCAACATGAATTTGTTTATATGGAGTTCGGATTCTTGTCATTTTTATCATTAATTTTTTAAATTTAAAGAGTTAAATCACGAAGCTTATTTGATCAAATAAATGTTTGTGATTTAATTTTCTCAATTAAAACATTTTCACAGCAGAACAAAATATCTTAAAAAAAACCTGGAGGGGAGTGATGTGGTTAGTATAGTAACAAATTTTAATTAGGATAAATGCAATGAACAAATGTTTACTCATTTATAAAAATTTTATTTTGCATTTTAGCTCTTTTAATTTGCACTAAAAGCATTATGTCATTTAAATGAACAGGGGTAGGGGTAAACAAAAAATAATGAAAGTTATGCAAGAGAGCAATTTGTGGTAAAAAAGAATCAAAGAGCCTTACTTTGTTTAAAATGAAAGTTTAATTTTAAACAAAATATTCATGTAGAAAAACATATCTTTGTGAATCTAACAGCGGTAAATACATCATCTTCCATACATAATTCTTATCCTTTTTGACAAAAAACGTGGTAGCGACCAAATAATAATCTCAACAAATAAATGGAAAAAAAACTGTGGCTTTAAACTAAGGTTTTGAATTATAGACTACCACTTATCATCCAACCTTTAAAAAAGTTATACAAAATGTCAGGTGTTAATTTGTGATAAAGATTACTGTTATTATATATTTGTGTTGTTTTTGGGACTATGCCGAAAACAATAGACCAACAAACTCACTGTTGATGAGGATTGTATATTTTTGAGAAAAAAAAAATAAACTAAAAATATAATTGTGGTTATATACATGTAATTAGAATGCGGATAAGTCTTTTTGATCGAAAAATAAAGAAAAATCATAAAACGATTAATCGAATTTTTTTGGTGTTTTTCGTTAAATAATTTTTTTTTAAAGAAAATTGGCTGAAGTCACGGAATAGACTTTATTCGTTTACGAGTTTCGTTAATTAAATTTAGAATTTTTTTTAATGTTCTTTTAATATTTTCTAATTTTTACAATGTTAAACTGTTTATGACTGCGGTATAAACTATAAAAAGATCTATAGCTTGAGATTGGAAAAAATCAGTTACAACATTTAATTTAAACCGTTGTTAGTGTAGCTAAATAAAACAATTGTAATCCTGTTACTTGCTAGTTTAGAATATTAAACAAAAAACAGTTCAAGGCAATGTTAAGTGATGTTCTTTGCACAAAAAATGTTTGCTGTTGGCACTTGGCGTAATCTTTTAAATAACATAATGTCAAATGTAAACAAAGAGTCATCTCCACTATGGTCATCATAATTCCATAATATCAAAAAAAATCCGATTACAACTAATAATATTCTTGTTTATTACATTGTGGTTTGATTTTAACCGGCCGCCATATAATTAAGGATTACTGTCAACTTAATAATAAATCTTGTTAACCAACGACAAGAGATTATAAATTTGTATTTATTTTGTAATACCAATTTACTATGTTGTTTTTACAAATTCAAAAGTAACCACAATGTTTTTTTACGTCAGGATTAATCAACCACCCAATAGGACCGTATGTCACACGCTTTTCTAAATCAATACAAAATTGTGAATTTACAACGTTATTTGTCTTTTTAATAAAATTATTAATCAAAATAACAATAACTATAAATTTATAAATAATTTTTAAAGTTCAGTTCATTTTAAATATTTATACTAAAATATGAAAAATAAACACAAACTTTCTTATATTGATTTATGATTAAAAAAATTAAATTTGTTTAGAGCTTAGTAGTGGAAAAGTTTGTTGGTGTTGAGATTGAAAAGTAGGTGGTTTTTATGAAACAAAGTGTTTCTTGTAGCTAATTTTGCTGTTCTATATCTCAACCAACGTTTTCATTTTCAAAACTAGAACATTAAATACTTGTATTCTTATATTGCACAATAATTAATTTAGATTGGAGAAATAAATTATGAATTTTGAATCTATTTTGCACTTTAATGTCCAATAAATTTAAAATCGTTCAGTTTATTTATATTTTTATTGATTGAAATATAAAGTTAATATTTAAAACATATTCAAATGTCAAAGAAAATTTATTAGTTTATTAACATATTTAGAGTTTGTTGGAAACGGAAGATGCGAGGAGTGGCTCTTGCAAAAATATTAATACTTGACTTAGGTACATCTTTTAAGTTAACCTTTTCATTAATTTAGTCTGCCTTGTACAAGATCTGTATAGTTTTTGAAACGATGAAAACGTATCGAATATCAAATAATTACATACTATCGATTTTTTACATTATGTTTGAGTTATTTATTATTACAGTATCTTTTAGTTAACCCAAAAAGCATTTTCTAAATCAGGCCCCTAACATATCTTGCAAATTTTTGTTATTTTTAGCTATGGGGGTCGGAAATTTGATTAAGAACACGAGGGTAGCCTTGTCCGACCAAAATTTGTCTGCTATTGTCTAGTCCGACAACACAAACATACAAAATGTCAGTTGTTGGACTCGAGAATAGCCCCCACATTTAAAAAAAAAATATGGTAGAAAATTTACAAGATCGCGGGCAATCGGCATTTTTCGGAGCTTGCCGAACGCAAAAGCGGCCAATTTGAGCAAAATCGCAAAACAAATGTTTTCGGGCTCGCTAAGGACAGGTACCTCACGAAGTATAAAATATGTGGTAATCATCACCTGAAATCGGTGCCGGCACAGGGACAGATTATACACATTAAATTTTGCACAATTTTACTAGAGAAAATAAAATAGAAATATGTTGTAATGAACACTGGACTTGCCATAGTGATGTTACTAATAGGAAGAGATCAGAGACTGTGTGCCTATCGAAGATTTGTGCCTTCGAGTTTGAGCCATGTGTGTCCGAGTAGTAATTTCCCCCAGTTCAGAACAAATAATCAGATATACACTGATATAAGACTGTGTAAACGGAATTAAATAAACGAAAACACAGAGCAGGGACTTGGACAACCGCAACGGTCTAAGAAACCAAAATCCCCATACCCCCCATATAACTATGATTATTACATTTAGAAAATTAAATTAAATACTGTACTCACCCCATGAAACTCGTCATTCCCACTTTGATTCAGCCGATCATATTAACTAACGACTAGATCTAGTTATAAAAAAAACCAAAAAAAAAATGTTATGCCTCTGGTTCGGGTGATTGTTGCATAAAATTAATCATAATAATCCAAACAAATAGTAATACAAGTTGTGTATAAAAAATGTTGCGCCTATGGTCCGGGTGATTGTTGCATATAAATAATCAATCATAACCAAAATTTAAGCAAACAGTGATGCATGTTTTTTGTCAAAACAATGTTGTGCCTCTATTCCGGGTGATTTTTGAACAATAATAATATCACCCAAGCCTCAATAAATTTTGATTGACACTCAGATCAAGATGATAACCGTTATGGTACGATATGATGTGATATGATATGATTTTTAGCTATTCCGAAATTCTGCAACGCAATTTAAGCAAACATGATATCGTTTTAGAACAAATTAATTTTTGATCAACAATAACAATATTACACAAATGAAAAGTTGTTTTGTATCATAAGGCTACAACTATAAATTAATAATATCAAATAGATATAACAGTATCTACCTCACAAACCAATTTGATTTGATTTCAATAAAATAGATTTAATCAGAAATCTTTATAAAAATAATGAACCCGGCACGTTTTAGCAAGATTCTACACAATTAATTTAGTTTTTTTAATTTTTTATTTTTCAATGATTCATGAACTGCTTGTTTATGAACATATTAAAAAAATCATGAATCAACAACATATCAAAATGAGACAGCAATCGTTAAAAAAAAATCATTCCAAACGGGGTTGAAAAAATAAACGCGATGAATAAAAAAACGATAAGTTGTAATGATCGCTTTGATTCAGGCAGAAGACAGTTGTCCGGACAAATGAATTTTTACGGGGACAACAGCTTCGTAACAATGTATCTTTCCGAAGCCTATAACAATATGCTTATTTTTGGTTTTGATAACCATAACTGTATGCGTTATTATGCTTACAGGCTAAAATAAATAGCAGTTTATTTTAAAATTTAATCTGTTACGCGAATCAGTGCAATACAATAATTGATATTTATGTATTAAGGGTGTCAAGTGGATTTTCTTTTGCTCGAGAGTGAAATTTTTGATCAAGGCATTAACCGAGCGCAACAAATACTTGAAAGCATAAAAGATACGATTAAGATTCTATATTGTTTGCATTGAAGATATACATATATTTACATAAAACAGTAAAATATTATTTGAAAAAATTATTTAATTCCAGTATTTTGTATTTAGTTCATTTTGTTGTACAGTTTTATCTGTTCTATCGTATTGTTATACGCTAAATTGTAAAGCAATTCCGAAATTGATTTTTTGAGAAAATTTTTAAATTCAAGTAATTTTTTCATTGTTTTTTTTTCTAAACTTCTTTTATTTGTATAATAATTTACTAACAAACCAAAAATGCTTTGATTAAACAATTTTCTCAGAAAAATTTTTCAATGGTTAGCAATTTTTTTTCATTTGAGCGCTCTTTTCACCCCTCAAAAATATATTCACAAGATAAATATTTTTATTTTTGTTATATCCATTCATTCTAGATACAGAAGAAGAAAATTGTTACTTTTTCGTCATAATTTTTATTTATTCGATTCCATAATTGAACAAAACATTGGGGAAAATAATTTATTTTTAACCAAGGAAAGCATCAAATTTGAAGCAAAAATTAAATGTGTGAGGATTTGCAAGTAAATTACTTCGGTCTGAAAGACCTAAGTATTACAATCATGAGCTCAAAGTGAAATTCTTACCCCCACTTTTTTTGACACTTCTCGACATTTTAGGACCTCCTGATTCTAAAAAAGCAAAAAAAAAATGTCTGTCTCTCTGCCGGCCGTCATTATGTACGCTGCAGGGAAAACCGCTGGAGGGATTTCAAAAGTTTTTTTTTCAAAATATAGGTATACTCAAGGTACAGGTCTGAAAGGACGCTGTGTTCAATAACTGTACCGGAAGTGTGTCAAAAAAATCATTATGTGTGTCAAAAATAGCAAATTTTCATATTTTTGGCTTAAAAAACGTTCATTTTAAGTGATTATGAGTAGGAACATTAAATTTGGAGAAATCTTGATGGTAGAGATTGGTATGTGGGATCAAAAACTAGATTATTGCATTAGAAGTTGGTCAAAAAAATGTGGTCAAGTGTGTCAAAAGAAAGATTTTTATTTATTTTTTACCCAATTTTTTGGAAAAAAATAAAATTGTTTGTTTGAAATGAATTTTTATTATCATAGAGAATTATGGCATTATAAGTTTGTCAAAAAATGTCAAGTGTGTCAAAAAATGATTTGATTTATTTTTTAGCCAATTTTTTGGAAAAAAAATGTAGCTGTTTTTATGACGTAAATGTAATTGAAAATGAAATTGGACACGGAAATTTTTGAATTTGTTATAGTTTTTGAAATATTTTTGGAATTTTGAAAAAGTTTGTATTTTTGATTTGGTAATAATTTTTGCAATATTTTTAGAATTTCAGGAAAAGTTTTAATTTTTGATTTTGTAAGAATTTTTTGAATATTTTTAGAATTTTGAAAAATTTTTAATTTTTGATTTTATTATAATTTTTGGAATTTTGAAAAAATTTTCAATTTTTGATTTTGTAATAATTTTTGCAATATTTTTAGAATTTTGGAAAAAGCTTGAATTTTTAAGAATTTTTGGATTATATATATATATATATATATATATATATATATATATATATATATATATATATATATATATATATATATATATATATATATATATATATATATATATATATATATATATATATATATATATATATATATATATATATATATATATATATATATATTTAGAATTTTGAAAAAAGTTTGATTTTTTGATTTTGTAAGAATTTTTGGAATATTTTTAGAATTTTGAAAAATTTTTAATTTTTGTTTTTATTATAATTTTTGGAATTTTGACACGGAAATTTTTGAATTTGTTATAGTTTTTAAAATATTTTTGGAATTTTGAAAAAGTTTGTATTTTTGATTTTGTAATAATTTTTGCAATATTTTTAGAATTTCGTGAAAAGTTTTAATTTTTGATTTTGTAATAATTTTTGGAATATTTTTAGAATTTTGGTTTGAATTTCTAAGTTTGAATTTCTAAGAATTTTTGGAATATTATCGGAATTTAAAAAAAGTTTAAATATTTGATTTCATTCTAATTTTTGGAATATTTTTGGAATTTTGAAAAAGTTTGATTTTATTTAATTTAATAATATTTTTGGAATTTTGATTATAATTTTCCGGCAACGTATTGATGTTTCGTGTTGGTTTTGTAATAAATTTTTAAGCAGAGATAAAAAATACTTGTACTTTAAAAAAGAGTTATGTTTGATATACATCGCTGCCCAAAACTAAAAACCATGTCCTCATGAAAGTTTTTTGCCGAAAACTATATCAAAATCCTTAACCCAGACCGAAGTCTTGATATCTCAGAGCAGTGAGATTTCAGCCCCTCCATATTTTTTATTCTGTATTATGAGTTAGAATAATATTATTTTATTTTCACTTCTGTCTATTGGAATATTATATTTTTTTTAAGTTATCCGCTCTGCCATGTTACATCTTTTGGACTTTTAATAACGAACATAATATTACACCGGAAAACTGAATCTATGACAAAAAAATAACATTTGCAAATCTCTTATCACCGAATCACATATTGAATGATGTAATGCTACTATTAATGAGCTAACAGAGAAAATAATTTAGTTAAAATCACATCAACAAAAATTATATAACTGAAAATACAAAAAAGGTTTACATTAATTTATTTCTTGAATGTTGTCTTCTTCCCAAAACCAGTCCATGAAACAAATGTTGATTGTAGGCTGTAATTTATTTTACTAAACGTAATTTTATTAAAATCACCATGAAATGACAAAACCAAACTAGGTTTGCCAATTTGAAATACATCCCTCATAATTTGATATAACGTATCCACACGCCAACAACCATTTGTATTCCAAAGCTTAGCAATATCATAAACTTTTTTAGCTGTTTGTTGATTGACATTAAATTTATGAATATTTGCATTCAACATGTAACGGCTTGGAATGAAGCGAACACCGTAGCCATTGGGTATAAAAAGTGTGTTGAACGGTTTCGTTATCACTTCACTTGAATAAATATTTTCACGCTTTTGCATTTGAATTTATGTTTTAGATTCATTTTTCATTTTAATTTTATTTACTAAAAGATTCATCTAACATTGGTTTTTCACTAAAACTCATTACATAAAAAACTAACAAACAAATAAAAACACTTCGATATCACAATCAAAATAAATAATTAAATTTTTTATAATAAAAATTAGCATTTTTCTAATATTAAATTTACACAATAATATATTTTTGTTTAATTTTCAATTAATAACTAAACATGTGATTTAAATTTATATACTATCCTTCGATTAAAATAATTTGATCGCTTATATATACATATTATTATATTTTCTGTTTCCTTTTCCAAGCAATTTTCACTAATACAAACAACCATTTATGCAAAACATGTTTAATTGCACAAGAGTAGTACAAACAAATGTCCCTACGCTTATAACAATTGAAGAGAAATAAATCAATAAAATAATAGCGAATTCCTTTGAATATTATTTTAGAGTTAGAGTAAATATTGAAAATAGTCCGTCGTTACAGTGTCCCATGTCTCAAATATTTACGTTCTAGGTCGTATGATAGTAATTTTACGCACTGTTATTTCAATAGGAAAACATAAATTGCTTTACACCCAATTTAAGGATCTTAAAATTAGTAATTTGCGGTATGGTATACTCGTACGAATCACAATTTATTTGGTTGTTTTGAATTCTGAAATACTTTTTTGATTGTATTTCATAAATATTTTGATAGCATGCTATAAAAAAACAAAAAACTCTCAATTGCATATGTTAATAAAAAACAAAAAATTCTACTAATGCGCATGTTCCTCTCTTGAATACTAAAAAATACAAAGACTACTGTGATTTGATTTGTATTAAATTTCTATTTGGAAAATTTGAATGAAATTAATTTATTTGTTTGAAATGAATGGTACAAAACATAAAATAAAATTTAGTGTTTTTGATTCTATTCGTTTAATTTTTTTATTAATGAATTTAAAAACATAATATGTAATTCAATTTAAATTAATACACGTTACTCTGTCAAAAGGATAAAACGTTGTACCAGGTTCGTATAACAGGCAGTCATTGAATACACTACCGACAGACGTGAATACTTAAAACTGTAAAATAGTTGTGTTATTTTGTATATTTCAATTATTGTAGCATGGCATATTAAATTTTCATAATTGCTTAAAATCATTAAAATTGGTCTAGCATTCACATCTATCAGCATTCCAAGCAACTATTATTTATATACATTTTTATATTTTATATTTAATACGCGAAACATGGGTTAGTCAAGCTTAGTACAAAATATGAATGTAATCTAATTAACTTAATAATTATTATACATTTTTATGTCCGCAAGAGACTTAAAGCTTTTAAATTATAATGAATAATTCTGTTGCTTTATGTCATGACTCCGTAAAAGCTAAAAATACTTAGCAAAGTTTTAAAGTTTCATAGGATTTCAGCAATTCCCTTACACTAGCGCCTACGTGAATCACTTTTTGCATTAATCAACTCATACTTATAAGATCATCTCATGTTTATACTACATAAAACTGACCATTAATCGACACAACTTTACCAACTCACATTTTTTCTTCAAACATTCACTTCAACACTCCTCAACCCTCACCAAAGTTTCGTCAAGATGGAACGTGTTTGCGTTACAAAAATTGCACTTAAGTTTTTACTTTTTCTTAAAAATCTCAAAAACTGAGGTATAGGAATTGTTGATTAAAATTTTACTTTTTAAATAACTGACATGATGACACAAACAAAATAGTAGTGCAACGACCTTGATATTCTTATTCATTCTCGTGATATTTGCAAAAGATTTTTTTCAGTTTTTTTTGAAACTACAAAAAAACGGTTGATTAAATTTCAGTAGAAAACGTATGACTTCTAAGTTAAAACGAGTCATCCGTTAATAAAAAAGCGTTGGACAAATGTTGATCCTAAATCAACAAGGTTTTTACTAGTAATACGCGGTTCGATGTCCTACCTAGCAAAATAAAATTAATTATAAATTATTGATCAACATAATATTCACAGAACTATGAAAAAGAATTAATTTGTTAAATTATTCGATAATACTAACTAGCACTTATGGAAACGTTTTTTTCCTACTTTTAAAATTTTAGAGCATAAATTTCTTTTAATTAAATATGTACTTGTAAGTATAAATGTGAGACACAGGATCATAGCAAGAAAAATGTATATGATTCTAAAACTTCGTAAATTAGTTTTTTAATTTGATTATTTTCGTTTCCTGTTATTAAATAAATCTATGATAAAGAGATAATTTATATATACATCCTAATCGTACCTTCACTAAAACTAAAAAACTTATAAGAACATCTAGCTAATAAAATACATAAAATAAAATTAATTAAACGTATGTAAGTATAAATAAAAAAATTGATGAAATCGTGCTCGGCGTCAAACCAATCTCATCTTTATAAGATATTCCTTCTTATTCATTGAAAATTCGCAACAAGATATAATTAGTTCAAATGCAATTATTTTATTATACAATTACAAAATGATAAATGTTGATTTTATGAGATTTTTATTTGTAAAGGTTTTGAGTGATTAGAAACGTTAAACTGTGTAAACTAATATAATTGGTTTATAGCATAAAAGGTTATGAAATTGTAGGTAGCGTTATTTTAATTTTATTGCTATTGATTGTAGTTTATTTAATTGTTACAATAAATGGTTTCCAAATTCCAAACGATAATTTCTTTTACTTTTGTTTGATGTTAAATGTTGTGCGATAAAATTTTTCTTTATTGCGTTCTATTTTTCTTAATGGTTGCAATGTTATATTTATTATGACAAACTGAACTTTAAATTGGTTATACTTGGTGCCACGTCTTGAACAGTTATAATCAACTTAATAAATCGAAATAATCGTGTGAGTTATGACAATTGTGTACTCGCTCGGTATAATTGGACTATATTAATGTCGTTTGTTTATTAAATTAATGTCATAATGTTTTTAATTGGTCTACATTAATGTCGTTTACTGATTTCTTGATTACTTTTTTCAACAGCTTGCAAAAAAGCGTTGCTTTAAATATTTTGTGGGAAAAAATATCAGTAAAAGCTTGCAAATTAAGCAAAAAGTTCCAGACAAAACAAATAAAATTTAATCTGTGATCAAAGCTCATAAAATGGCGGTTTCCTTATCAAGGCTGAAAAGGCAAGAAGGCTGAAAAGGCAAATAAAACGTGCTGCATGCTTCATTTTAAGCGAGCGGTTCCGAAATAATTTTTTAGTGGCACCGCAATAAATACTTAACTTTAGTCTAAAAAGCTACCTCATTAATGTCAAAACTATAATAAATTTTTGCTCAATTCAGGCGCTCTAATTTTTGATAGAATTATTGCGACTATGAAATAGCTTTGGCGTGCCATGAAGTAGACTGGTAATATGCCAATTTAGAACATGTTCATTTGTTACGTCTGGTTATTTTTGAATTGAATAATTGAAACACATTTATAACATTTCGGAATGTATTAATAAACTTTCAATATTTCTGATATTTCATTTTCTCTTCTAAATAAAAAAAAAACTCATAATTCATTTCTTGAAACATAAACAAAAACTTTTCAAATTCAAATATCATCTCCAAACAACTAAATAACGAAAGACATTATTAAACTCACTTTCAATAACGATAAACTGAACGAAAGAATGTTTTTTTTTTCAAAGTTGGTAGATCTTGGTTTTTGTCCACAAAAATTATAAAAAAAAGTCAGATGGCATTTTTTCTAGTGGACATTCCAAGTTTAATTGTGAAGTTAAAAACATTAATTCCATGTTTTGCCTTCTGCAAAAAAAAATATTAAATAAAATTAAACTTTCATTAAAATTTGTAAAATAAAATGTTAAATTATTTGATATAAGTTTTTTTTCCATATTTTTTCTTATTTCCATTTTTTATAAATAAACAAATATGAACAGTGCAAATAATAAAAAAATTCTTAAAGAACTCTAAGCTCACCATTATTGTTGATTAAAGATTAAATAAACTGGCGTTTATAATAATAACGAAACCAGAAAAGTAAAAGGATTAGAAAAAATCCAAGTGTTAATAGTTTTTGTAGTGAAATTAAGTAAATTTTCTATAATGATTTGGACAATATGTATATTTAGAAACTAAGCTTACAACAAATAAACTAAATCAAAATGGACGTGATCCTATAATAAATTTCACTTGTTTTTTTTCTTGATATAACGAAACTTTCGATAGAGAAAAAAGCATGAACGTAGTCCTATGGTAAGCAAATTCACAGTGTTTATTCTAGATCTGTGTAATATAAAGGAATAAAACAAAACTAAAACTATATTTTGTAATTGATCGTAATGTGTATCTAATCGACAAATAAAACAATAGTGGAAATGAAACAACAGTGGAATTAAAAAGAAAAAAACGTGTATGAATGTATGGTAGAAAATTTACTTACCTGATATATAATGGTCATGGATTTTGCACCGATTAGAAAAGCAACGAATCTAAAGGAAACCTAGGACAACAATCAACATAAGATGACCATACATAAGATGAGTGTTTTTTTTCTTTCTTAATATATTATTGAATAAAATTTTTATTTTCTGTCTTTTAATGTTAGGCTAGATAAAATCATATTTAAGAGATTCCTAAATTGGTACTCGTTGTGGAGATAATTCGGTATCCCGTGTCATATTGATTTATTTCTTTTTGTGGGAATAATTTTTGTTATTAAAAGTCCAAGTGGATTCACAATTCGAATCCAAATACCATACATTTTATTCCCTTTTCAAAAATTGGAGGACTTTTATGTTGGAAAAATTAGACTTTTGTTGTTTAAGTTCATTACGAAAACTACAAAGTCAATTGTTTTATTACGTGATCTGGATAAAGCGAAAATAACTTTGCTTGGAATTGACTTGATATATTTGACTGAAATAAAATTTAATTACTTCATTTCTTTAAAATGGCAAAAACTATGGAAGCAAATATGTAGAGTGACTATGAGAATTTACAGGATTTGAAGTTCGATTGCTTAATAAGTCAATGGCACGTTGCTACATTGACAACAAAAATCATTCAAAATATTGGGTATATCAGTTTGATCTTAATAGGTAGGATGATTATTATTTTATTATTTATTTATTTTTTTATTATATCTCATTTATGTAAGCCTTCAATTTTTTCGAGTTTTTGAGATCGGACTTGAAAGCGTCTGAATATATTTGGACTATGCTAATTTTTGTTTCCAGCTCCATTTTTATCTCAGTTTTATGTAGTGATGCGCCGAGTACCCGGCAATTACCCGGCTCAATTTTGAAATCCCCGGTTTTTACCCGGAACCGGCATTTTTCTCATTACTCGATGCCGGGTAAAAAAAGATTAAAAAAATCAATTTTTTAAATCCAATAAAAAATATTTTATTGAAATAAAATAATAATGAGAAACAAATAAATAAAATCATAAATAAAACTAAGCGTAATGCATTTTATTAAAAATAATAGCTTTAAATAAAATTTTAAACTTAAAATTTTAAATCTCCTTCATTTTCAACTCAAACTAAAAATATATTCAATAAACTCATTTGTAATTACAATTTTAAAAAAATCGACTTTGATCCAGGCGCTTTCATCATTTCATCTATGATCCAATGTTTGGCTGCTTCTCTTAGGGTAACGTTTACAAATGCAAGTTTACACCGTGGATCTAAGATAGCCGCTATGACATACAATTTATTTGTTTTTACGTCTTTAAACCTGGCTTGCAATGAGTTAAGCAAGTCTCTTCATGGTAACTACACCATCATCATTTTTATTTTCATTAAGGAACCGCTCCAAAGCTGCCAAATTAGGAATCAATATCGATAAAGTAGCTTCTGCTGAACTGGCTGCAACAGTTACGTTAAAAAACTGTTCTTGTAAGAAACAACGTTTTCAATTAATTTAAAGTTGTTTGCGGTTAAATATGGTATATTGTGATCCGAGCAATAGTGTGTAATGGCCCGTTTCTGCTTAAATAATCTCTTTAACATACGATAGGTTAAATTCCATCGAGTTGACATATCTTGAATCAGCTTGTGTTGAGAAAGAAAAAGATTTACAGAAAGAATTTACAGAATCCTCAGTTTGTTTGTAAAAGAAAATTAAAATAAATAATCGGGCTGGGTACACGGCCGGGTATTATGAAATATAAGCTGGGTACCGGGCCATTACCTGGCTTACAGGATTTTTAGGACCTGGTGCATAGTTGTGTGTGAACTTATTGTTCAATGATGTCTTTGTTGATTATTGATCTATGACTAATAATAATGTATTAATAGCATGTTTGCTTACGGTAATTATTGTTTTTAATTATTTACACTTGCTGTTTATTTCATAGTTAATATTTCGATTAAATGTTTCATATATATATAAAAATAATTTTGGAAGTAATATTAATTTTAACCTCAGATCACAATGTGATTTTATTACTTGATCGCCAATTACAAAAGAAAAATTTTAAAACAAATTTGTACATGGAAGATTTGCGATTGTTGGCGTTTTGTCGATTTATGGCACAACTGTAGCAATCGACTTATTTTGATTTATTTTGGATAGGCCTTGGTTTGCAAATTGATGTGTTCGATGTGTTGATGCAAATGTGATGTGTATTAGGGAGAAATCTGAAATCAATCGGTCAATTCTAAGACGTGCCGGGCCACTTAGAGTTGAGTAATTTTGTTCTGGACCTTAAAAAAAAAATTTAATTTTTGGTGCGACACCCTCCCATTTCTTGTCAATACCCATAAAAAAATAATGCGTAAAATTTAAAATCAATCGTTCAACTCTAAGGCGTGCTGGGGGCCACTTAAAGCTGGGAAGTTTTGTTCTGGATCTTAAGGGAAAAAATTTAAATTTTTTGTACGACACCCTCGCATTTCGTGTCAAAACCCGTAAAAGTGTTATTTGCAAAATTTGAAATCAATCGTTCAATTCTAAGGCGTGCCCCCGGCCACATAAGGTTGAAAGGTTTTGTTCTGGCCCTTACAAAAAAAAAATTGTTAAAAAAAAGAGTTGAACGAAAAATTTTAAATTTTGCAAATAATATTTTTATTGGTATTGGGAGGGTGTCGAAATGGGTGGGTGTCGTACAAAACATTTAATTGTCTTTAAGGTCCAGAACAAAACCTCTCATGCTCTCATGCTTAAAAGTGGCAGGGGGCACACCTCACAGTTGAACGATTGAATTCAAATTTTGCAAATTATATTTTTATGGGTATTGATACGAAATGGGAAGGCGTCGTAGAACAAATTCATTTTTTTTTTAACGGCCAGAACAAAACCTCTCAACTCTAAGTGGCTGGGGCACGCCTTAGAATTTAACGATTGATTTCAAATTTTGCAAATAATATTTTTATGGGTATTGACACGAAGTGGGAGAGTGTCGTACAAAAAATTTAATTTTTTTTTAATGGCCGGAACAAAACCTCTCAACTCTAAGTGGCCGGGGCACGCCTTAGAGTAGAACGATTGATTTCAAATTTAAAACATAGTTTTTTTATGGGTAGTGACACGAAATGGGAGGGTGTCGCACAAAAAATAAAAAAAATGTTTAAGGTCCAGAACAAAATTTCTCAACTTTAAGTGGCCGGAAGCACGTCTTAGAATTGACCGATTGATTTCCGATTTTGCAAATAATATTTTTTTGGGTATTGACACGAAATGGTAAGGTGCCGCGAACTGTACAATGAAAAAAAAAATTCTAGTCTATCTAAGGGCCACCCTAGACTGTATATGCGTGATCAGTAAAATACCGTTTCTGGTCTATGCTGCGTTTAAGTCTTCTGGTAATATTTGAACAAATATCCACTTGAATAAAAATTTCACAATGTTTAGCGTCCAGAATTAAAGTGTAACTATCCAAAGGTTGCCCAACAAAATGTAAGCAAATGAAGTTAAGCAACCTCGGGCGTGATTGGTACTCAGATGGGCGACTGCTTGGGAACACTGCTTGTTGTTAGCTTTTTTAATTTTAACTAGTGCTAGTGGTATTGATCAAAAAAACGGGAATAACTTTAAAAAACGATGATCTCGGAATTGAATAAGTAAGCCTAGTTGCCATTATGGACCTTTCTTGCTATTTCAGTTTGGATATTTAATATTCGTTATTTTAAAAATACTTAAGTGAATGGATCCTCTATTAGAATGAATACCGCATCGAATGAACACCGAATTTAGATAAAAAATGCATTTTTTTACTTTTGTATTAGAACCCTCAGAAGGGAGGCAAATAGGGAATAATTATGTTCGAAAGAAATGTTTGAAATAAAAAATTAATAGGACCTAGTCATACATTTGACCCCTCTAGGGATCACCCCATGGGAGCTATGAATTATTTAAAAAAATTTTTCTTCATATTCTTGGTTTTTTGTATGGGAACCCACCGAAGGGTTGCAGATGGGTGGTAGATGACCTGGAGTAAAATGTTGAGATTGAAAAAATTTGGGACTTTGTCATACATTTGCCCCACTTAGGGGTCACTTTGGTGCAGTCACACCGAATTTAGACAAAAAATGCCTTTGTAGAAGGGAGGCAGAAAGAGGATAGGTATGTTTGAAAGAAATGTTAAAAATAAAAAATTAATAGGACCTATTCATACATTTGACCCCTTTAGGGATCACCTCTAGGGAGCTATAAATAATTTTTTTAAATTTTTCTTCATATTTTGAGTTTTTGTATGGGAACCGCCCAAGGGTTGCAGATAGGTGGATGAGTTGGAGTGAAATGTTGAGATTGAAAAAATATTTAAACCTTGTCATACATTTGCCACATCTAGAGGTCAATTCGGGGCAGTCACACCGAATTTAGACAAAAAATGAATTTTATTTTTTTTTTTTTTTTTATTAATTAGTTAGACATGTTTAGCACACTAAATATGAAATATTCATTATTTAGACTCTTTGAATATCCGAAGATACCATGTCAACTATAAAGGAAGGAGATGAGGAAAATGGAAGGAATAGGGATATAGGGATAGCTATACTAATTGTTTTAAATGATGATGGACATTTTCTTTAAATGCCTGAGGGGAAAATTCATCGGGAAATACAGAGGAAGGCAACGAGTTCCATAATTTGGCCACTCTATTAAAATAGTCGTTTTGGAAGGACACAGTTCTACAACGAGGTATTTGTACAACAAATGGATGGGATAACTCGGCAGCTCTTGTTTGTCGATTATACTGCGCACACGATGGAAGGATATTTTGAATTTCCTTAGAGCAGAATTCGCTAAAGTTATATTTATAGTAGATTGATAATTCAGCCACATTTCTTCTGTGCTGGAGTGAATCAAGCTGGTCCGTTAGTTCGGTATTACCAATCAACCGTGTTGCTTTTCTCTGTACAGAGTCTAGACATTTTATTGTTGACTGACAAGCACCTCCCCAAAAATGTTTCCACTTTTGTATGGGGACCTCCAGAAGGGAGGCATGTAGTAGATAGGTATGTTTGAAAAAAATGTTGGAAATTAAAAATCAACTGAGCTCAGTTGTACATTTGACCCTGTAGCGATCACGCCGGGTAAGCTATGAATTATTTTTTAACATTTCTTTTCATTTTTGAGTTTTTTGTGTGAAAACCCTCATAAGGGAGGCAAATAGAGGAAAGGAAATGTTAGGACATATAACGAAATATTAGGACTTTGTCATATATTTTCCGTATCTAGGAGTCAATTTATGGCAGTCACAGCCAATTTAGACAAAAAACGAATTTTTCCACTTTTGTACGGGGGGTGGATGAGTTGGAGTGAAATGTTGAGATTGAAAAAAATATTAGGATCGTGTCATATATTTGTCACATCTAAGGTGTAGAGATACTACTACATCTACCTATCCAAATCAAAACACATATAATAAGTTATAAAGGAATTCCCGTGACGTAATTTCTTTTTATCAAAACAAAATAATAATAATTTAGTAAACAACATTTCATATGTTTACAATTATAAGTAAGCAAAGTTTTATGAACTTTATGAATTATACATTACTCAAAGTGTGTCATCATATATTATGTTTCAAAACATTTAAACTAATTTTAAATAATTTTAAATAAAACAAAAGGTAAATAATTATGATGACACAGATTTTATTAAGGGGAAAATAATAAGTAATTAAATTGACATATATATTATATGTACATTTTGCTAGAATTGCATTTTCTAGCATAATTAATTTGAAATAAATATATTGATTGATTTAAGTGGGGATTAGGAAAATGAAAATGCAAATCCAAAAATTGTATAAAAGAAAGTTTTCGAACAAATAAAAATCAGAATCAGTTTGAATTTAAATAGTGTTTTACTTTCTCTGATCCTCCCGACGACCTCAGTTGACGCACGTCAAACGGGTCTAACGGTTCTTTCCTTGGTGCAAAGTTGTTTCGGCAAACTGTATCATTGAAAAGCCGGACAGTTCAGGACTTACGGACATATAGATGGCAGTGTTAAAATATCTCTTGTGGTATATTTTACCACCAACAAAAGTTTAAAGTATAATAAGTAATAAATACGCAGTCAGATCAAGGTAGTGTACAAATGACGTTTACTCATGATATAGAGAACGATCATATGGTGTACACCCACCACAAAGGGTCAATTTGGTGCAGTCACACCGAATCTAGACAAAAAACGAATTGTGTTTTCATATTTCTTTTTCAAAAATATTTTCGACAAAAATTTACAAAATTGTCAAGGGACCATTTGTGGAATCAATAACACTGTTGTCATATTAAATTATCATTTTATCGTTCATTGACACGCAACATTACTAAAATGCTATCAGTATTCAGATTAAACACATTTTTCTTCCATTTCATTTTACTTCATTATCCACGAGTTTTTCTGGACCAACATGAACAGTTTATTTTACTGATTCGATGCTGTCGATATCGTTTTTATCGTTCTCTCTATTTTGAACAATTTGTTCAATGCGTTTTTTTGTCACATTTTTTTCTCTTGCGTTTTCATAAATTTTTTTTTTTCTATACTGATACGATTTTCTGATATTGACAAATCGACAGTGGTTATCTTCTAAACAGATGGTTTATATTTAGATAATTTTATAGTTCAATTAAGTTTAATTAAATTGTATAGTTTAATTAAGTAGCCAAATTAAATTAAATTAAAAATTAAAGAGAAAAAAGAATTCTTATATGTTTGTTTTGTTAATTGAGATTAGGTGGATGAAATTGGGGAGAAATTGTATTTTGTTATGAATTAATTCTTTGAAGAAAAAAAAACAAATTAATTGACATTGTGTAAAAAAAAATTTTATTTCCAACTGTTATAAGATTCACTTTACTGAAAAATTAAGTCATATAGATATTTTTTTGGCAATTATTTATGATCTGTTATAATTTTCCGGCAACGTATTGATGTTTCGTGTTAGTTTGGATGATTACGGATGAAATTACGATATAACAGTTTCTCTAGCATATGCCGTCGACGAAGTGCATAAGCACTAGGAGTCACTAAAAATGAATTGCGACTTTAAATAAACAGTTACGTGTAGTTAAGCTGATGAGACAAAACTCGGCAAAAATCGGCAAAACTCGGCAGCGTTATTGTTCATCCAGTTCAATTTTCATTGATATTGTAACGACTCTTCGTTGGTTCTTTTCGATTATTGAGCAAACACGACAGTAAAAAGACAGATCTTCAGTTAACAGAATCTCAAACTTTATTTGTCAACAAATTACAGCAGCTTCCGTTTTTCCTTACAATAAATTCCAGGGTCTCCAATTTATGTACAATAAACTTCACCGCTTTTCCACAATTTGAATCAATAATTTTTGGAATCGTAAAATCTGTATTTACTATTCCACTAAGTTCAGATTCTTTCACTATTAGTACCCAGGCTCAAGTACCACCGATTATTCCTTAAACTTGCGAATATTTATAAACACTTTTAATTGCAAAAGTAAAACTGACTATCTGATATTTTTGTTCGCTTATTTATATCGAAAAATAAATAAATCGAAACTTCTATAATCCACTAGAAATCAATACTACGTAGTCCGTACATCTTGAATAGGCCACACCTGTTTTCATTCATACTTGCATTTGTATTAGCGAACTCAAATTTAATTTATGCAAAATGTATTTGTTAAAGGGAGTTAACTTTTGATTCATCTTTGCCATAGAATGTAGAAAACATTTAGGCGGAACGTATTGGTTATTTATGATTAAATTAAATTAACCCATTCTGGACGAAGTTTATTACAATATCAAATTAGGCTCTTAGCTCCAACTACTGTTATCAATCAATAAAGGCAACCAAAACCGATTGAAACAATTTGATATAATATAATAATAAAATAAGCGATTATTAAAAAAAAAATATTTCAAATTATCGAACTAATTAAACATTTTTTTTAAAGCATAATAATTTCTTTTATTTTTATTTTCTTTAAGTTCATTATTAATGTTTTTGTCATGCAGATCAAACAACATGTTATAAGATGATGAAGACAGCGCAAACAAAATTAATGGACAAATTATTATTTGTTATACTTCTCTGTTTGATATCTTAATAATTTATGAATTTATCGACGGTTTTCAAAGAGATTATCGATTAAAGTGGAAAAATTATATATTTATCTTTGAACGAGTGAGTGTACAGTTTTTTCTTTTCTTTTGTGTACAAACGTTTTGTAAAAAATGTTCATGAAAATTGTTATTTTTATTGTTGATGTTGTGATTTTCAATGGAATTTCAATTTAATTTTAATTAATCGACTTACGTACAAAATGTATTATTAATGTTCACAATCTAGTTTTTATCGTTTAAAGTAATTGGAATTATGGTTTGAAAAAACAAAACAAAGGGAAGAAATAAAAGTGATTTGTTGTCTTAAGCACACTTATAGAATATGGTAAATTATCTGACGATAATATTTATGATCATATATATCATTTTATAAACAGGTAAAGAGTATAGATCCTAAAGTTTCTTAAACTAAAATAATTACCCACTTTAACGCATTTCAATACGAATTTTGAAAATAAATAAATTATAATTCAATAACAATAACCGAATATTAATTTTCAATTATAACTATTTGCCATTAAATATTTAAATTTTTTATTCTTTTAAATTTCTTCGAGCACAATATTAATAAATTATTCATTTTTGTTGTTGTTGTTTTTTATAAATCGTAATACAGTTTACCTCGCAATATAAATAAACAATAATTATTGGTGTCACACAAAATATATGAATATCAATTCGTATTGTTTAAGTTATATTCTTACTCGGCTTGTATATATTCTTCTTTGAAGGACTTATTTTGGGATCATTATAGTATACTCAATCTCGTTTTTGGAACAAATTTTATAGTTTTGGCATTTTTTTTACCTTTTTGATGTTTCAGGGATCTGCAACATAGACTGGCTTACGGTTAAATGAAAAACCAAATTTTTACACATTTCATACGCTCAATGTTCATACAAGAAATTTTATTTTCATTGATAAGCTTTCACTTTGTCTAAACTTTTACTTCGACGTCTTAGCTATTTTTCTTTAACAACCCCAAAAATAATGTTAACTGTTCAAATATGGACATGAAAACAAAAAGTAATTTCATTAAATAACACTATTTAAGGTTTACTGTTGGTTTACTATGGCTGTCAAGAATGATGTAGGATCACAAATAAAATTTAAATCTTTAAGCCTCTATTACAAAACTGGCTTGACACTTAAAAACCTAATCAACTATAACATAAATTAATTTCACAACTTTAATGGAAGCATAAAAAATAATGCTTCTATAATGATCATTACCATAATTATGAATATATCAAGTAGTACAGTACAAATAATATCTAATTATATATTCACAACATTTATTTAATAATACAACAACATAAATTAAATTTCGTATAAATTGTAAATAAAAAAAAATGTTCACATAAATTATAATTTTTTTGCAACAACAAAACACAATAAACGTAAATAAATGGGAGCTAAACCTGTCCAACTTAAATGACATTTAACTGTCACGTAGAAAACCGACCTGTTAATAATTTAAACGAAGATTATTTTCTTATGTAAATATTTATTTATTTTATTTTCCATAATTATAGTCAGTTGATTAGTCTGTATTTAATTAAATATAATTTCCCTTGGCTTGGAATTTTAATATACAAGTGGTGATAGAATGACAATACAGCACAGAAGCTCATTATGCTATACAGAAATGTATGTAAGTTTTAACAAATTACAAGCTACAGTAAACTAGAATCCAATAAATAATTGCTAAAGATCGGGTAGTACGGCTAATAAAATTTAATTTAAATAGCGTATATAATTGTAATTATATATACTACTTAATAGCATGGTTATTAATCTTAGCCAAACAGTTTGTGATAAAAAATTCTGACGAGTTATTATAAATTCATGGTACAACAAATCCTACTAAACATTAGTCCTAGTTTAATTAAACATCTAATTATAATAACTTTAGTAATGCTTCTAATAACCGCAATCATTAACAACAAAAACCAATAAAATATTTGTTTTTTTTTCTTTAAAACAAAGTCAATAAAAAACAAAGAAAATAAAAAACATAAAAGTAATAAATTAAATTAACTGTTTAATTAAACACTTTTCAAACAAGTATCTGTTTTATAAATTTTACAAGATTTTCTTTTATCTTTCTCATAAATAAATTATTTTTACACTTTTCATTCCATTATTGTTTGTAATCTTTTTTCTTATTTTTTTTATAAATATTTATTTTTGGATGATGAAATAAGTATTTAAAAAAAAATAAATAAATAAATGCTTTAAGGTAAACTTTAGTCTTCACTCAGTTATATCAGTTACTTAAGGGCAGCTGGAGGATAAAAAGTAGAAAAATTAAATATCGTGAAAAGACACTCCTCTCAAAATAGCAAATAAAAAACAGTTATATTGAAATATGACTATTGACTATCAAAATTTGTGCTCCACTGACAAAGAGTTTCCAAAGAAGTAGGATTCGGCTTCTGACGGAAAGCGATGTTTTTTTAATTTTATTCAGTAAGCCAACAATTGTTGTTTTGTTGATGTACGTATTCCTTTAACTTTAATTACAACCATATTAACTTTTTTCTTCCTACGCATACTTCTGCTTAAGATTATAATTTTTCATTGATTTGTTTTGTAATTAATTTATTATAGATAACATTAAAATTATAAGAGGAGTAAAAACGTTAAGACGAAAATAATGATGTTTGTTGTCTATACCGGATTTGTTGAGTTAAATAAATAAATAATAAAATAAAAACAATATTCAAAAGAATTTTAAAGCAGATAATTTAAAAAAAAAATAAGTTTTTTGTTTGACTTTGATGTGCGTTTAATATCCAGGATTTTGATTTTAATAAATCACAAGAACCAGTGATCCGGCTCGTTGGACCAAAATCTATTGAAGTATTAACGAAGTAATTGAGTTTTGGTGACAGTAATTTTTTTTTATTTGAGGTTAGTAATGCGATCAAGAAGCTTGAATTGAGCCAAAAATATAATTTAGTGTACCGCCCGCAGCAGAATCATTTTTTTTCTAATGTTTATCGGGAGTTTACGATACCGTGAACAAGCAAGTGATGAATCTTGTTGGTTATTGGTGGTTTCCGCCAATACCTTTCTACACTTCGAATGTTTCGTTAGGCCTTGGGCTCCCGGCGGGATGAAAGCTTTATATTCCTATGCTCATCTAAATTGTTTTTTTTTCAGTCTTCAATTTTTTTCATTGTAGCATAGCATAATTTTGTTGAGTTTTTGGAACTTTAGTTAATGTTTCATTTTTAATTTTTTTTTGAAAATTTTTAGTAGTATTTTTTGAAAACATATGCTTCGAAATTCTTATTTTTTTTTTTGTTTGAATTTTTTGAAAATTTTTAATTATTTTGAAACTTAATTATTATTTATTAGAGACTTATATTTTAATTTTTTGGAATATTTTTAAATAATTTTGTTTAAATTTAGTGGAATTTAGTTTTTGTAATTTATTTTAATTTATTTTTGATAAGTTTTTATTAAATTTTTAAATTTTGTTTTAAATTTGTTTTAAATTTTTCGAATTTGGAATCATTTTAGTAACTCGACTCAACTGTGCCATCCAACTCAACGACTGCCAAATTCTAGCTACTGCGTCCAACTACCAACCTCCATTTTTGGAATTTTCTTTTCAAAATAATTGTTTTTTTTGTAAAAGTTTATTATGTTTTTTTTATTTTTTTAATTTTTTTAATTTTTAAATTTTTTTAAAGAGCATGTCGGTTTTAGTAAATTTGAAATTTTTTTGTTTGTTTTTCTCTAAATTGTTTTTTCATCAAATCGGCATGGTTTAGTATTTTATTTTAGAAGTTTTTGAATATTTAGCAGTTTATCCTTGTCCTATTATGTCTGCCAACCGCCAACGAAATTGTTTTTATTTTATTTTGATCAATTTGTTGCGTTCAACACGTTCTCAGTCATGATGGCTCCCAATCCTAATTCTCTAGGTCACCGCAACAGATTGTGTAATTGGCGCCGCTCAGAAAATAAACGGTTTGAACATCACCCAGCTTGTGTCTTGTGGCCATGTCTTCTATTTTTAAGTCTTATTATAATTGTTCATTTAAAAAGGTTTTTTTTAATTGAATTTTTGAACAAGAAAATTTTTTGTATTTTGTTTTTGAATTTTGTTTTGAAAAATTTTATTTTGTTTTTTGTATGAGTTTTTGTATATGTGTGTTGTTCTTGGGGCGAAAGGCAAGATGTTCTGTATAAGTTCTGACGCGCAGACAACATTTGTGTTTTGAAGTTTTTTTTTTGCTCAGTTTTGTTCTGTGGGCGAAAGGTAAGATCATTGTAGGTCCTGACGCGCAGACAATTCTGTTAGTTTTGTTTTGATGAATATATGTATTTGTTTTGTCCAGTTTTGTTCTGTGGACGAAAAGCAAGATTATTGTAGGACTTACATATACTTAGGTGCATATAATTTTTTGAGATTTTATGAACATTTTTTTGATTTTCTTGGTTAGTTTTTGTTCTAAGGATGAAGGGCAAAATGCGGGACACACCAATCAATATGTATGTTTCAGTTTTTGCCTCTAATTTACAACCGCAAAGGTGGTAAAGGTTCTTCAAACGTATTCCTAACGGGGTTAACGATCCCGCGTACCTTAGCTAGGTGGAAGTTCTTGACTGCTGTGAGAGGGTCGTGAGTGGTGAAGTGACATGGACTGGCTCTTGTTGATCCTTGATGGTTCACCTGTTATGCCCGCCAAATTATTACGTGATATTTAACAGGTAGCATTTATAAGAAAACCTACAATCAACTCCAGAACAAACTTAAGTTCTGTATAGGTAAAATGACAGGAAAATAGTCCTTTGTAGTTCAAACCTAACAGTAAAGACTATTTTTCTGATCTACCACCACACTTTTTCGTTTTTTGTTTAAAATACGACTACATTGCATTTTTCATTAACATTAATAATCATCGGTACACCTGATTTTTTTCTTTGATCCACTCGAAGCATCAAGGTAATAATAGTTTTTGATTATATATTAGCATTCTATCTACGTTGCGATTTTTGTTTATTTTCCTTGTTTTTGTAAAAATGAAACAAAAAGAGTTGCTTACGTTTAAATTTCTCTCTTTCATATTATAATAAAACATAGAAAGAATTGAATTGTTGCAATACATGAATATCTCCAGTTCTTTTTGCTTGTATTTTTAATTGATAAACGTTTGATTTTTACTTTTGTTTATCTTTTATAAATCGATAGAAAAACAAAAAAAACGTTTTGGAAAAAAATGAAACAATCTGTTATTAACTGGTTTCGTTGTATTGTATGCAATCATATGCACGACGAGTTAAAGATATGTGCAATCAACTTTCCTACTCCCTCATGTTTATTTAATTTTTAAAAATATATAAAGAAGAAATACTCTTCCAATTTTTGAGTTGTAATTTTGATTTCAATAGAAATCAACTTGATTAAATCAGTTGTTGGTGATTTTTATGTAATCAATAAAATTAATTGAAATGAAAAAAGGGTTCTCGATTTAAAAGAACAAAAAAAAATTATAGTATTGTTTTATCTGTATGTTTTGGTGATAAATAATAAAAATTCTAAAACGAATTTGTGTTTATATTATTTCGGGAAAGAAAAACAATATAAAATTTATGTCTGATTGGGTAAACTGAAAAGAATTGCCTATAGGAAGGCTAACGAATTTATTATTTCATCATAAATCCTATTGTTGGTTCAGACACAAGGAATGTTTCTGAGACATTAAACTAAGGATTAAATTAATAAGAAAAAAACAGGGGTCAAGAACCACCAAGGCATGATTTAGAGTCTAAATGGAAATGTCGTCAAATTCGTTGTAATCGAGTTACAAACAAAATCAACTCAAAACATGAACGCAAAAAAAGATTATTACATATACGTCATCACATCAAGTAAACTGACCTTTTTGGATTATATAGGAGCATCAAAACACCTGTCAACTATAATGAGCTAAGTCTTCTTTTTACTCTTAAATTTTTTATTATATGTTATTTTTGTATACATGGTTATATAATTTTTGAATTATGAAAATGGTCCATATGACCAATTAACTAACTCTCATTAGAGATTTTTCCTTGGTAGAGCCCGCGTACGTTCCGTTCATCGTTTATCAATCTTAGAATTTAAATTCCCTTTGATAAATAGATAATGTATCTATTTTATTTCTATAATAAAGCCTTTGGACAATGATTTTACACCATTTAGGTCATCCCACCGTGGTTATTTGACCACGTATATGAGTTGTCAATGAGGTCATGGCAACCAAGTATTACGTTCAAGTGGTCTAACAGCCATGGTCTTCGAAAAGTCTATTCGTTAGATCGTGGCCTTTTGTAGGGTAGGAAGAGCGCAGACCAGAGGACGATAACAGGGAAATGGATCGCCTGTCATTCGGACTTCGGGCCGCTGTGACGGATGTTCCCTCTAGCCCTACACCAACCTATTATTATCAACATAGGATGTTCCGACGGTATATTTAGCTTGCCAGGGAACAGAGAAAAAGCCAATGGTTGCACTTCGCTTTCTGAGCCATACTTAAACCACCTCGAACCTCTGATCATCCATCGATTTTACCAAAGCACACTTCCAAAACTTCTTTTTTGTTTATTATGAGATCTGATTAAATTTGTTTTTTACTTTCGACTTTGTGGTTAAGCTTCAGCTCAATTATTCTATTACAACCTACCAAAATGGTTTTCTCCTTTCCTCCGCAAGTTTTTCTTTGATTTTTTTTCTGAGTATTTATTTTTGCCTTCTTTTTATTTTTTGTGTTTGACCTTATTTTGGTTTTATTTTACTCTTGGTGTTTTTTGTTTTTAGTTTGATTTTAATTGTTTTGTCTGGCCCGGCTGGCTCAGTTCGTAGAGCCTGAGAGTCTTTCTTTCAACACTTTGATTCAAGCCCGACTTCCATTTCGTAGTTTTTTTATGATTCTCAGGACGAATGCAGTCAGTGTCAGACTTCCTACTTCCGCTCTGCCCTGTAATAGATGATATTCAAGGTCCACCATACTTCAATTTGTCGATGAATTTGATGGGAACCAAGGAATTTGATAGAAAACCAAAAGTGCTTATAATCTGTTTTGAATTGTGAAAGCAGCTTCTATTCTTGAACGACAGTTGGTTTTGGAATTTTTGATCGCAAGGATGAAAGAGTTTTTGGCTGTCGGACGCGGATAACAGGACCGAACGGTTGGTCAGAATGGTTTGATATAGTTGTGGTTGAGTTCGAAGTATTGGATAAAAGTATTATCTTATGCAATGAAACTAACTAAATTATTTACTATAGTACTAAGTATTGAAATATAAAAATTCAAATTCAAATTTGAGTGTAAAGAATGGTGCTGTTGTGTATAGAAAAATTATCTTAAGATGTAAAGAAAATTAAACTTTAGTGTAAAGTAAAGTTTTGTTATATGTAAAGAAAGATAGATTAGGGTATGCAGTTATGCACCATTAGGTTAATTTTTATTGTTTTTGTTTTAAAATTTTCTTGTAAAGAGGTTCGTTGGAAGAGCCTTCGCTCTAGTGAGCTTGCGATAGGGTGCATTTCACGTGGAACCACCAACTGGTAGCCTTGCACGGTCTACCAGACCTCATACTACATCATCAACTTTTGATTTATTTTGCCCGTTTTTATGGCCAACTAAATATGAACTTAAGTAATAAACAGGTTTTCTTTTTATTTTCAGTATTACAAAACAATTTAAATTAACAAGCGACCTCTGGCACAGGAAAATCACTAATTCGGTTAATCTGACTTTTACATACTCATATTAAAACAATATCAAAATATTTTAAAAAATATTATAAGAAATAATATAATATAAAGGAAAATTAAACTTAACTTATAATGTAATCTAATAATTTTAGCTTGTCAGCTTCTCCCGTCCTCAACTTTGACTTTAATCCACACTAGTCTTACCTTGATTCCAATTGATGTGAAAATGGTATGAAAACTGTATAATTTATTAATATATTCCTTTTTGTTCCTTATACTCAAAGTAATGTTTTTTTTTTAAATTATTATAGACAGAGAAAAATTATTCAAATATCCTCAATAATTTTAATTATTATTATTATTTAATTATTTAATTATATTATTATTGTTTATTATTTTTATTATTATATTATTATTTTTTAATCATTTTTCCCAATTATTAATTATTATTATTGATCATGCATCAAAATATAAGAACAGTTAAATGTTTTAAAATAAAAAATATGCAGAAGAGTGGAACGTCATAAATAGACAGATATTATTTGTGAAATGAATCTTATAGTACGAAATGAATGTGTTATTGTGTGAGAACTGCCTGTTTTAGATTTTTAAAAGAAAATGTCTTTGAATTTTTGATCGTTACACTTACAACATTAAAAAGTATAGTAATTAAAAGGTGGAATAACATTAAAGTTTATGTATAGTAACAGATTTCTTGTTTCTGCTACAAAGCTTGCCTGTACTGCTAATGAAACTAGTTGAATTGAACAGTTTTAGCATCTTTTTCTTCGCTTGCTATAATTTGACGGTGTTACCCTTATCTCTTTGATATTTTTTACCTAATGAAACTGTTCTAACCACTCAAAATTTCAGTACTATTACCAATGCAGTGAACGTGTTTTAATTCCACCTTCTAAATTTTCTTTTTCACACTTTATTAAGCTTCAAAGACTTTATTAGCGCACAACAACAGGAAAGCGAAATTGTAACAATATTCTCTGCCCTGAATGTTCTTTCAATAGCTTCTTAACTGCCAAAAATTTCAAAGACTTCTGGTAACACAACGTCGATAATAATATACTCATAATATTTTTAAATACAAACTATAGCTTTTATTCAAAACTCACTGCCGTTTGACTTATTTGATTTGTGCTAAAATATAACACACAATATTGAATTTTATATTTTGTGGGCGTGTAATAAAATTATGGCCAGCCAACTTTGTTTTTACAAATGGTCAAAAACACGTGAAATCACCAAGGTCTGGAAATGGCTGGAAAGTCATTGAAATGGCTCTACAGTCAAAATTACTAAACTGATTTTAGTGTTATATAGCTAAAAATGTAGGTATTGAACAGAACTAATCAAAATAATAATTCACATTATATGACCTTGAACATTTTCTTTTAGAAAAATAACGGTAAAAAATTCAAATTCGATTTTCTAGAAATGCGTATTTTTCAAATGTTTGGTTTTTTAATATGTGCAAGGTACATATGTTACTAACATTATATAAAAAATTGTAACGGCGGACTACTTTAGATTTTACTCTGAAAATAATAATTTTCAAACTCAATTATAATTTTATTAATTTTCTTAAATTGTAGTGAATGTAGCTACATTTTTCTGTACTACTGTTGATGGTTTAGTTACGTCATCAATTTCAAATCAATAAACATATTTATTATTGCTGGAGGGGGAAAACTGAAAACCGATGTTATGATATAAAAATACGATTATTGAAACAAATTAAATTAGTATAATTTTAAAACTCAAAGTTATGGTTTAAATTTAAATCATGCATGAAGAAAATAAATAAAATAATTAAAATAATAAGTTAAAATAATTAGAAAAAAATGTAAATGTTTCTTTTTTGTGTTCCTGGTGATGTCAAGGTTTTTTTATTTATTTGTTTGGTTCAATGTGATGAAATGTGATAAAAAAATTTATTTATACATCGATTAAAAAAAAGAATTATCAGTTATTTTCATTGATTGTCTTCATTTTTCTGAATATTTTACGGCAACTGCATTTGTGGCAGCAAAACGTTGTAAAGATCCAACAACACAAGTTGGTGCCGTAATCATAAACAACGATAATTAAATTATGGGAATGGGTTATAATGGATTTCCAATTGGCAAAGACAACATTCATCAGAAATAATAATGTAAGCTTTTTATTAAATTTTACTTTGTATAATTAATTTTTTTTTTGATTTTATTAAAATTGTTTCCATGTTAGGAAATTCAAAGTTATTATCCTGTGATATTTACAAGAGATTTCCAAGTGTAAGATTATTTGTTTGTGCTAACTTCAGTGTTTCAATTTCATAGTAGTTTTTCAGCTATCCGGCGTAAATTAAAATTATAGTTTCGATAAAAGTTCAAATTTCGCTACAAAATTCAGGAGGGGAAAATTTTTTGTTTTTTTTATTAATTTTATTGCAACACACCTTAAAATTTTTCATCATAAAAAAAGTGGAGTTAAAAAATTAACAGTTTTTTTTGGATTAACATATATGTTTTTATAATAAATTTTTAATTTCAACTCAAAATAAATATTTTACGCATTTTTATCATTTATTTAATTTTAAATTACTAAATTCCGTAGAGCTAGAATAACGTCTAGCTAAGATTGATCCATCATTTGTAGGAATATACGAGTGATATCCTCGTATTCCAGGAATTGTTTTTAAATTGGCGTATCTATCAGCTAGTTGATATTCGTTTGCTATTCGTTTTGCAATGAAACCTGCCTCCGTTACATAGAAATGCGTGTTATCTTGAAAATTGCCTGCAGTTACTGCCCAGTTATATAACTCCAGAGGTGTTGATATTTCTTTGTCGTATTCTTTCTTAAGACTCACTCTAGGTGCTTTTCTTTTTACTGTTCCTCCAATTCCATCACATCAGAACTGCTCTAACCAGGTAACGAGGAGTTACAGCTCACCAAGAAGTAGTTATTTGAAGACGTACAAACGATTTTTTTGATCGCAATACTGTAGCCACACTATATTCTGATCTAAGCTATAATCTTTTCTCGTAATTGTAGTACACATAATAAACATTTTTGTGTTAAAAATAATAAAATAATGTTAAAAATAACATAACTTGCTGTGATAAAATATCGAATATTAAGTAATCTCTCTGGACTAAAATTGCCCAGCTTTATTTTTTGAGAGTCAACAAAACATATATTGTGATTAAAATTTTACTAAAAGTCAATTTTTCTCTATAAAACAAAGACAATACTTCCACTACACCTAAGTGAATAAAAATAGAAACTAGGGAAAAGTAAAATATGAGTCTAAACCAGGGATGGCGAACCGTTATCTTTAAAACGCCGCATTATGCTGAGTATTGTTACCAAGTTTGGGGGGCTGTTACTATAATGGCATTTTACACTCTGTTCAAAAGCGTGCTAAACGAATTGTTAATTTTTTTTTGATCTCATTGTTTTTATAAATGTCTGCATTAGTAGTGTGTAACGGGAAGATGAAATTTGTTGAAATTAAGCTTGCGAAAACTAAACTCTAGCGAGAACGCTGCACTTCTAGCAATGCTCTTGCATAGCTCAGACGATGGGGGTTCAATTTAATGTGTTCTATCCCTTACGTAAATGTAGAGTGCAATTCAGAAAAAATATAGCCGAAAGAAAATTTAATTTAATTGAACAGAAAAAAAAAACAAAACTAGAGAAAAATTGATAAAGGAAAAGAAAGGAAACCAAACACAAATTGCTTCCAACCACCACTACCTGACCTTGACTTCACCACTACATCATTTCAACAATATATTTCCATCATTCAGTACAGCCAAGGCATCCTACCAACAATCGGTTAATCTATAACATTCAATACAATATCATATAAAAACATTTAAACAAAGCAAACCTAATAAAATTTCAAATTTATAAATACAAAAAAATTAAA
This sequence comes from Diogma glabrata, assembly GCA_963693315.1. Taxonomy (NCBI): domain Eukaryota; kingdom Metazoa; phylum Arthropoda; class Insecta; order Diptera; family Cylindrotomidae; genus Diogma; species Diogma glabrata. The sequence goes on along the minus strand of OY856188.1, from coordinate 276,609,848 downwards.
TATTACTTTTAATATGTAATTCCGTTTTTTTCTTTAAATAAAATTGTGTAAGTATCTGCTTTCTCTTCAAAATGATGTCCTGTATTCTTATGTATTCGTATGTACTTCAACCAATTTTAATTTAATCGAACAACTTTGGGTGGGTTTGAGTTTTCTGCATAGGATCTTGATGAAACCTTGGCAAATGACATAGGTTCACTTGAAAATGGAAGATCTGGATTCATTTCAAATTTGGACAAAATGGCGTCCCGAACACCTCTAAGTTTAAATCTTGAATAACTTCTGATCCCGGTCTATGATCTTATTGAAACTTAGTATATAAGGTTTTAGTACCGTTTCCAATATTTCTGCATACCAACTTCCAGTTTGTCACTTTCGGTTAAAACGTTTTTTTTCAGGTGTTTCTCCCTATTGTAGCCTACAATTACCGAACGATTTTCATGAAACGTTGCTAAAAGCTTTTAAATAACATGAGAAAGATTTTATCAGCTTTTGGAGCACATTGGATAAAGGGTTGGGGGGTCCATCATACAACAGGTGGCTTTTTCCACAAAGTTTTTATGTTTGTTGGGAGCATAAAACATTCATTCGTGAATGAATTTTGATGAAACTTTGGAAAAAGACGCAAACATGTATGACAAAGAACTGATTAGTTTTTGAGCGATAGTGAACGAAGTGGTGGGGGGTTCCTGGAGCACCTGTTTTTTTGAAAGCTCTATAACATCTGTACCTGATAAGCGAATTGGATGAATCTTGGTACATGAGTATGTAGTACGGTTTACAATGGTTCTGCATCCCAACTTCCGGTTTTTCACTTCCGGTAAAAAAATTTTTTTTGTACTTTTTTGAAGATTTTTCAGTGTCTTTATGCACACTACAGCCTACAATAATGAAGTGATTATGATGAAACTTATGGAATAGGGTTCCAATTAGTGTGAAAAGATAATTATCATGTTTTGGAACACATTGATCAAAGTGATGGGGGTCTACCGTACAAACGCTGACTTTTCACACTTTGTTTTTTAAGTTTGTTGGGAGCATACAGACTTCGTTCATTAATTTATTTTAATGACACTTTGAAAAAACATGGAAACTTAAATAACAAAGAACTGATTAGTTTTTAGATAATATTGGAATAAGTGGTAGGGGTCCTCCCGAACAACTGTTTAATGTGTCACACTTTTTTCAATGTTTGTTGGGAGCACACAGCATTCGTTCGTGAACCAATTTTGATGACACTTTGCAAAAAGATGCAAACATGTATGGCAAAGAACTGATTAGTTTTTGAGCGATAGTGAACAAAGTGGTGGGGGGTGTCCCATACACCTGTTTTTTTTAAAGCTCAATAACTTCTGTACCTGATAATCGAATTGGATGAAACTTGGTACATAAGCATGTAGTACGGTTCACAACAGCTCTACATCCCAAGTTCCGGTTTTTCACTTCCGGTAAATTTTTTTTTTTGTAAATTGTTGTAGTTTTTTCAGTGTCTTTATGCACAATACAGCCTACAATAATGAAGTGATTATGATGAAACTTATGGAAAAGGGTTCAATTAGTGTGAGATGATAATTATCATCTTTTGGGACACATTGATCAAAGTGGCGGGTGGTCTACCATACAACTGCTGGCTTTTCACACTTTGTTTTTAAAGTTTGTTGGGAGCGTACAGACTTCATTCATTAATCAATTCTAATGACACTTTGGAAAAAGATGGAAACTTAAATGACAAGAAACTGATAAGTTTTTGGACAATATTGGGATAAGTGGTACGGGGTCTCCCAAACACCTGTTTACTGTGTAATCATTTTTTCAATGTTTGTTGGGAGCACACAGCATTCGTTCGTGAACCAATTTTGATGACACTTTGGGAAAAAATGCAAACATGTATGGCAAAGAACTGATTAGTTTTTTTTAGCGATAGTGAACAAAGTAGTAGAGGGTCCTCCAAGCACCTGTTATTTTGGAAGCTCAATAACTTCTGTACCTGATAGTCGAGTTGGATAAAATTTGGTACATACACATTTAGTACGGTTTACAGCAGTTCTGCATCATAACTTCCGCTTTGTCACTTCCGATAAAATTTTTTTTTTTCTCGTACAACAGAATTTATGTTTGTTGGGATACTACTGCCTGTTTTAATATTTTTATTATTAGAACTACGAAGTCCATAATATTGGTTAGCTTTTAATTAAAGTATTTTATGGATATTAGCTAATTATATATCCAGAACAATATGTTTCTAGAGCTGTGGTGAAGTCAGCCTATGCATCAGCGTCGCAATATTTTTTTCATTTAATAAATTCTTTACATTAAATTAAAATTGGAAAACGTAATTCTAACACTAACTTTTAGATTTCTATCAACAAATAATATTAAACTTTTCAAGATTAAAATTCAACAATATCTATATTTTGATTAAGCTTCACTTTTCCATTTTAAATAAAAAAATCAAATCCGCTATAATTCAACTTTTCAATCTCAGGTCTTTATACGAACTTCCGAACTTTTCATTTTTTTCTTCTTCGTTAGTTTTTTTCTGTTTTTGATTTAAAAATTTTGCAAAGGTAAATTGATCCAAAATTAATGAGTACTAAAATTTTAGTTTGAATAATTTTGTATAGTAAAAAAAACGTTACAAGTGTTCGGATGAAATCAAATCCATTATGCCTGCAAACAGTCAAACTATTGAGATCACTCACTCACCACTGTCATATAGTGACAGAATGCAGAGGGATTTCTTTGTTTGATAGATACGCTAATTTAAAAACAATTCCTGGAACACGAGGGTATCACTCATACATTCCTACAAATGATGGATCAATCTTAGCTTGACGTTATTCTAACTCTACGGAATTTAGTATTGTAAAATTAAATAAATGATAAAAAATGTGCAAAATATTTATTTTGAGCTAATAAAAAATGTGCAAAATATTTATTTTGAGTTAAAATTAAAAATTTATTATAAAAACATATATGTAAATCCAAAAAAAATTTTTTAATTCCACTTTTTTTTTATGATGACAAATTTTAAGGCGTGTTGCAATAAAATTAATAAAAAAAAAACAAAAAATTTTCCGTCCTGAATTTTTTATGAAATGTTAGTAACATATGTACCTTTCACATATTGAAAAATCAAAAATTTTAAAAATGCGCATTTCTAGAAAATCGAATTTGAATTTTTTACCGTTATTTTTCTAAAAGAAAATGTTGAAGGTCATATAATGTGAATTATTATTTTGATTAGCTCTGTTCAATACCTTTGAGCTATATAACTTTAAAATCAACTCAGTAGTTCTGACTGTAGAGCCATTTCGAACAATTTTTTGATTTTTCATCACCCTGTATCTTAAGACAGGGTAAAAAAAAAACTAAAAACGCAGAAATTTTTTTTATTGATGCCCATGAATTCCAATACCTAAATATACAAAATTAAAACCTCATTTCCAAAATTGCATGTTTTTTGCTGATTTCACGTGTTTTTCACCAAATATAAAGGAGAGTCTAGAGTCTACAAGAAATACAGTTAGTTCATTTTTACCTTCGTACAACAACGATATCATTTGTATTTTTATTCGTTTATTTGCGAATAACATTTAGCTTTAGTTTCAGCTAAAATGGGTTTATTCTTTATATCATTTTATTTTTAAAAAGATTATGTTGCAGTATATTATGAGTTTAATGCTGTGAAATGTTGACAAATAAAACGATTCTGTAAAAGTCGTTGGATTGTGTTTACTTTCAAATCATTTTTATTATAATAGAAATAAGAGATTCAGATTATAATACATCATTCAACCTTGGTTGTTCTGTTGAACAAATAGTCACTATTGTATAGCAAAAATTGATCCTGGTCAACCATAGATTTCTATTAGAATTCTTTTTCAGAAACTAAAAGATTGGTCACATTTCTACCAGGGTTTATTTTTATAAATTATATCTTAAACTAACTTCTTATTCATGAAACTTTGTATCAAACTTATTTAAAATTTTATTTTTTGTCTATCTATACTACTGCGGCTAATAATTTAAAAATTATTATTTTTACTGTTTAAATATTAATTATAATTATTAGTTTCTTATTACAAACAAGGTTATGCTTTGATGCGATTTGTGAATATATTAATAAAAAACAAACAAGTACCACTAATTGCTATTAGTTATAAAATTTTGCGGTGTCATTAAGTTTGCAATAAATCTAAGAAAATGGCCTAATTTCTAAAAAATGCATAGTCATTTCGATTATATATAGTTTTGTTTAAAAACTAAATTTTACAGCTATATATAAATCCTTCTACTTACATATATTTTATTAAGTCTTTAATTATATGTTCAACTCAAACAAAAAGAACAGAATAGGAAAATAATTTTAAATAAGTCGATTGAAATGTTAATAGCTTAATACTTTTGAGTTTTGTTCTTAAGATTTGTAGTCTTTTTTTTATAACAATTGAGTTCGACAAGATTTCGAAGTCAGAAGTCAAATTGCAAACAAAACACTCAACAATTCAACACTCAATTTTAATTATAGTAGTTTTCTAAATTTTCATGAATAGGAACTTTCGCTTTTGTTTTAAGCTTGTTATTTTTCAACCATTCATCGTTTAATACAGACACTATATAATTAGTTTAACAAACAGTAACAACAAATACATACAAAAGTAATTTATTTTACAATTTCCGTTTTTGATTCAATCAAATATACTTGAACTTTTATTATTTCTAATATTGTTTCTAAGAACCAATTATAGTGAAAAACAATCTTAACAAACAAAACAAAGTTAAAGTAAAGAAAAACTAAAATTAAAAAAAAAAGCACAAAAAAAACTTGGCAAAACTAAATTAAAATTTTTAATATAAGAATTCCTTGAAGGAGGTTAACAGTTTGTTTTGTGTAATTTGTTTGAATTGTTTATTTTAGAGCGAAAGCATCACGAAGGCTTAAAAACTAAATTTTCTTATGTATTTAAATCAAGAGATTTTGTGGGTTTTGAGCTTTTTACGGAAGTTGTCATTGTCAACCTGCTTTGTATATTATGATTTTCTTTATCATGCAACTTCAAAAATCTGTCTATATGCGCCTATTGAATATATCCAACAAAAGAAATACAGCTCAACCTATGGGTAGAGAGCAAATGTTGTTGAGGACAATCGACTATGGACTTTTGGTAGCTTAGTTGATTGTCCGGAAACTGCTAGTGGCGTTGTGCAATGTTGAGATAGAGATAAGGTTGTTTTCCTCTCGATGGAAAGATGCGTCGGAGAAATTTATGCCAGGAATCAAGGAATTACACAATTTTCCTTCTCGATTTTTGAATACTAAAGAATCACTTGAATTGAATTCTCTCAATATTAATTTGTTCAAGCATCAAATATCTATAAATCCTAGACTCGTACAGATACGATTTATAGTTGATCAACTTCACTTAATACATTTTTCAGTTGCTTGACTGATCTAGTTGTTATACTCTCCTTAAATACCTTCCACGCTCCACATTCAAATCTTTTCATTAGACATAATCAAATATAAGACACTATTTAAATTTGTTAAATAGTTTAATAAAATCAATGCAGTTTTTAATCTTCTAATTTATTTAAATTGACTTGAGAAAAGAAGTCAGTTTCTTTTATTTTCTAATCAGGAATAGCATGTTAATATAAATATACATTAAAGATGAAGCAAAATTTGCAAATTAAAAGATTTAACAATAATTAACAATATTGTAGTTAAGGAAAATATTAATTAAGGAAAAACAAAAACAGTAGCTCTATTCCGGTACATCGTGAAATAGGAATTGAGAAATAAATTATAGCAATTTTTTCATTTTTCCTAAACTAGTATTCTGTATCGCGGGAAAAATAAAATTATGAAAAAACGAATTCCTATTTAATAGCAGTTTTGTTATAAATAATTCCCTCTTTCAAAAATCAAACTAAAAAATTTGAGGTAAGGAAAAGATTTATTTTAAGTATTTATAAAAATGTTTTTGTATAAATTTTAACAAATATCGTTTTAAATATATTTTTACTTATTTAGAAAAGTGTTTGTGCAATAATTTTAGAAAAATAAAAAATAACTAAACGTATTTAAAAAATGACTGTTCGGGTACGTAAATATTTGAATATTATAAATGCGTTGATGAATTAATGTTTATTTTTTATTTAAAGGGCAAACATACAAGTAAACAGCAAAAAGAACTGTTGGTGGAATTAATGTTTATCAATAGAGACTTGGCTAATGACAGGTATTTTAAAGATTGTTTTCAGCCGATTTTCGGAAACGGCTTTATTCTATTAGATAGTTTAAACTGCATTCTATTGTGATAGTCTTCGTGGTCATCGCATTTATAATGACGTTAATATACCGTTTTTCAGAAAAATCATATTTGCTCATCGTCATCGATGAATGCTTTCAGAGATTTTGTGTTATTCTCCTAATAAAATATTATGTTGTAAAAGTTGTTATATAAATTTAAACTGACTGAGTTCGGTGCCAAACTCGAGAAATATAAGTCGTTTTTTCCAATGTGGTACTATACAAATAACTTTTAGAATATAATAACTATTACAACAACCTTAATAGCCAAAATAATTTTATAATAAATTTCTGAAAAGCATAATTTTTTTAGTAGCTATAAATTTAAAAAAGCGAAAGTTAATCGCATTTTTATCTTTAAAAGCCACCATTAGCTTATTTTCAAATTTTTTGTGCCTCTTGTTTTTTCTGGAAGTCGGTTTCTTTTCGTTTTTTAAATTTTTTTTGCGTATTTTAGGTTTTCTTCTATAGATGGAAGAAAACATAACAAAAATCTGTGGGAAGAATTTTCTATTAAATTGAATGCAGTTGGCGGTTCCCAAAAAGATGGTGAGAAGTGGAAGAAAACTTGGGTAGATATGAAGTAAGTAAAATGAAAATACAGTTTTTCACGATATTCAGGTTAATCCCGTTCTCATTTTGCTTTCTGTGATATTGAAATCATACAATAAATATTATATACACCTCAAAAAGCTTATCTTCTTCTTCAGTGATATGTTTCTCTCATTTCGCCTTCAAGACTTAAACGCACCTCGGTAGAAACACAAGAACATTTTTCCTTTAGCATATTCTATATGAAATAAAAATATAACCACTATTTGGCCATTTATTTGATTTCGGTTTAATGTTGACAGGAAATATGTTAGGACAACATGTGCTAAACAGAAAGAAATGTTGAATCGCACAGGATTAGGATTGGAATCTAAATCAATTCCAAGATTGGATAATTTAGATGAAAAAATCCTAGATATTATTACCACACATAGTGTTGATGGCGATGGTGAGACTAACGAAGGTGGATTGCTTTTACAAATACCAACGGAAAAAGTAAGTAACCAATTTGTTTATTATTACAAATAAAATCAATATCTTTTATAGGAAAATTCAACTCCAGTTCAAACACCAACACATTGTGGTACATCAAGAAATTATAAGTATTCGAAACCATTGCCTATAATAAGAGGTTCTGCAAGGTCTAGAGATAAAATTTTACTAGACAGTAATAAGATTGAGTTAGCAAAAGTCGAGGCCTTGAATAGGATAGCAGCGGCCATGGAAAAAAGAAATGAAATCAAAGAAAGAAATTTGAAAGAACAGTATGTTTAACTATTGTTTATTTAAAATTAATTAAAATATTCATTACAAATTGACTGGCGAATTTGTCGCCCAATTAACAACAAGTTGTTGTCATTTTGCTCGACAACTTCGTCATCGTCATTATCCATTATTTGATCAAATTCTCCTTGTGGTACAACTTCATAAGGTTCATCAGTTTCATCATCAAATTCATCAGCATAGTTTTGTTTTTTTAAAAAGTTATGCAGTGTTGCGCAAGTATTTGTTATTGCTCCCATCTTTTGAGGTGAATATTTAAGACAGCGATCTTTCCCAATGCACCTAAATCTTGATTTTAATACCCCATTTAATCTTTCAATACAATTTCGGGTTTTCCTATGAACAACATTATATCTTTCTTCCAATGTACTTGTTGGATGTAAAATTGGAGTCATAAGCCACGGTTCTAAGGGATAGCCGCTATCACCTTAAAAATAAATATTGTATAATAATACATAATACTATTCTCTATATTCTCAGATCAACAAGTCGTTTTGAGGTAGAAGAACAACTTTTTTCGGAAGAATATTTAATCGAATAATTAAAAAATATATAACTGAACACAATATATAATAATTAATCGATTGTTATTATTAGAAATCAATTATTAGATATTAATTTAAAGTATCCTTACATTATTCAATAAATTATTGAAATATTTACCAAGAATATATGTGTTTTGTATTTCATTTGCTTGATATTTATTGTAAAGAAATCCTTTGACTATCGACTTTCGCCAAATACTTGCATCATGATTTGACCCACCATATCTTGCGTTTATATTTAAAATTACTAAATTGGAATCACAAATCTGCATTCAAGATTAATCATTAGTTTATAATTTATTTTATATTTGAAAACACATACCAACTGAACGTTTTTTGAATGATATTGGTGGCGATTTAAATAAACATGTTCAATCTCTTTATTAGGTCGAAACATTGAGACATGAGTTCCATCTACACAACCAATAACTCCTGGAAAGCCGAACTTCTCAAAAAAACTATAAATAGTTGAAGATTAATTAATAAATGCTTTTTTGTAAAAATTCACAAGTTCACCCTATTTTAATCTCTGTCATTTCTGACGTCGTTTGTGGAAACCTGATTAGTTCGGGCATTAATTCTGAATTGACAATTTCACAAAACTCTGTAATTGTCCTTGAAACGACAGATTGTGATACACAGTGTAGGTAATTTACACCTATTTTCTTTTGAAATGTTCCTAAAGATATATTTTTTATATTAAATAAACAGTAATTACTTTTAATATCTTATATGTAACCTTCAGCTAAAAACGCAATGCTCAGCAACATTCTATTTGGTTTCGAAATACTGGTTTCGATCATAAAAGGAGCTATTTTTTCTAACAAAATTATAGCAAGATGTTTCGGCATTCTATATTGTTGAATGAATTCAACATCATAAATGTCAAAAGGATCATGCAAATCGCGCAAACGTTTTCTCGTAATTCTTAGATTACGTCTTTTTTCTTCATTTTCTTGCTCCAAAATTTCCATTATTATAGGGCGACGTAACATTTTAATTTGCACAACCAAATAGTGGAGCTCAAAATAATTTGATTTTTATATTCAATATATTTATATTTTAAGCTTATTTAATTTATTATTAAATAATTGATTTGTTTAATTTAATGAACAATTAAGTATTTTAATTTCTAATTATCCAACTAATAAAGTTATACAATTGACAATATTGGATATAAACTTTAAAAGTTTTGTTTACATTTAAAGAATGAAAGCATGGTGTACTATGGTTTCGTTATTATTTAGTAGTAATACTCGCCACACGCTAATTTCACTAAAAATCATTCCTAAATATGTAGAATACACTTTTTGTGAATTGAGAACAATTTTTCAGGAATTTTTTTTTCATTTCATTTATTGCATATTTTTCCCAATTCCCAATTCCCAGGGAAATGCCGGAATAGACGTGCAGTTAATAATTTTTTGAAAAAATAATTACAATCAATGTTTATGATTCCTGGCAACTTTTCTTTAATTTTCAAAAACACAGAAGTTAATCTTTAAAAATAATATGTGAAGTTATTGCCCTAGACTATGTTCAGAAAAACGTATTTATGAGTTGTTGCTAGACATATTATAATTCCTGTTGTACAACCCAAAAATTTTTACGGTTCTTCAACAAATAAAATGTTGACCAATATACGAAATTAATATTTTGTTCCATAAACAAAGCAAATAAATAACCAAACGACGAACTTATAGAACTGCATTGTCTATAAACATAACTGTGACCCACAATTAAATATACTATTACATTTTCTTTGATGTAGCTGGTATATGGATGTATTTCATGCCTTCAAACTACCAATTAATCGATAACCTATGGTTATTCCCTTTGTAGGTATCTACCTATAATTTTTAATAATTAGTCTACAACTTCTTCACTTATTTCTCTATAAACCCATAACTTCATCACACGTCATGTATATAAATTATAAACTTCAAATCAAATATAACCACAGAATAATGGTGGTTGCAACAATACAGAAATTTTCCTAAGCAAATATCAGTAACACATCAATTTATATATTTATTTAGTTTTTATATCTATTTGTCTACATTTCCTATATTTTTTGTCCAACTTTTAACTTTCATGTCAACAAATAATAAAAGTTGTTGAATGGAAAAACGAAACCAAGAAAAAAAACTGTTTTTTTATAATTTCCTATAATATGCAGTTTTTTCTGACCAATTAATTGTAAAAGCATGCATTTCAACATTTTGTCATTTGATCCTAATCGCTTACAAATTATTAATTTTGTTTTAATTTTCATCTACTTTATTGTGTTTTGTTTATCATTGTTTTAAAATCAAATAATTATATAATTTAATTATTTTTTTTTGTGTTGTTTACGATAAAAACGATAAAACTATTCTATCGGACAACAGAATTATTTTCATGTTGACAGATTATTAAAATTGAACGACTACTCCTCCCAAAAAAGTTTTCGAGGAAAAATCTATTGAATGATATTAAAAATAAATAAAATGAAAATGGAATTAAATGGAAAACAAATAATAAAATAGTTTTTTATGTTATTATAGGCTAGATAGAGAAAACAGAGAGAGAGAGGGTCATGCTGGTGATCGTCATGTACAGGTAGTACAGTTTAAACGTCAAACAATTTTAATTTCTATTAAAAGTATTATTACATAAGTAAAATATGGAGGGGCTAAAGTCTCAAGGCTCTGAGATATCAAGACTTCGGTCTGGGTTAAGAATCGTGATATAGTTTTCGGCAAAACACTGTCATGAGGACATTGTTTTTAGTTTTGGCCAGCGATGTATATCAAACCTAACTCTTTGTTAAACAACATTGTATTTTCATCTCTGTTTAGAAATTTATTACAGAACTAACACGAAACATCAATACGTTGCCGAAAAATTATAACAGATCATATATTAACATAATTTAGTGAAAGCATGATACACTCAGCAAACTACTCAAAACCCTGTCCATTTACCATTTCGAGAAAATATTACAAAATCATAAATTCATATTTCTTTCAAAATTCCGAAAATATTGTAAAAATTAAATAAAATCAAACTTTTTTCAAAATTATAAAAATATTCAAAAAATTATTACAAAATCAAAGATTAAAATTTTTTTCAAAAAATCTAAAAATATTGCAAAAATTATAACAAAATCATAGTCACGAAAACAGAATTTTTTTTCAAAATTCCAAAAATTAGAATAAAATCAAATATTTAAACTTTTTCTAAACCCTAATAATATTTCAAAAACTCTTAAAATTTCCAAAATTCAAACTATTTTCAAAATTCTAAGAATATATATATATATGGGGCTTCTTTGCAACTCGGAGACCCTTTGCTCTCCAGAATTGGTTTAGGATTTTCGGAAGGTTTATGGGCAGAAATTATAGCTTATTGTCTCTAGTTTCCAATATGCCGTGTGCCTCTTTTCAAAATTCAAAATGGCGGAATCAATATGGCAGCTACAGGCTTACAGCCTTATTCTGAAAGTATAGCATTTGGCTGCCAAAACAAATATAAAATATCAAGAGATGCGTTCTTGGGCTTAGAATGTTAAAAATTCTAAGTAGTTTCAAATTCCAAGTGGTGTTCAAATTTGTTTCAAAATGGCGGCTCGTAAATATAAAAATATGAAATTAACAAATAAACCGATAATAAGGGTTGGCGGGTTGATATCCCCACTGTTTTTATATTTTCTTCCATTATTTTGAATCTTCATTAATTTTCTACATAAAAATCCGGAAAATTGTACTTTGAAGATGTTTTTTAGAAATTATAGATTTCTTTTAATAAATCTTTTGGTATAGACAAGCCGATGTTTTTAAAAAATGATTTCTATAATTTTCAAAAAAAATCGCCAAAATCCAATTCTTTGGTATTATGTAGAACAATAATGAAATTATAAAATCATTAGGAAAAACATGAAAATAAACGGGTATATCAACCCTCCAAACCCTATTATTTTAAACTTTTGAGTTTTTACTGTTCCGTACATTGAAAAAGTAAAAACGGTACCCTATTGGTGAGACTTCGGTGTCCGTCCGAATTTCTACATAATCAATTTACTCACAAACTATAAGTGCTATCAACTTGAAATTTTCTATAGTTATTAAATGTGTTGTCCCATACCTGATGATAACAAACAAAATTGAAATATTTGTTTTTATCTATATTTTATGGACATAGATAAGGAGATAGCAAAACAAAAGTTTTTTTTAAAGAATCGAGTTTAGTCTATAAAAATCGAAAAAAATGGAAGTATTTCAAAAAAAAAAAATTTATTGAATTTTCGACTGCTTAGTTTTTGAGTTATTACCAAAAACGAGTGGTTTTTTTGTCCCTCCCTTAACTTCGAACATTACAAAAGAAAAAATTTAAAAAAATTCATGGGTGTAGGGATTTCGCTAAATCGAAACTATAACTTTTTTTTGTTGTTATAATTTCAAATGTTCATTAGAGGGGGTTTAAAGTAGAAATTTTGAAAAAAAAATATTTTTGATCATGGCATGTGGGGTGTCATATGAAAGGTGATTTTTTTTTGCTATGCAAAAGAGTTTGGAACGAAGTTCCTTATCGCGCGTTGCGAAAGGAGGCTAGACGAAAAAAATTAAGACCAAAAATTAAGTTGTAGCGACACTTTTTTTTATTTTTTAGTATTTTATATTTTCTTTTCAAATTTCAATTTAGTTCATGCATTGCTTTCGGAGTGGATAGACGTATTGTTTTTCTTTGTTTTTAAATATTATTATTCTTATTTTTCTTTGATTTTCTTTGATGTAATTATTATTGGAACGAATTTTCTCAAATTTCCCGAATTTCCGAATTTCCCAAATTTCCTAAATTTCCCAGATTTCCCAAATTACCCAAAATTTCCCAAATTCGAGGACGGGAATACATCCCAAATTTCCCAAATTAAAAAAAGCAATCGAAAGGAACTTCGTTCCATCCGGGTGTCCCTTGACACCTCTTTACTTTTTTTTGTAATTTTTGAAAGCACAGCTTTCGACTTATTTTCAAAAATGTAAAATTTATTTTTGTCCCTCCCCTTAACTTCGAACATTACAAAAGAAAAAATTTAAAAAAATTCGTGGGTGTAGGGATTTCGCTAAATCGAAACCAAAACTTTTTTTTGTTGTTAGAATTTCAAATGTTCACTAGAGGGGGTTTAACGTGAAAATTTGGAAAAAGAATTATTTTTGATCATGGCATGTGGGGTGTCATATGAAAGGTGATTTTTTTTGCTATGCAAAAGGGTTTTTTCGAAAGCACAGTTTTCGATTTATTTTCAAAAGAGGTAAAATATTTTTTGCCCCCCCCCCCTTATCTACGAACATTACAAAAGAAAAAATTTAAACAATTCATTGGTGTAGGGATTTTGCTAAATCGATACTAAAATTTTTTTTACCAGTTATAATATCAAATAAGCGTGAAACTATACTGAAAAAATTTTTTTTTCTCAAATATTATATACACAGAACCCTCAGCGAGCGAATTATAATTGCACTTGCCTGACTTTTTTTATAGTAAATTATCAAAAATTATAAATTTAATTATTTTTAATAAAAATGAGCCATTTTCACCTTTAAAACAAAAAAAATTTTTAACTTGTCAAGTAGTTCTTAAAATACATTAAATTGAAAATACATGAAACCCGAAATTTTCAAAAACTACCCTTAGCTATAAAGGGGGAACCACTCGCGACAAAAAAAAATTTTCTTCTACAAAACGTTTGTTTTATTTTCTCTCCTGCTATAAAAAACTTGAAGCACATCAAATTATAGCTAGAAACACCACACGGGCGAAATCGTCCGACGACGACGTTAGTAATATTAGAATACACAGGATAAATACATTTCAAACACAACTACAGCGATAAACGAAAAAGTTTTTTTCGTCGTAGAAAATTTAGATTCTATTTCTAATATATCGTCGGCGATGATTATTGCCAGATATTAATTTTATTTTTATTTGGCTGCAAGGGTAATATGTTATTGGCCAACTGAAAAATATGATTTTCTAATGTTTTTCGTGATTCTGAGGTTGTAATCGTTTTGTTTTGAGTTGTCAACTTAATTTTCAGCTTACGTTTAAAGTTCGGTTTTTATCCATTTATGTATATTAGTATAGGATCCGAGTATACAACGACCTTCACCGATCTGGTTAATGGATGAAAAGTATTTTATATTAAATTAAATATGTTAATAAATATATTGCAAGTGGGTTGTCTAAAAAATTTCGGTCCAGAATATGATTAATTAAAAATTTTAAAATTAATTTTTTCTAAACATTTCACCGTTTCGGTTAATAGACAAATGACATACCAATCAAAAGTATGAAGCCTTTAGAATAGGACCCACCTTTCAGTTTATATGCCATTCCCCAAGATTTGCGACAACTTTTTTTTTCGCTAAAAAAACAGGTAAGGGGTTAGTACATGCTTATTTTGCAAAATTTTTGTCAAAAAAAAAATTGAGAAAATATGCTGGTGGGTATCTTTAGATGTCAATTTAAGCGAAATAAGTCAAAATACCAGGTTTGCTACCTTAAACAGGCCATAAATCGAAAAGCAAAACTTTTACATTTGAAACCAAAGCTGGTGCTGTGGCTAAACCCGCTTACCAATTATGCTATAACTTGAGGTAGGGGATGGTTTTGGACCCACCTTACAGTTTATATGCCATTCCCCAAGATTTGCGACAACTTTTTTTTGCGCTAAAAAAACAGGTAAGTGTTAGTACATGCTTATTTTGCAAAATTTTTGTAAAAAAAAAAATTGAGAAAATATGCTGGTGGGTATGTCAATTTAAGCGAAATAAGTCAAAATACCAGGTTTGCTGGTATTTTGATGTCAATTTAAGCGAAATAAGTCAAAATACCAGGTTTGCTACCTTAAACAGGCCATAAATCGAAAAGCAAAAATTTTACATTTGAAACTGTTGAATATATTTTTAAATTCTGCGCCTACAATTAATTAACTACACCAGCTCTATCTATATTAAGTTTTTTTTGTCTAATCTGTCAATCTGTCAAAACACATTGTTAAATAAAATAAAATTGTTCTTTCCTTTTCCGTAACCATTATCGAGAGGTTGTATTGTAAAATAAATTAAATTTATATAATTTAAAATAAATAAATCTATTGTATCAAATAATATTTAATATTTTTTAATTAAATCTAACAGGTTATGAGCCCAGATCACAAATTATACTGGAACAAAATTTAAACCTAACCTTAAAACAACAAACAAAAATCAAATTAAAAGTGGAAATAAGTGTCATAAACAAAAATGCCAAATTCACTTATGCTCATTGAAAAGCTATCGGGTCGAGCAAACTATGCGACGTGGAGATTCGCAGTTAAAACATATCTCCAACATGAAGACTTATGGGAGTGTGTAGAACCTGATGCAAAACCAGTAGATGTAAAAAAGGATACAAAAGCAAAAACTAAAATTATA
The DNA here is from genome assembly GCA_963693315.1 of Diogma glabrata. Taxonomy (NCBI): domain Eukaryota; kingdom Metazoa; phylum Arthropoda; class Insecta; order Diptera; family Cylindrotomidae; genus Diogma; species Diogma glabrata. The sequence goes on along the minus strand of OY856188.1, from coordinate 276,594,198 downwards.
TTGCTAGTAGATGCAACAAATTATGTCCATATTCAGGAAGCAACAACAGCTAAAGAAGTATGGGATAATTTAGCACACGCTTTTGACGACTCAGGACTAACACGTCGAGTTGGTCTACTACGTGATCTATGTACAACCACGCTTGATGATGAATGCCAGAACATTGAAAACTATGTCAGCAAAATAATTTCAACAGCACACAAACTTCGTAATATTGGTTTCAAAGTAGATGATGAGTGGCTCGGAACATTGTTACTCTCCGGTTTACCTGAATCGTATAAGCCAATGATTATAGCCATTGAAAGTTCCGGTATGAAAATCAGTGCTGACTCTGTAAAATCTAAGTTACTACAAGATGTCAGACAAACTCAAGGTAGTGAATCTACAGCTTTTGCATCTAATCATGGTTACAAGAACAAACAAAACAGTGGACCTAAAAAATATTTTTCAAAGGGACCAAGGTGCTATACATGCAACAAGTACGGTCATAAAAGTCCCGAATGCAAATTAAGAACAAAACGGAAAGATGACAAGTACAACAACGATTCACAAAGCAGCTCGAGCTATGCTGCTGCATTCATAGCTTCAACGGAAAATAGTGATTCTTGGTATGTTGATTCGGGTGCTTCTATGCATATGACGAAGCACAAGAATTTGTTAAAAGAAGAATCAACACCACAAGTGAAAAATATTAAAGTTGCAAATAATAAATTATTGCCGGTTTTGAGTTCGGGTCAAATCAGTCTAAATATAGATAATGATCAAGGTCAGTCAAATGAAGTTTTGTTCCGAGATGTCTTGTATGTGCCTGAACTTGCTACAAATTTAATATCAGTCAGTCGAATTGTTAAAAATGGTGGCCAAGTGAAATTTAATGGCAAAAGTTGTATTATTATGAACAACAAAAATAAGATAGTAGCAAGCTTAATCAACAACATGTACCGGTTGAACATAACCAATGGTTATGCATGCATGTCAGATGTTGATGAAAAAGATACTTACCTGTGGCATCAGAGAATGGGTCATCTGAACTTCCAGAGTTTGAAGAAATTGACAGAAAATGCTGATGGAGTAAGTATATCTGAAAATAAGCTTAATCTTAAATGTGTTACTTGTCAAGAAGGTAAACAGACACGAATACCTTTTAAGAGTCAGGGTTCGCATTCTACCGAATTATTAGAACTGGTACACTCTGACGTGTGTGGACCAATGGAAACGGAATCTATGGGTGGTGCGAAATACTTCGTAACATTTCTTGATGACTACTCGAAAAAAATTTTTGTGTATACTATGCGAAACAAATCGGAAGTGTTTGAAAAATTTAAAGAATTCAAATCACAAGTTGAGAATCAACTAGATAAAAAGTTAAAAGTTGTCCGTTCTGATAATGGACTTGAGTACGTGAACAAAAACTTCAACAATTTTTTAAAAAGTGCCGGCATAATACACCAAACAACCGCACCATATTCTCCAGAACAAAATGGAGCAGCAGAACGGATGAACAGATCTCTGATTGAACGAGCAAAGTGTCTGCTTCTAAATGCTACAATGCCAAAGCATTTCTGGGCTGAAGCACTAAATGCAGCCGCATATATAATCAACCGTTCTCCAACAAGGTCATTAACATATAAAACTCCAGAAGAGATGTGGACTGGTCAAAAGCCAAATGTAGGCAATATGAGAACTTTTGGATGTGAAGCTATGGTCCACCTACCAAAAGAAAAACGACAAAAGTGGGACTCAAAAAGCCAAAAGATGATCTTTATTGGATATTGTGATAGCACAAAAGGGTATAGATTTATAATACCCAAATCAAAACGAATCGTAAAAAGCCGTGATGCTGTATTTTTTGAGTCTAGTGTCAAAAGAAATTATGTCTCACTAGAAGAATTTGAAACAAAATCAAATTGTAATATTGATAAAACACCAGCAGAAAATGAAGAAAAAGACACAGGTATTTCATTAGAATATAGTAACAACGAAACTACATCAGTTTCTGACTGCAGTGAATATTTGCCTGATGAAAGTATCGAACCAATTCCACAAAGGACAATCACACTGCGGTCAAGAAAGAAGCAACCGTGTCTTGAAATAAATGAATCAGAAAATACTTATCTGTGCTATAATGAAGAACTAATACCACATATTCCTGCAACTTATCATGAAGCGTTAGGTTCAGTCAATGCAAAAGAATGGGAAAAATCTATTAATGAAGAACTTGAATCTCATCACAAAAATGAAACATGGACATTGGTAAAGAAATTAAATGATACCAAAGTAATTGGTTGTAAATGGATTTTCCGAATTAAAGATGAACCAACAGGTCCACGATTCAAATCACGACTTTGTGCAAAAGGATACGCACAAACAAAAGGTATAGATTATACAGAAACATTTGCACCTACAGTTAGGTATGACTCCATCCGATTATTATTATCTATAGCTGTTCAATATAATTATGAAATAGTTCAAATTGACATAAAAACTGCTTTTCTTTATGGTGAGTTGGAAGAAAATATTTATATGACTCCTCCGGAAGGGTTAATCTGCGAAGACAACATGATCTGTAAATTAAACAAGTCCTTATATGGATTAAAACAGGCTCCCAGAACATGGAATTCGAAATTTGACTCAGTATTGAAGAAGTTTGGCTTTGTAAACAGCCAGGCGGATCAATGTGTATATGTTGGACAAGTTAATGGAACAAAATGTCTTCTTTGCCTGTACGTTGATGATGGATTACTATTCTCAAAAGATAAAACTGTACTAGAAACGGTTATTAATTATTTAAAAACAGTATTCGAAATGAGAACACATTCACCTAGCAACTTTGCTGGTACGCAAATAGAAAAAGGTGACACATATATATTTATTCATCAAAGTAGATACATAGAACAATTGTTATACAAATTTAACATGAAAGATGCCAATCCTAACAGTGTTCCAGTTGATCCACATACAAAATTGGAGAAAAATGATATTGAACCTGAAAAGAACATTCCTTATAGAGAAGCCGTCGGATCATTAATGCATGCAGCTATAGTTAGTCGACCTGATATTATGTTTGCTGTAAGCCTAGTAAGTCGGTTTCTAAACTGTTATGATGACTCGCATTGGAATGCTGTTAAAAGGATCTTGAAGTACCTAAAAGAAACTCAGCATTATGGATTACGCTATCAGTCAACACTAGAACTGCCTATTCTAATTGGCTATTCTGATGCTGATTATGCAAACGATATTGTTATGAGACGTTCTGTAACTGGTTATGTTTTCATTAGAAGTGGTGCGGCAGTAACATGGTCAAGTCAACGACAACAGACTGTTGCCCTATCTACAACTGAAGCAGAGTTCATGGCAGCTTGTGCTGCTACAAAAGAAGCTATATGGGTTAAGCAATTATTATGTGATTTAGATGAATTTAAACAACAGACAGTGTGTTTAAATCTTGACAACCAAAGTGCAATATGTGTTATTAAAAATATAAACTTCCATAAACGATGCAAACATATTGACATTAAATATCATTTCATAAAAGAAAAATTCTATGAAAAAGTAATCGATTTGAATTTTGTATCCAGTGATAATCAATATGCTGACATATTCACAAAAGCTTTAGCCAAAAATAAATTTGAGTGGTTGAGAAATAAAATTGGAATGTCATTCTGATAATGTTATACTAAGAAGGCTTTAATTTGGAAGGAGTGTTGAATATATTTTTAAATTCTGCGCCTACAATTAATTAACTACACCAGCTCTATCTATATTAAGTTTTTTTGTCTAATCTGTCAATCTGTCAAAACACATTGTTAAATAAAATAAAATTGTCCTTTCCTTTTCCGTAACCATTATCGAGAGGTTGTATTGTAAAATAAATTAAATTTATATAATTTAAAATAAATAAATCTATTGTATCAAATAATATTTAATATTTTTTAATTAAATCTAACAGAAACCAAAGCTGGTGCTGAGGCTAAACCCGCCTACCAATTATGCTATAACTTGAGGTAGGGGATGGTTTTGGACCCACCTTTCAGTTTATATGCCATTCCCCAAGGTTTGCGACAACTTTTTTTTTCGCTAAAAAAACAGGTAAGGGGTTAGTTAGTACATGCTTATTTTGCAAAATTTTTGTCAAAAAAAAAATTGAGAAAATATGCTGGTGGGTATCTCTAGATGTCAATTTAAGCGAAATAAGTCAAAATACCAGGTTTGCTACCTTAAACAGGCCATAAATCGAAAAGCAAAAATTTTACATTTGAAACCAAAGCTGGTGCTGTGGCTAAACCCGCTTACCAATTATGCTATAACTTGAGGTAGGGGATGGTTTTGGACCCACCTTTCAGTTTATATGCCATTCCCCAAGATTTGCGACAACTTATAAATATCTATATATATATATATATATATATATATATATATATATATATATATATATATATATATATATATATATATATATATATATATATATATATATATATATATATATATATATATATATATATATATATATATATATATATATATATATATATATATATATATATATATATATATATATATATATATATATATATATATATATATATATATATATATATATATATATATATATATATATATATATATATATATATATATATATATATATATATATATATATTTTATATATATATATATATATATATATATATATATATATATATATATATATATATATATATATATATATATATATATATATATATATATATATATATATATATATATATATAAATATATATATATATATATATATATATATATATATATATATATATATATATATATATATATATATATATATATATATATATATATATATATATATATATATATATATATTGAAAGAGATAATTAATTTCCTTAACCTCACTATTTGTGATTTTCGAAAGTTAGTAGGTATATTCCATACTATCCTAAGTCACGTGTGCAGTTATTATTGAATGTTGCCAATCAATATGAAATCAATTTTACGACATAAATGTCAAGTAAATTAGTGAATCGTATGAATTTTTCAATTCGAAATCAGTTTTTGGGTTCATCTGAATAAACCTTATAGTTATTTTTTAATAAAAACAACTTTTATCTCTGAACGTGTTTCGGTTGGGATTCGAACTTAGAACCTCATCAGTACCAACTAAGTTTGAATCTTTTGGTAGACACGCTGTCAACTGCCCCTCGGCGTCGACATTAGAAACATTTTTAATTACGATGTTGTAATTTCTTTTTTTTTTTTTTTTCTTAGTGAAAAACTTTTTTTGTCATAC
>OY856188.1:276207955-276588689 GCA_963693315.1 Diogma glabrata | reverse complement strand
GAATGAAACTAGTCGGAAATAAACAAAATCTCAAGGCACGCAATTCCTTTAAAGTTCCTCATAGTGATTCCACTATCTGGAATGCACAGTGTTCATAACGCAATCTTAAAAGTAGAGTGGGCGAAGAATTTTTTTTTCATAACAGTTAAATATTAAACTTTCCTTTTTTCTTATCAGCATCTATGTTGACAGTTGACACCTATAAAGGCATCAAAATCACTATATACAGTAACAATGGCGTAAAAATTGACACAAAACTGCAGCACATTATCTAAACGAAGTGACCTAGCTGTTTAAAATGCATGGGTGTTGGGTTACAGTGGCGTTAGGGACAGCTGTATAGTGGACGCACTTCCAAGGCAAGGGACTGACCTGGACCTTCTACCGGGAAAAGGTTAAGGCTGGTCGCTTGGTTCTCTTAAGCAACTAATATATGACAGAAGTATCTTGATAATCGATAGCTGGTGATAAAATTCAGCACATGCAGGATAAGCGAGCAAATGTGGCTCCAGCTAGTCTCTCACAAATGACTTTGGCAGAAACTGTAAGGAATGGGGAGGATGAAGGACCAGTGTTCCATCATACTCTGTACTTGGACCTGGGCCCAAGATGACAAATTTAATTTCAAACGCACACACGAAAAAATTTCACCGACCTCAGAAAATCAGCCTAAACAAATGCTCCAAATGGTTCGCGTAAAAGAGAGAGTTGTGGTATCACAACGCCGATACTGCAATATTATTATGCGCATTCATTGGGCGTTGTGGCAGAAAGTGATCTCGCTCAAAATATGTCGTAACAAATGCAGATATGCAGCAGACGAGTCATGTAAAAGGAATTATCTGGGTCCCTTTACCATTTCTACTATCGATGTTAAAACAAGATGATTTCAAAGTTTAGTGGGAGAATATTTCTTCATTACCAAAACCAAAGCCCAAGCCCAAGAATTGTCTGTCAGAAACCTTATATTTAGAAGTTCTAAATTTGTTCCAAACAAACCAATTCATAATAATAACAAATGCAATCCAATCAAATAAAAATTGACTACAATGAAATTAATAACATAAATCGAAAATATATACTCAGAATCTGATCCCTAATCAATCAAAACAAGAAAAGAAATCAAAATAAATAAATTTAAGAAATTGAACCATGACAAAAATGTAATTTTATTTTCTCGTCTTTTTTCTTGTCTTGTATTATTTGTGTTACATGAATATCTTAAAAATAAAACTTGAAAATTATGGGAAAAACAAATTGTGTGTGAAATTATTTTGATTAAAAAAGAGTTACATGCTTTGAGTATTAATCGAAAAATTAAATAAGAAACGGGTAAACGATTTTTTTTTCTTCAAATTTGTTTTCCCTCGTCAATTCAATTATACAACGACGTCAACATTTTCACGCAATAAAATGTTCATATACGAATGGAATGTCAAGGTGTTTTGAGGCATCTTAAAAATGAAAAAAAAACACCCTGATTTCAAGGATTTCACATTTATCCGGTGAAATTTAATTTTTTTCACTTAACTCTAAAATAAATTATGCCAAATCATTGTTGTCCTCGAAAATAGGAAACGTTTTCAATTTTCTTTTTTTGTGTGGGATTTTCTCATAGAAATATTTATAATATTTTACACAAAATCATTGGAATGGAGAAAATGAGTTTGATTTTTATAATTTTTATTTTAAATTTGATGATAAGTCGATTAATTCGAGAGCTGTAATATTTGTTTGTAAGAATTAATAAATCTGATGGTTAGATGACCGAATCGGTGTTTTTATAAAACAATTATTAATTTGTTTAAGTTTTGAAAATGATTGTTAAGAATTTAAATTTTTTTTATCAGCTGTTTGCTAAGATCACTGGTATCACTGGTATCCTTTTAAATATATGTCACAAGTATATATTTATAACCTGGATTTTATTTTCAAACTCATACTATAGTCAGTTAAATAATGTATAATTAAGTAATTATAGTAATTCAAAAATAATAGTAATAATAATGACATGACCGTCATCAATTTAATAGATTCATTATAAAATTGTCATAAAATTGAATTGAAACTAAATCTATATCATACACATATATAAAAAAACTCGTTACCGTAAAATAATCACCTCACTTATTTCGTTAGTGATTTTGATAGTCACCCAAATACCACACTTCAAACAATAGAAAGCAATCATTAGATAATTACATGAATCGTTAAACATAATTTTAATAGATTTGTATTTTTTTCCGTATGCATAAAAGTTCTTGTGTGGGATAGGATAGTCGTACAATGAAATGGTGGTTTTTGTTGTAATACTTAATGGGAAATAAATTGGTTTTTATTGAGTTTTTCTAACTATATATGTACCATTTTAATTTAATTGCTACAACGTGAAGTTAGTGAGATAAATTTTGTTTCCATTATTCGTTAATAAAATTATATGTAAGAATTGCAAGACTCGGTGCTTTCAGTTCATATCTCATTCGTCAAATACTTGTGGAGACTCATAGGTGGCGCATAGTACACCTCTAAAGCAAATGCCTCTCTGCAAAGATAACTTTTACGAGAAACATAATAGTCAGATTACTTAGAGAATTATTGATTCAGATGAAGAACGATTATGTTAGATTTGTAAGATGATAAAGCATAAGATTGCATGAGGTTAGTGCAACATTTTCTTTTAATCAGTGGCGAAGCGTCGGTATAGACACACTAGACAGTGTCTACCCAAACATAATATAAATATGAAACTTTTTCATATTGTTCGCATAATGTCGACTTTATACTATTTTGTCAAACGTTCAAAGAAAATCATTAAGTTTTAATAAAATAATTAGAACAAAAACAATTAAGCTATGTTCCTGAAACTTTAATACAAACGTTTCCCAGTTTCATGTACAAACAAACAAAAATGTTGTTCTCACAGTAGACGTTTCAAATTATGACTACCGTAATAAGCAATAGCAACAACAACAAATTTTCAACTTTGGTTCCTTCTTGGATAGACAGTTTTGTTTATGTCTATTTCTGTTTATATATTTTGTCTCCAAATTTTTTGAGAAACATATTATGGGAAACATTTTTGACAAAAATTGTAACTATTAGTTAGATGTTTCTTGAGCAATTTTTTGTATGATTCCAGATTCGATTCCACGACTTCTGAATAACAGGAACAGTTGGAAAATAAATTTGAATCTTTGATTTTGGATTAATTTTTGGAATATTTTTAGAATTTTGAAAAAAGTTTCAATCTTTGATTTTGTTATAATTTTTCCAATATTTTTGGCATTTAGGGAAAAGTTTGATTTTTTAATTTTGTTATAATTATTGCAATATTTTAAGAGTTCTAGGAAAAGATTGATTTTGTTATATTTCTTGCATTAATTTTGGAATTTTGAAAATAGTTTCAATTTTTGATTTTTTAATAATTTTTAGAAACTTTTTGGCATGTTGAAAAAGTTTAAATTTTGGATTTTATTATAATTTTTGGAATGTTTTTAGAATTTGAAATAGCTTATTTGTACTTTTACAAAGAATTTTATGTGTAATATTCATCGCTCCCCAAAACTTAAAACAATGTTTTTGTTAATCTACAATATCCTTTATCTTTTGTACAAAATATTTTTTTTAACTACTAACTGGAGAAATCGTCATTATTTACTCGAATGCCTCAATGAGAAATAATTTTTCTCAACCTAGGTAACTAATAATAACAAAAAATTACCTAGGTTAATAATTACAAATTTTCTTTTATTTTTAATTGAAATGAACAAAAAAACACAAACAAATAATAATTGCTGCATTCCTTTGTTTCGTTTTATTTGTATGAAACTAAACTTCCAGGCTACTTGATATTTTACGATATTTAAAAAATGAAACAAATTTTCAAAAAATTCTATATATACCTCGGTTGAGAAGACTAATATAAACCTCGAACATTATATCCCTCTAAAAGTTCTCGGTCAATAATAGCCTACTTCTCAACCTTGTTATATAATATTATTTCAAAATTTTTAAAATTTTTAATTTTGGCTTAGATTGAACAATCTTTTTTAAATATTTTGCTTGCGGCGAATAAAAAATATAATATATGATGCGCGGACGTAAGTCATTTTAAACTTAATGTGGGTGCGATTGGGCTGATTATTCGGGATTAAATTTTAGTCCATTGGATGTATTAGGAGTTTTAAACTTTCAAGTTTCGTTAACAGGAAAAAAATTATATACAGCTAGAGTGCTAGTGCACCACCATGGTTAATAATATTCTTTTAGGTAGGGATATTTTAGTTAAGGCGAACAGCACAATAACAATTGAAGATTTAGTTATTAAAATTGTTGTTTTAAAATCAGAAAAACAGATTTTAAATATTTTTATTGATGAAAGGGTTGCATCGGACGATCGCCACTTAAATTTGGATAGTAATCTAGATGATCATACGATTGAACAGTAATATTTTTTTGGATTGTTATGAAAAAGGGGTTAGACCCGATAAACCTAAAACCGATTTCGAGATGAACATTTCAGTAGATAAAAATGAATATTTTAGTTCAGTTCCTAGAAGATTGTCATATAAGGAGCGCGAAATTGTTTCAGAAACAGTTGATGAATTGTTGGACAAAAATATTATTAGACGAAGTGAATCCCCGTATTGTTCAGCAATTGTTTTGATAAAAAAGAAAATCAAAGACGAATATAGGATGTGTATCGATTATCGTCATTTGAATAGGTTGACATTGCGCGATAATTATCCTTTGCCCGGTAATCGAAGATTTGTTAGACTATTTAGAGGGAAAAGTTTATTTTACAACACTTGATTTAAAAAACGGCTTTCATCATATAAGTATAGGATCTGAAAGCATAAGGGATTTGATACAGGATTTGATTAGAGGAGGTGCTCGTTTTGAATTCGGAGCAGATCAGGTTGAGGCTTTTGATACATTGAGGGCAAAATTGATTGAGCGACCTGTGTTAGCTATTTTCTCTCACAAAGACGGGACTGAACTTCATTGTGAAGCAAGTTCCTTTGGATTTGGAGCCGCGTTACTGCAGAGAAAGGATGACAATAAGTTCCATCCCATTTGTTATTTCTCAAAACGCACTACACCCGTCGAGTCTAAATACCATCCTTACGAATTGGAAACTCTAGCGATTATATACGCGTTACGTCATTTTAGAGTATATTTACACGGACGTGTATTTAAAATTGTTACTGATTGTAACGCTCCGACCTTGACATTAAATAAAAAATTGATAAACCCGAGAATTTCACGTTGGGCATTTGAATTGCAAAACTATGACTATAAAATAGAACATAGATCAGGAAAACGTATGCAGCATGTGGATGCGTTAAGTCGTTCCGAATGTATTTTAATAATTGAAGAAAGTCCCTTTGAGCAAACCCTTGCGCAAAACCAGGATCTAACTCTTGAAAATTGGAAGGAGGAAAATAGGAAGGACTTGGAAAAAAAGGAGTCCCTTTTATGAATTGCGGGATGGAATTATTTATCGTAAAATTGATGGGCACAAAATTCGTTTTTATGTGCCAGAGAGTTTAATTACAAAAATAATTAGAAATAGTGGGTCATAATGGAGTTGAAAAAACCATCGAGATAGCATGTCGAAATTATTGGTTCCCAGATTTGAAGCAAACGGTAAAAACGTATATAGATAATTGTCTTAAATGCATAACATTTAATGTTCCCAGGAGGGAAAATTGGAGGGATATTTGCACTCAATACCAAAAGTTGATAAGCCGTTTGATACCCTCTCTCTCTCTGGCGTTTACATCCCATGAAGCGATTTTGCCGTCTGTGCAATAAGCTTCCAATCATCTCGTTCCATGACCAGTTGACCCCAGTTTCGACATCCTATATCACGAAGGTCTTGGATGATGTCATCACGCCAGCGTTGTCTAGGTCTTCCTCTTCGACGAACACCAGCTGTTGTTGGGACGCTTTTTTTATCATTCTATCTAATGGAGCCCGTTCTACATGACCAAAACATCTGATCCGGTTAGATTTAATGAATCCGATTACATCGCAGCCTCCAAGAAGATTCTATACTGATTTCCAGCAACTTTACATGGACCATAAATTGTTCGTATGACCTTCCTCTCAAATGCTGATAAAATTCTACAATCGGAGGAAGTCAATGTCCAGCTTTCACTTCCAAATGTAAGCACAGGTCGAATTGATGCTTTGTAAAGTGTGAGTTTACACGACCGCGAAAGATGTTTTGATCGCAGAAGTTTTGAGTATGCGTAGAAAACTCTGTATGCGGCAGAGACACGGGCTTTGATATCTGCCTGCATGTCATTTGACGATGTTATTACAGACCCGAGGTATTTGAAGTTTTCCACGCGTTCCACTTCGTAGTCGCCAGTATCCAGATTTCCGAGAGGTATGTTCTTAGATGTTGTTAACACTTTAGTTTTGCCGGTGTTGATGCATAATCCAAGTCGTTTAGCATTTCTTTCAAGCTGAGAGAGACTATCTTTAATATCGCTCGTTCTACGTCCGAGAAGCACAATATCATCTGCGTAGCCAAGAACTTGACTAGATTTATTATATATGCAGTTTTGCGTTTCAATTCGGCTTTTTCTTATCGCGTACTCCAGCGCCAAATTAAACAGTACAGGCGCGAGTGCATCACCTTGTCGAACACCTGATGTTATATCGAAAGGATCAGAAACTGACCCTTTGATTACTATTCTACAATTTGATCCCGATGTTGTGAGTTTGCACAGAGAAACAAGTTTCTCTGGGATACCAAGGCATCTGAGTGCGGACCAGAGGTTGTCGCGGATGATATTATCATATGCTTGCCTGAAATCAACGTAGAGCTGGTGGATGCTGATGATGTACTCCCAACATTTTTCCAAAATCATCCTTAATGTAAAACATTGATCTGTGGTTGAGCGGTTGGGACGAAAACCACACTGATAGTCACCGATGATAGATTCGGCGAACGGGATGAGTCGAGCAAGTACGACATTAGCTAGTATTTTATATGCTGTGTTCAACAGTGCGATGCCACGATAATTCACACACTTTAGACGGTCACCTTTCTTATGTAGCGGAATAATGAGAGCTGTTTTCCATTCAGCAGGTAGTTCTTCTTGGTCCCAGATTGCAAGAATCAGATCGTATATACGTGAGACCAGAGCTGTTCCTCCATTTTTCAAAAGTTCTGCGGGAATTCCATCGAAACCTGGTGATTTGCCATTTTTCAGTTTTTTAATTGCAGCTTCCACTTCTTCTATTGCTGGGTAAGGGACAAAAATCTCAGTTGATGGAGCAATTGCTCGAATAGGATGAACTTCGTTCGTCCTATTAAATATGTCTTGAAAGTGGGATCGCCACACTGCCAGCACATCACGTTCACTTGTTGTGAGTTCATTATTTTCATTTTTGATGGCTGTAGATCTTGGGTGGAAATCTTTTGTCAGATTCCGTGCATTGGCAAAGCACTCTTTTGAATTTCCGTTGGCCGCATGTTGGTTGATGTCTTCAATGCAGCTCTTCATGTGTTCGCGTTTCTTTTTACGTAGAAGTTTTGCTGAGGCTTTCTTGGCGCATAGATAATCAGCTTGGGAGCTTCGGGTGTTCCTTGTTAACCATTTTTCTCGCAGTTTTTGTTTATGTTCAATGGATTGGCGGCACTCGTCGTCGAACCATTCGTTGTGTGATTTCGGTGGCCGCTTTCCGATTGTAGTTTGTGCTGCGGCTATAATGGTTGATTGAAGCGTTTGCCATTCTTCTTGTATGTTTAATGGCGTCTCAGAAGAGATGGCATGCTCTTCTATGTTTTGTGTTATTATTTCCTGATATCTGTTCAGCATTTCCGGATGTTTAAATGCATCAACGTTCCAGCGCACGGTCTTTTTTGCTTTTCTATTAAATGTAGATGATAATTTGCACTTGTACTTAAAGATGACAAGCATATGATCAGTGTCCATATCAGCACCTCTGTATGATTGAACGTCAGTTACACTTGTGGAGTGTCTCTGAGAAATCATGACGTGATCGATTTGATTTTCCGTTCTTTCGTCATTTGATTTCCACGTTGCCTTGTGAATTCTCTTGTGAGGGAAGAAAGTGCTGGAAATTACTAGATCATACATCATAGCCAGCTCGGCTGCGCGAAAACCGTTATTGTTGCTGGTATGATGCAAGCTGTTAGGGCCGATATGTGTTTTAAGTTCTGCAATCCTACCGATTTGAGCATTAAAGTCACCTACCACGATTTTTATATCGTGCCGCGGGATGTTATTGATGACTTCCTCGAGTTCTAGGAAGAACAGGTCTTTAATATCATCTGCTTTATCTTCAGTAGGTGCATGAACATTGACGATCGTTACATTGATTTTTTGCGTGCGGATTCTCAGTGTGCATAACCGCATATTAATTGGGCAGAAGTCGATAACATGCTGATTCACGCGACGGTGTATAAGAAAGCCAACTCCAAATAGTCCTCCGTTTTGATGACCGCAAGAATACAGAGTGTATCCTTTCGCTGTTTCATGGATTCCACTACCTGGCCATCTTAGTTCTTGTAATGCCACTATATCTAGTGTGTAGCTCTCGACTTGTTGTGTGAGTTTTAGGAGATCTCCTGGTCTTCTAAGGCTTAGCACGTTCCAGGTTCCCCTTTTTAAATCGTAGTCCGGGTACAGTTTCCGAGGTCGTTCCAATAATGATTCCGAGATATGCCGAGGCCTGTGTACAGAATTCATGACAATAATTTTTTTACGGAAATGGGGTGTTAGCCCTTCGCCCAACCCAAATTTTCGTGAATGGGTTCGTTCTGCATCTTAAGGTCACCAGAAACAACCTTTTTACACGTTTATATAGCGAGCCGCTTGATCCAAGTCAGACGCCCGCTGCAAGCCGCCCCTAACATGGAGAACAGACGCTTTCTACACGTTTATATAGCGAGCCGCTTGATCCAAGACAGACGCCCGCTCCAAGCCGCCCCTAACATGGAGAACAGACGCTTGAGTTGCATTGGTTTTATGGCGCCAATGACTTGCCATGGTGCAGAATCATTGAGTATAAGCAGTATTTACTCTGCCCCTCTCAACTACACCAACCTAATTCTGTTAGCGTTACCCAGGTAGCACGGCGTGGACGTAGAATTTCGGATTTTCGCTACCCCTTCGTTTAATACCCTGCATTGCGATTTTTATGGTACTTTGGGTTGTACAAAGTCTAAGAACAAACAAGTTTTGGGTTTAATAGATGGTTTTACCAAATTTACAAATTTATATGCTACAAAGACCACAAGCACAAAGGATACCATATCTTGTTTAAAATTGTACTTCAAAAACTTTAGTCGCTCAAAAAGGTTGATAATAGACCGAGGAAGCAATTTTACCTCTACAGATATTAAGGATTTTTAACAGAAAATTGTGTACAGCATATTAAAGTCGCGTCGGCTTGTGCTAGGGCGAATGGACAGATTGAAAGACTGAATCGACTCTGACTCCAATGTTGTCAAAACTTGTTGATAAAGAAAGGAACATCGATTGGGGCAATGTCCTTGACAAGGTAGAATTTGCATATCATAACACTTGTAGCAAAACTACTAGTGTAACCCCCTGCCAATTGTTGTATGGTAATCACCAAAAGGGTGAGGTTTGTGATAAAATCATGGCATATGTAGAAAATTACATAGATTTGAATCCTGAAAATGAATTAGATAGGGTTGAATTGAGAAAGATTGCCGTTCAAAATATTGAAAAAAAAGCCAGAAATACAATGAAAATTACTATAATAAAAAACGTTAGGACCCTAAGTTATACCAAGAAGGTGATTTAGTGGTAGTAAAAACTGTAGACACTACCATAGGGGTAAATAAGAAATTGATTCCCAAATATCGAGGGCCCTACAAGGTTGATAAGGTTTCAGGAAACGATAGGTATTGCTTGAAGGATGTGGAGGGATTTCAGGTTACTAGTCGTCCTTTTTGTGGCGTGTACGATGTAACCCGAATCAAACCATATGCAACTGAAAATATTTAATTTTTGAAAAAAAAAATATATATATAATAAGAAATAAATAAAATTTATTAAACAATTTCCAAAACATTGAATATTAAAGGATAATAGTAATATTAATAGGAATTTATTTTTATGAAGCAGATTATTATAAATAACGTTTTATTTGAAAATAAATATTTTTGAATTATATTAATTGACTAATTTTTGATTTTATTGTATAGTATTAATAGTATCGATATAGGTCAGATTGGCCGAAATCTAAGGGTCGTAGTGTATAAAAAATAACAGAAAATAATTGAAACTTGGTTTGAGATGTCAAACTGTATATGTCTTTTATTTCTTTATTTGAACACGAAATTGAAAAATAAAAATAATAAGTTAGTTCGTCAATTGCCTCCGATGCATTAAAACACTAATGAATTGTCTATTGTCTAATTGTTGTAAATAAATTGAATGTTTAAATAAATATAAATGTGTTTTGAATTATTAATTAATAAAACCAATTTTAAAGATTAAAGTACCCTCACAGAATATCCTCCAGGAATCGGTGGTTGTGGCAAAGGCTCTCCAACCACTTTCAAGTTTGTTCGAATTGTTTGACTCGAAATTATTGTAACAGTTGTACCGGCTGAAACATGGCCATTTTCAATGATTGATTTACTGGATTGAGCAGTGGTTGATGAGGTCGTTGAAACGTTATCAGCTTTAACAATTTTCGAACCCATGATGCTGTCAGCAATTTTACGTTTATTGTTGAGCGAATGTTGAATGTATTTTTCTGTAACCTTATCAGACTCCCAACCACCATGTTGCTTAATTGTAGTTAAATTCACACCCGAATCTCCCAACAAGGATGCAATGACCAGTGTACTCACCCGGTGACGAAAGATTCAAGAAAATTGCAATTGTTTTCAGATAGCCTCCAACCGTGTTAATTCCGATCGGCTGTTTGATGCATTTGCCTTTACGAAAACCCAAAAAGAATCTGTCGGTGATAACGGCATGAGGACGTAGTCCTGAATACATCTTGAAAATGTCAACCAAATTTACGTCCCGCTCACTTCCTTCATTGATGACAAATTGTCGAATGATTTTGGTTTTCATTTTCGGTACGGTAATTTGAATGCCATTGTCCATGTATTCAACATCCTTTACGTTCCAATTCAACAATTCGCTTCGTCGACAAGCGCTATAGACACCGACAATAAGGGCCACCTTAAAATTGTGAGGTTAGAAAAATAAAACAAAAAAATTATCAGCAAATTTTACCTTCGTAGCCAAATAAACATCGTCGGGAGCGTCCTTCAGGAATTTGTAGATTTCTTCAATGGTGAGTAGTTGATGATTGGAATTGTTTCATCTCGGTATCGAAATAAGCAAGCAACTTATTTTCGACAGTCACTTTAATTTTTTTTTCACTGCACCATTGTTTGAACGCTCGATACGTTTTTTCGTATTTTTCTTTGGATATTACCGGCAATAAACCTTGCAAAGCTCTTTCTGCTGCTCCTTCCAAATCGGAACACTCCCATGAGCTCATTTTTTGCAGTTTCTCAATAAAATACACATGAAAACACGTTTGTAGTATGGGAACAATCAAGAACAAATGACGCTTTTTTCTTGCATATAATCCAACTTTCATATTGTCAAGGCATTGTTGATCGATCAATACTTCGTGTAGTTTTTTTGTAGTGATTTTTTGTAATTTTTTTTTTATTTTTTGTCTATTGTGGTACTCAAGTGCAGAAAACGCTGTATGCAACTCATTTTGAAATTAATTTTTTTTATATCTTCATTTCAAAACTTGTAGCATAAACTACTATTTTAATTTTAAGAATAAGTTTTGTATAACTTGAACAAGCATTGAATCATTGATTTTTAGGTTAACTGTTTTTTTTTCTGTACTAAAGTAATTTTAGTTTGGAAAACTAAGAATTCCATTCAGAATATAGCTTTAAGCAGTGGAACATATATATTTTTGATTATTTTATGCTATTGATGATATATTACAACAAGCTAAATATTAAATATAGTATACAATTTGTAAAATACTAAAACATAAAAGTAAACATGTCGTCATTAGCATCGTTGTATTACATCGACAACTTCCTGAGCATTTTTGAATAATACAAACGGTCAACCGCAACATATTTGCACAATTTTTTCAACAATCAACGATTTGAAATTTACATAATTTTTTTTTCAGCAATCGCCTGTTTATTTTGGTGTAACAGCTTTTAGCAGTTACAATGAGTTCTGAACAATCGTCTGTTTAATTTTGGTGCACAATTAATTCGTTTATATAATTATCTCGACAATCACCTCTTTTGGTGCATTATGAATTTTTGATTTTCTGTAAGTTCATTAAAGTGCGGGATTTTGAACAAATCATAGTGAGCTAAATTTTTTTGAATCTAAAGTGATAGTCGTAGTTGATAAAAGGATGGAGATGGCCATTTGTTCTTTTATTATTTCTGAGTCGTCACAACCCTTGTTATTTTCATTTTTTGTGTTAGTAAACCTTAATCTTAATCCTTTTAGTCCATCTCCTACTATATTTAAATACGCATAACTGCAATAT
The DNA here is from genome assembly GCA_963693315.1 of Diogma glabrata. Lineage (NCBI taxonomy): Eukaryota > Metazoa > Arthropoda > Insecta > Diptera > Cylindrotomidae > Diogma > Diogma glabrata. Next base: position 276,576,110 of record OY856188.1, on the reverse strand, counting down.
ACAATTCACATAATATTCCATAGTAACAGTACAGTTGTCTTTTTTTGTTTTACTCTCTTATTTTTCAAATTTTTTATTGATTAAATTCTGTTTACATCAATGTAGAGTAATTTAACATTTCATATTTACAATTAATACATTACATGCAATTCAATCAATAAACTCTTTTCTACAATAACTTTCAGTTACAATTTTTCCTTGTTTTGTTTTCTACCACTGCCGGTGGGATAGTGAGAACTCACAGAACTGCAAAATTTTTTATGGCCTATGCCAATCTTATCTTTGCAGCCTATGTTTGTGTTACTCTATCAGTCTCTTCTGGTCTTTGGTTTTTTTTAGTATCCTCCCTATTAACTTTTAATTTAACCATTATTAATTTCAGTACAATGCCTATACCATACTCAAACTTTGTAATCGATTCCACTAACATACGGGGCCTTTCAAAAAACTTTCTTAGCATTCAATATTATCTCAACCAAAAGAAACCGCATTTACTTGCGCTAGGCGAGACTCAAGTTTCAAATATTGACAATGCAAGATTCAGCTGTAACAATTATTCTTCTGAATTTGTACTTTTTGAGCACCATGGTGTAATGGTATATATACGCAATGATGTTAAATATACAAGGCTCCTTCAATATGAAACAAGTAGTATTTCTGAATTCTGCTTTATCTGGCTTAAAATTACCGTAAATAAACATGACATGTATCTATGTTATTTATACCGCAGTCCTAATTACCACCATAATCAAACCTTAGACGCATTTAATTCTCTGACAGACACAATCGATATTATCTTCACCACAGCACCTGATGCAGAAATTATATTAGCAGGTGATTTCAACGTCCACCACAAAAATTGGCTCCGTTTCTCAACCAAAACATCATTAGAAGGTCAATAAGCTAAATTTCTTGCTGGTTCCAATCAGCTTACACAACTAGTAGATAGGCCAACCCATATTCCAAATATTGCTAGCCATTCTTCTAATCTACTAGACCTTTTCATGACAACTCATTCTGCTAAATATACCTGCTCAGTTGATGCTCCTCTTGGCAGATCAGATCACTGTGTGGTTTCTGCCTATTTTGAAATAAGTTCTCGAGCGCCTATTACAAAATTGTCCCCTCCTCGAAAGGTTTGGCATTACAAAAGATGCAATTGGCAGAAACTGAACCAATTTTACAACGAAATCGATTGGCGTTTATTTCTACAGAATAAAAATGTTAACCAAGCAACAGCGTTGATCACGTTCATTATTCTACTGGGAATGAACATTTTTATTCCAACCAGTATTGTGAAAAAGAAAAATGGGTCCAAATCCTGGTTTTCTGATGTATGTTCTATAGCCAAAATCAACAAAATGTTGGCGTTTGACAAATACCAGAGTGATAAATCTCCCAGCAGTCGATCTCTTTATATCAGGGCTAGAAACAACTGTCATATTATATTTAAAAAAGCTAAATTCCTTTTCAATTCTAATGCTAAGCGTAAAATTTTACGAGCCACAAAAGGCAGCCGATCGTATTGGAATTTTATCCGAGAGGTTGGCAATAACTTTATCAAATCTTCTATTCCACCATTAATGGATAACCAAGGAAACCCTGTAACGGACATCAAAGCGAAGGCAGATCTACTTGCGGCAAATTTTGCTGCTAACTCTGTTGTCGATGATTCCGGTATAAATCCGCCGTACATTCCACCTATTCAATCAACAATGAACAAAATTTACTTTCGTCCAAGAATTTTGCGGTCAACACTGCTTAATCTGGATCTTAGCAAATCTGCTGGTCCGGACGGTATACCACCTGTTGTACTAAAACGATGCGCGGATACCCTGGTTTATCCACTAATTAGTCTCTTTCATTTATCCCTAAGCGCGGGTGTTTATCCATCAATGTGGAAACTGACTAATGTTCAACCAGTCCCGAAAAAAGGCAACAAGTCTGACCCTTCAAATTATCGTCCCATTGCATTAACCTCGATATTTGCTAAAGTCATGGAAAAAATTATTAATTATAAACTAATGGCTTATCTCGAAAACAACAATCTTCTCCACGACCGCCAATATGGATTTCGTAAAACACGGTCTACTGGTGACATCATGTCAGTCCTCACGGAGAAATGGGGTAAAACAATTCATGACTTTGGTGAGTCCCATATTATTTCCCTTGACATATCCAAGGCGTTTGAGAGTTTGGCATCGGGCTCTTAACAATAAATTAATCTCATTTGGAGTCTGTAAGACCTTGATTTGTTGGTTAGAAGATTTTTTATCCCAGAGATCTATCATTGTAGTGCTGGATGGTTTTCGGATGAATTTCCAATTCAAGCCGGTGTTCCCCAGGGTTCGGTTCTATCACCAACCCTTTTTCTAATTTTTATCAACGATTTGTTATCTACCACTACAAACCCAGTATATAGCTTTGCCGACGACAGCACTATCTTCCATTCCTATTCTTTTAAAAAACAGCCATCTAGTCTAACTACCAATTTCCATCGCAGAAAATAGTTGAATCCTTGGATGTAGATCTTGAATTAATTCTGGATTGGGGTAAACGAAATCTTGTGACATTTAATGCTCTGAAGACGAAGTCGTGCGTTTTTTCCCATAAAACCTCGCTATATAGCTGTAATGCAACATTTTCCAGACAACCAATAATAAACTCGCCTACGCTTAAGCTGTTGGGTACTAACATCAATCACAAACTAAAATGGCATGATCATATTCTTTCCGTGGCAAAATTGGGATCCCAACGACTTGGTTTCTTACGTCGCTGTAAAAGTTTTTTCTCTCCATCTGAAATCGCTACAATCTATAAGGCATATATACGACCGATCCTTGAATTCGACTCCCATTTATGGGCTGCAGCACCAGAAACCTCTTTAGATTTTGTTGACAGAGTTCACAGACGTGCTTTGAAACTGATTGATGATCCAATGATAACATCGGGTATGGATTCTCTGCATCATAGAAGAGTGGTTGGAGCTCTTACACTATTCTACAGATACTACTACGGCAAATGCTCTAATGAAGTTAATGATTTAATACCACCATTGCGTAGATATCCACGAGCCACTAGACAATCGTTACATTCCCATACACATACCTTGGAGGTCCCATATGTGAGAACATGTAGCTATAATAACTCCTTCATTTCACGTTCCGTATACTGGTGGAATCGATTACCACAAAATGTTTTTCCCGCTACATACAATCCCCAAGCTTTTAAATCAGCAGTACACCAACACTATCGCTTCAGTCCTATCCCAAGTCCTTAAAAAGTAACCTTTTAACTTTCCTTTCCTATCGTTAACACGTGCATAAAGCATTAGAGGTGTATAACCTAAGTGATTAACCGAACTATAAAAAAAAAAAAAAAAAATATCAACGTGCAACGTGAATTCAGTATTTGTAAAGCGTTTGTTTTAAACTTTCACAGTGTGTTTAAACGTCTGCGTCGTTTGGTCTCTCTTCAACTCTTCGAGTTGGTTGATTGTGATTGGTTCAGTGATTCTGAATTTTACTATATTTTGTGCTGTTTTTGATCTCTGACATTTGTGTATCACAATATGTGTGTACGCCTCTTCATTCAACAGTACCAGCATATCAACATCATCAAAATTTAGGACTTCACGTTCAAAATTGGGTCTGGGTCTCTTCGTGAAAGAATCCCTACCATTATTTCGGCTATCATTTTACCTTCTATATCAGCCCATACTAAGACGATGTCTATCAATCTGATGGTTTCAAAACATCACCATTCAAACCTTTGCGAACCAATGTACAAATTGAACCTGTATCCAGCGTTATGAAGCAACTTTTACCTCCTAAACATTCACCATTTCCATTCTTGAAATTTGGATGAAATTCACATTATCTTCTTCTTTAAAGAAGATGGACGTTGATAAAACTCTCCGTCGTGATAAATATGTATATATTTTTTACTTTAATAATTTACCATATTTAAAGTGTCTTATTACTCAATAAAAGTTATCTAAAATGTGTTTCAAACCAAGTGCTTCAATAATATATAATAATATATAATAATATTTTAAAAATAAATTAATTTTTCTAATTAAAAGATTGAAAAAATCAGGAAAATAATTTTTTTTCTCTTGAAATTCTCGTAATTTATGGTTTTCAATTCGATACAACATTGTTGTGTCGTTGTTTATTTTCATTACTTTTTTTCATTTAAAATTAAAATGAAATTAAACCGTAGTGATTTTAGTCGATGAAAATTATTAACATTTTTAAAAAGGTTATAGAATTTATCTGATTTTTGTAGTGTTAAATCAAGAAACGATCTAATCAACAAGTCGTGGTATATAAGCCGTGTTCGATTTGACTGAAACAACTGAAGCAACTGAAAAATTAAATGCAATTGTTGTTGTTTTTTCAGTTGTTTCAGTCAAATCGAACGCACCTATAGTGTGGTATAATTATGTAAGAGGACACTCTTACATTAAAAAAACAAATGTCAATTTTTGTTGTAGTATTTCGAGAATATACATAAACATTTCTAATTGGAATTTCGTGTTTCTTGTTTTGATTAAAAAAAAATTTTGTTTGTTGATTTAGAGAAAATAAAAAAATTTATCAAAATGCCATTACCAGGAATAAATGAATGTAAATAAAATGGAGTATTTTAGTTTAAATTTCATAATAATTAATGAAAATGCAGATTTATTAGAAATAAAGATACAAATTTCGTCAACTTGAAAAGGTGTCATGGCGTGTGAAATATTATTCTTAAAAAACATTGATAACATTTTTGTTTCTTAAAAAAAAACTGATGGTTTGATATCTTAGGTTCGCTATTCAAAATAATTGAATTTTCATATATATATATATATGAGATTAGCTGAGATTTGGCATTAATTTAATTTAGTTTTAATAAATTTAATGAAAATAGAACTTCGAATTAATTAACTTTCTTTGATTTACAGTTACAGAATATAATACAAAAGGTATATATAAACATTGAAACTAGTTTTTAATGTTTATATATAACTTTCTTAAAACATCTTTCGTATTTCTATCAATTTTATGTAATTTGGAATAAATGAAAGGAAGTCTAAAAATACGTCTAAAGTATTAAAGATATCGTTCAAACAAATTTTATACATATATTCCATATTTGAATTATCAAAATATATATAACATATTTATATGAATTATCAATATATGTATATATGTGTATGTATGTGTGTATGTATGCATGTTTGTATGTATGTATGTGAAAACTTCTTAATATGTATGTTTGCTGTTAATAAATATATGTAATATATATAGGTATATATGTATGTGCGTATATATGTGTATGTATGTGTGTATATGTATGTATGTGTATGCATGTGTATGTATGTGTATGTATGAGTATGTATGTGTATGTATGTGTATGTGTATGTGTATGTGTATGTGTATGTGTATGTGTATGTGTATGTGTATGTGTATGTGTATGTGTATGTGTATGTGTATGTGTATGTGTATGTGTATGTGTATGTGTATGTGTATGTGTATGTGTATGTGTATGTCTATATGTATATGTATATGTATGTATACATGTGTGTATGTGTGTATGTGTGTATATGTGTGTATGTATGTATATATGTATATATGTATGTTAAATGATAAATATATAAGTATAACTAAATGTAGTGAAAACATTAATTGTAATAATCAGTTTTATATCTAATATAATAGTTTTAAAGTGTTGGTTTTAATAATTAAACTCTAAGGTAAGATTGCTTTCAAAAATGGAAAGATGTGGGCGACCAAGATGTAATCTTCCCTAAATGTAAAATTTATTAACTCTGATTTTTACTAGAAAACTATATAAAGGTGTTATTGTGCTATTCGATTTTGTGTAAAATTTAAACCTACTTAGAGCTTTAACTAGCGAAATTTAGTTATTATTTCAAATTCAGTTTAAAATTTCATTTGTTGACATAATTTTATGTGATAGATTTATCTCTTTCTATTTATCCAAACATTATCCATAAAATCCAATAAGATTTTGAACGATATCAACGAGCAGGGTTAATTGCTTTTGTTAAATTAATTCTTGTGTTTCAAGAAAAATTCAAAACATTCTTGCGTTAATTATATTATATAAAATAATGTTTTATAAAATTTAAATAAATACATTTCAAATAAAAACATCAAGTGAAAGATAATATTTTTATCCAATTCAATCCCAATACTTTTTTATATGAAATTCACTCAATTTTCAAAGGGGTTTTTTGTTTTTTATATATATGTACATAATATAAATGTTTTTAACCATAAATAACCATAAATAATTTTAACCATAAATATAATAACATGAATTCAGATTGGAGAGTGCAGAGGACTACAATTTAGTCATCATCCTATTATACTAATAAATTACATGAATAACAGGTTTCCAAATGGAGATTGCAGGCGAGAAATTTTAGATACGGGATTGCTGATTGGCGATTGCAGATTATATGTATAAGTGATAACAGTAGTAGCTAGATACGATTTGCCAGGTGTCTGTAACCGGGTCGTTCACTCCTAACTTACAATTACCTACCTATCCTTACCTATTGTTATATGTAAAACGACTGTAGGAAGTGGCCCGGCCGTAATCCGGGAGTCTCGCCTAGTGCTTGGTCCTACAGTCCAATCAATCAATCAATCAATCAAGGAAAATGCTGACTCAACATTTGAAATTTACTTCGCAATTAAACGTAACGGTTTCTGAATAAGGGATACAGATCCAAAAATGAACATAATCTTTTTCCACTAACAGAAAAGTTTATTTTTCAGTTTTTTGAACACCAACTACCTACCCTCCAACCGCCAAAACACCCACAATACAGAATCATTTTATTTTAGATAAATTGATTGACTCAATTTCGTAACAAAGAAAAAATTGTTTTATATTAAATTTAATGTTTTTCAATTTTTCATCGTTGCAAAGTGACTTTTTATGTGTTTACCCGATTTTCCAGCAAAAAAAAAAATTTATATAATTTAAACAAAAAGATGTGAATTATTATTATAATAAAAATGCGTGGTCGGTGATTGTAAAGAATTTTTCATTTTTTTATACAAATTTTTGCAAATCATGTCTATTTTTGTAAAATAATTTTGTTCTTTAAGAAAACGTTGTTATGATTTTAAGAAACAATATGATTTGAGTGAATAGAAAAGAAAGTTATTTTTTTTATGAACTGTTCCAAAAAGTAATAGAAAAAATAAATATGAAAATCACGTGCCCTTTTCTCCAAAGAAAGTGTTTGAAGAGGTGGAAAGATGAGTGAGTTAAAGTGTTTTTGTTAGTGGCTTATGACAATCAATAATTGACATTTATTTTATTTTTGTTGTTCAATAATAGTATATTATTGAATTAGGAGCTAAAGTCGTACTTTTTGTGTTGAGTCTATAGTTTGGCGGCCGACCGTAGGGAGGCCGACAATTATAGACGAAACACAAAAAGTCACTTTAGCTCCGAATTCAATACACTATTTTTTCGGCAAACGTTTAAATTTGTTTAAAAATATGAAATTAATGCATCAAATTTTTTAAAAATATGTTTTTCGGCTAACGGCTGTAAAGTTTAACTTTACTGCCGCTGGGGAGTAGCTAAAGTCTTACTTTTTAGCCGGCGGCTGCAAAAGTGACGTCATTTTTACTTTTTCTGCCGGCGGTTGTAAAGTAACTTCCATATTTTTACGGCGGCTGTAAAGTAATTTTCATATTTTTACGGCGGCTGTAAAGTAATTTTCATATTTTTACGGCGGCAGTAAAGTAAAATAAAATGATATTATTAATTTGTTCAAAACAGAATGCATTTCAGTTCATTTTAATGAATAAAAATAAAAAAAAATTAATTTCAGAAAATTTATTACCTAAAACATATTTTTAAAAACTATAGACTCAACACAAAAAGTACGACTTTAGCTCCTAATTCAATAATATACTATTTAGGTAATAAATTTTCTGAAATTAATTTTTTTTTATTTTTATTCATTAAAATGAACTGAAATGCATTCTGTTTTGAACAAATTAATAATATCATTTTATTTTACTTTACTGCCGCCGTAAAAATATGAAAATTACTTTACAGCCGCCGTAAAAATATGAAAATGACTTTACAGCCGCCGCAAAAATATGGAAGTTACTTTACAGCCGCCGGCAGAAAAAGTAAAAATGACGTCACTTTTGCAGCCGCTGGCTAAAAAGTAAGACTTTAGCTACTCCCCAGCGGCAGTAAAGTTAAACTTTGCAGCCGTTAGCCGAAAAAAATATTTATGTTTTAGCTACCGTCTCGGTCTCCTTGTGAATTATTCATGAATCTTACATAAACACCTGAAGGCAAATATTGGTATTTTTAGGAAAATGTAGGTAATTTTTTTGTTTTATTTTATGGGCTGATCACTCAAACTCACTTGAAACTCAACCATGAAATTAAGTGAATTGAAATTAATACAATATAGACAGGTGACCGCATATCTATAGGAGAGGACCGATATGGGACATATACGGCATAAAAAAGAGCAAAATATTTTAACAAATTTGAAGTAACAACATTGAAAGGTAATTCAGTCAGTGGCATATTTCTTGATAACTTAACGCTCTGTCTTCCTTCAGGATTAAAACCAACATATATGGAAGCTCATTTTGTCATGCAACGAATGGCGTGCCATCATCAAGAAATACTCCATAACTAAGACTGAGGGTCCTTATTGGTTGTATAGAGTTTATCTGTTAGCATCCTCAAGTAATCACTCATTGTAATTCTCAGTGGTATGATGATACTCGTATGCCAATATCAGGAACTTGAGTAGGCTGGGTTTGTACAATCAAAGATCAAAAATTTAATTTACAGAATAAAAGATCAAAGATCTATAAAAGATATATCGTAGCATCATGAAAAAGACCTCACGATTATGCATTTGGCAGTCCCTTCAGGCAGTTCCTCAAAATAAAAAACTGGTCAACATACTTGTCGAATACGCAACAAATGAACACAACATTTAGAACAATTCAATTACAGCGCATGACACAAATAACCAATAGGAAATCATAAACGGATGTCTAATCCACACCGCAAAACAACCAATATTTTAATACGATTTAACAGCATTCCATACAGCTTATAAGAAGTACATAACCGAGTTCAATATGCTAAAACAATGCATGTAACCTAACATTATATCATATATGATATGTTTGTGAAACTACTCTAACGACAGCTTAGAATTGCCGAGCTTATATACAAGGTCGGCCCATTTATAATTCATAAAACAACTGCCCTCTACAACTGCCCCACCGTGGCATGAAATGAAAATGCAGAAAGATGATACAAGGTATACCACAATTGAAGGGATCTTATCCCCTGCAATGTTCTGTTTTTAACTTCTCTATTTCAATCACCACCAACAGAGGTAAAAAACTTCCTATATGTGGTTGACATTACCCAGTAATTAACTTGTATGGGTATGCAGGAGGCAAGTGCAGGAGGCAACTACCTCACCGAAAAATATCTAGAACTTTTAACATAAAAATACACAGCGAGCATTTGCACGACAAGGAACTGTGAAATATATGGTATTCTAGATATTGTGGTCACCGAAAACAAAATATGATCGCAATATAACCAAAATGACAAGATGCATAGTCTTTGGCAATGTGCAGACCTTCTGCAATAGGTTTATAGCACGTTTGCAGTAAGCTCAAAACTCGAATACTGAGTTGAAATCTGAACTCGAATACGGAGTAGGGTTGGGCAATATTAAATAAAATATCGAAAATATCGATATAAAACAAATATCCATAAATATATCTATATATCGACTTATCGATATATCCATATTTTATCATTCCAATACCTATATTTTTCAAGGCACTTGTAACGAATCCTAGCAAATCGTTGTCTCATACATTATAGAAAAAAAAATTACGTTAAAGTAGTCATTTGTACGTGAAAATATATGCAGATATATTGTTATGCACCAACATGTAGCGTTTGGATAGTCTTATACAAGACTGTTAGAGTACTTATGAATTCTGGGAAAAAGATATGGCGAAGGTGATTGATGCTTGGCAATCATATCTGACAGACAAGGATCATTCTCTAACGCAAAACACTTTTCCATTTGTTATGCCGCACCTTTGGGCTTATACAATTCTTGTATGTTAAACTCCCTAATTTACTTATAAATTAAATCATTAAGAATAACTATTTGGGCCATTTTATTGAATATTTTTAATTACATTTTCTATTTACGTATGTAAACATTTGGGCGATTCCATATTATATATTACTTTTTTTTGTATTCATTGCAGTTTTTGGTTAACTTTATTATATCTTCTCTTTTGAAATGTTTCATTGAGTTGAAATAAAAATTGTTACGTTCTCTTACATATATTGGCAACAACAGTTGAAGATGATAATAAACTCTTTCAACAGGTGGGTTCATTTTTGTTTTGATTGTCGTTTTTGATGCGACGATTGCATCATTTTGTGTTTGGTGACTCTATGCGTAAGTTTTTTTTATAGATGTCATAGTATTGAATGTTTTAAGAGAATGATGAAGCCACAATTGCTTATGTATTCTTTTTCTCTCGTTTTTAATTTAATCTAAAAATTATTTGGGAGTGTCTAACCGCACCACACACGGGTCACACGGGAAATCATGTTATATGCTATTAAAAAAGAAATACGTGTACTCCACCAAATAATACGATAATAAAATCCGATACATAAGAAATTTTTATAATACTTTATTATGGTGATTTTTTTTCAATATTTTAATTTATTAATTAAAATCACTAAATAATTATTTATTACATACACGGGTTACACGGGAAATTATGTGATACGAAAGAATAGTGAAAATTGCATACTAATTACTATTTCTAGTACGATTTTGATTAAAATGTGATTTGGTAGGCTTTGATAATGTTTATTATTAGTAACAAATTGCAATTTGGTCCAGCTAGATCAAATAAATTCAAACTGAAAGGCTTAAATACTATTCGCACATCACACGGGTTACACGGGAAAATGTGTCATACGAAAAAATATGTTTATTATATTAGAAACAAAATTGCAATTTGGTCCAGATAGATCAACTAAATTCAAACTGAAAGGATTAAATACTATTCGCACATCACACGGGAAAATGCGTTATACGGAAAAATATGTTTATTATTAGAAACAAATTGCAATTTGGTCCCGCTAGATCAAATAAATTCAAACTGAAAGGCTTAAATACTATTCGCACATCACACGAGTTACACAGGAAAATGTGTCATACGAAAAAATATGTTTATTATATTAGAAACAAAATTGCAATTTGGTCCAGATAGATCAACTAAATTCAAACTGAAAGGATTAAATACTATTCGCACATCACACGGGTTACACGGGAAAATGTGTTATACGAAAAAATATGTTTATTTTTAGAAACAAAATTGCAATTTGGTCCAGCTAGATCAAATAAATTTAAAGTGGTTGCTCGGAGAATTGTATCATACGAAAGAATAGTGAATATTACGTACTGTTTACTATTTTTAGTACGATTTTGATTATAATTTGGCTTAGTTGGCTTTCTATAATATATCTATAATATATTTTTTCTCTTCTCTTCTCTTCTCTCTTCTTCTCTTCTCTATATTTTTTCTCTATATATTCTTTCTCTATATATCTATAATATATTTTTTGTACCCGTAGATGAATGTATAACATTCGAAACGCGTCGAATAAATTTTTTTTTTTTTTTTTTTTTTTTCCTTTATCTCCATTTAGGAGCATAGGGCGTCTACTAGACTGGACCATCTGACTCTGTTCGGGGCAATCGCTTTCAGTTCACCCCATGTCTTGCCGATTTGTTTTGCTTCAGCTAGCACCGTTTTCTTCCACGTCATGGGTGGTCTTCCAACTCTCCTTTTTCCTTGTGGATTCCACTCTAGGGACATCCTTGTTATATCTTCGACTGATTTTCTCAGTGTATGTCCTATCCATCTCCATTTTCTTTGTTTTATCTCGGTCTCAATGTCTAGCTGCTCTGTCTGCCGTAGAAGCTCCTGGTTACTGATGGTGTTTGGCCAGAAGCATTTGATCAGTCTTCTCAGGCATTTGTTCACAAACACCTGTAGTTTATTTGTGATCTTTCTTGTTTGTTTTCACGTTTCACACCCATACAGCAGTACTGACTTGACACATGCATTGAACATTCGTAGCTTTGTCTTTCTTGACAGGACGGATGCATTCCAGATCTTGTGAAGCATATTGAACGTATTTCTGGCTTTGTTGATACGCTGACTGATATCTTCTTCAGTCCCGCCTGTTTTTGCTACAGTACAACCAAGGTACACAAATTTGTCAACTTCGTCCACTTGTGTATTGTTGATGGTGATTGGTGTTATCGTTTTGGTGTTCAATCTCATAGCCTTTGTTTTTCTGATATTAATGTTGAGACCGACTTCATGTGCAAGGGTTGATAGCTTCTGTATTTTCTGCTGCATGTCCGTATGTGTGTGTGTAAGTAGACAGATGTCATCTGCGTAGTCTAGATCATTGAGCCGTCTTGTTGTATTCCATTGGATTCCATTTGGACTTGCATCATCAAGCTTTCTCATGATACTATCTAGTACTATTAGGAATAGTAGCGGGGATAGTACACAGCCTTGTCTCACTCCTCGGTGGTTGTAGTATTCATCACTTTGCTGTCCTTTGTATTGTATTCTGTTTGCAGCATCCCGGTACATTTCTTTGATTAGATCCACTATTTTCTTCGGGATGCCCATTTCACAAAGTGTCTGCCATATCGCGCTCCTGTTGATTGAGTCGAAGGCGCGTTCGAAGTCCACGAAGAGGAGATACAATGGTGAATTCCATTCATTTGATTGCTCAATGATGATACGGATTGTGTTGATATGATCGGTACAGCTTCTTCCTGGTCTAAAGCCGGCTTGTTCATTTCTTAGTTTCATGTTAATTGATGGAGATATTCTTTCGAGAATGATCATTGCTAGTATTTTCATTATTGTGTTGAGCAGAGATATACCTCTCCAATTTTTGCATTCTCTTAGATCACCTTTCTTTGGGATTGTTATGGTTAAACCTTCTTTCCATTTGGTTGGTATTTTACCTTCGTTCCATACATCAGCTAATAGTGGTGTTAGAACTTCTGCTGTTGTGTTTACATCTGCTTTGAGTAATTCTGCTGATATATTATCTGTACCAGCAGATTTGTTGTTCTTGAGTTTCTGTATGGCATCTCTAACTTCCCGTTCTGTTGGTGGATGGGTGCTAATAGTTTCGTTATAGTTGTCATCCGGAGACTGCAAGTTATTTTCTTGTTGGTGGCAGTTGTCTTCGAAGTATTCTTTCCATCTATTTAGCTGTTGTTCATGAGTTGTGAGGGTTTGACCAGATTCATCCTTTATTGGTGGAGTGTTTGTATATTTGTTGGTGACCTTTCTCACGCATTTGTGTAGTGTGCGCATATTTCTATTAGCTGCTGCTGTTTCCGCAGTCTTGAGAATGCTTTCTGTATATTTTCTGCGATCATTCCTTGCCATCTTTTTAACTTGTTTTGCTGTACTTTCATATTTGTTGCGGATCTCGGTTGTGTTCTGGTGACACAACTGCAACTTGAGCTGTCGACGCTCTTCAATTTTCTTCCATGTATCATCGCTAATCCATGGTTTCCGTGATTTGTCTTGGTAGCCTAGCACATCTGTAGCAGTTTTGACGTAAGCTTCTTTAACTTGTTCCCATTTTTCATCAATGCTGGTTGTTTCGTTGTTTGGTAGATTGAGCTGGAGCGATTCTTTGAAGATGTTATTTGTATTTTTGTCGCTCAATCTATTGATGTTAAATTTCCTCTGACATGACTTGTTGTTTTGTTTTACAGCGGCTGGTTTAATTTTGAATGTTGCAATTACCAGTTGATGGTCGCTGTGTATGTCTGCTCCTCGTTTTGCTCTGACGTCTTGTAGTGAGGATAGAAACTTCTTATTCACCAGTACGTGATCAATTTGATTCTTGGTTCTTCCATTTGGTGATGTCCAAGTGTATTTGTGTATGTTCTTGTGTGGGAACTTGCTGCCTCCTATGAATAGTTGATTTGTGACACAACAATCGATGAGCCTTTCTCCATTATTGTTACGTGTTGATTCTAGTGCATTTTTGCCCATGACTGATTCCATTCCGGTGTTGTCGGTTCCAATTTTGGCATTGAAATCCCCTTGTATTATTTTGATGTCATTTCGGTGTGCACTAGCCAGCGTTGCTTGGAGCTGTTCGTAGAATTCATCTTTTGTCGCATCATCAGCTTCTTCGGTAGGTGCATAGCACTGTATGATCGTTGTGTTTCTAATTTTCGATTGGAATCTTGCTGTTATTATTCTGCTACTGATTGGTTTCCATTCGAGAAGTGCTTTCTTTGCGTTAGGTGTTGTTAATATTGCTACGCCTTGTTCATGTGTGTTGGATTTACCAGAGAACATCATATAGTTTCCTTCACTTGTTGTTAACTCTCCGCTGTTTTTCCATCTTACTTCACTGAGTCCTAGTATCTCGATGTTATATTCTTTCATTACTTTCTCAACTTGTGCTAACCGCGTCGAATAAATACCATATAAATACCATACACTTAAAGATTGTTTTGGGGAATTATTTTACAATAATTTATCAACATAAATTATTGTTTTAATTTAAATTATATAACAACTTGGAGACCAGAATAAAATTTCTTTTATATATTTTTATAATAAATAAAAGTTTATTTAAAATATGTTAATTACGTTTATTGTTAGAAATAAAATAGCAATTTGGACCAGCTAGAGAAATACCTCGATATGGAAGGCTCAATTACTATTTGCACCACACACGGGCTACCCGGGAAATAATGTCATACGAAAATTTATGTACCGATTACGTTTTTATAGTACGATTTTAATACTTTTAATAGCTTAAATACTATTCGAGGCTTAAATACTAAAGTAGGCTTTAAAAATGTTTATGGTTAGAAATAATTGTTTGAAGGCTGACCACCATTAGGGGTCACGGTGTTTATGACACCACTAGCGTATAAACCTCTAGACACCTTTCGTCCCCAGCTGTATATAGAATTTTAAGAGGTGGGCCCAAGTTTCTAAACTATTTTTAATGTCTACTTGTAGCTCCCCATCTTCGTTTTGAATAGCAGTCGATCTAGTTTGAGGGCCCTTCTTTAAGGTTTTAACCTATTGAAAGAAGTTACGCGATTGATGTTCCTTATTGAAACTTTCAATCTCCTCACACTGTCTCTTCCACCATTCTCGCTTCGTTCCGCTTGTAAAATAATCGCTCGTATAAGCTAATTAAAATTATCATAAAATTAGAACAAACAAATCAAATATTGGATGAAGTTTATAATGAATATCATGGCATGTGTAGTTTTTTTTCAAACTTTCAAAATGTTTGGCGAGCTTATAAAATTTATTACTAATTTATTTTACCATTCTATGTTGAATTTGTGCGTAAAACGTTGTACATACACTCAAGCTGAAAGGAAGATTAAGCCCTTGGTTCAATAAAAGCACTCGCTTCGCATCGGTTTTAATATAAACCGTATACTATAGGTGTAGTCTTTTACTTTCAGTCCTCGATATGTAAGAAAATATTCTTACATCCTATCTCGAAATATTGGCATCTGTCGCATTTTACTACGTGATAGGGTTTATTATTTAGTACCTATTTTTAAAACAAAATATTTTTTGATCAAATGAATATTACAATTGATAAAAATTTTAAAATGCAAATTCAAAATATTTGTGGAATGAATTCCAACAGTGATGCAGTGCAACATCATCTCGAGTATGACAAACTGCATATTCTTTTTCTTGCAGAAACAAAAGTTTCTGAATCTATCCCTCTGATGTAACACTTAATTTCAAATATAGGCTTGAATCAGCTTTAAACTTCATCAAGGTGTTTGTGCATACATTCATGGGAGTGTTGCATGTAAACGCTTTTCAGTTTTGAACTACATGGTGATGGCTACAGCACAGTGGTATTAAAGGCTCGTCCATTTGAATTTTTTTTTACAATAGTATTATACACAAACATAATCCGAATTTTTTAATCTTTTGACTAATCTTGTGGAAGAAACTAGAGCAAAATTTCAAAATTAACAATTTATCGTTACCGGTGAATTCAACCCCCACAACAAATCGTGGTTAGAATTTTCTAAGACAATGGCAGGCAGAAATATTAGTCGCATCGCACGACCTGACGCAAATTGTAAAAAGCCCAACTTTCACTCCTTGTAGTGGCGGCGATAAAAGATCTTAGGGCTCTTTCTCACATCTATGCCAGATATTACGAGTGTCGATGTCGATAAGGGCATAGTATTTTAAATTCTGAACATTATCTGTAAACCACATCAGTTATCATAACTGATTAACTAAACTCTATAGTTCTTAAACTTCGTAAAATATTTCACTTTTTAAAAATGGTCACCGAATTTTTTCTAATATCAAACCAGATTATTAAAAAAGAAACTGCAGAGATTGCAATTTGTCAATTTCTGACAAAAGTTTTTACAGTGCCCTTAATTTGTTAAATTCTGGTACTAAATCTTCTATCCTCCTATTATTGATGCGGTGACTTATTCGTTAATGACCCTGTAAGGAAAACTCCTGTGTTCGCGGAGTGCCTTGCTTTTAGTTTGACAGTTTTGAAAACTCATAAGGAAGTACCCCAAATCCATTCTTCAGGAGTTAATATGAAACAATCGCATTTGAACCCCAGAATGATCGGTAAACTTTTAAGGGAGTTAAATAACAATAAATTCTCTAGTATAAACAACATTCTTCCTGTTATTTTTAAAATAACAGCTGGTGTACCCCAAGGCTCAGTTTTATCCTTCACTTTATTTTTAATCTATATTAACGAACTGTTTAAAATCACCAATAATACGATTAATAGTTTTGCGGAAGAAGGGACACAAGTCATTTGTCTTCCCGCCTACAAAGGGTAAAATTCATTAACGAATAAATCCCGCTCGAAGAGACGCTGCTATAAATGTAAACGAGGACCCAGAAGGGTGAAAAAAATTCATTTCATTTCTAATTCCACTAAAACACAGCTGCGGATTGTTTCTAGATCTAGGACCTAGTTCCCTTATGATATTTCAATTAGTATGTGTGAAGAAGAAATAGACGAATTTGAAAACATTCTCGACCTTATCAATAGATGTAAAAAATATTTCACTCCGTATCAATTAATCCACATTTATAAATACTATATTCGTCCCTGTATGGAGCATTGTTGTCAAGTTTGGGATGCTGAATTTGTTACCTTCCTGGCTCTTTTGGACTCTGTTCAAAAGCGTGCTACAATCAAGCTCACCTTATCTTGTGATTGTCTAACTTTTGTAGTACAACCTTTTTTTCTCAGAATAACAACAAAAAAGTTTTAGTAGAACTTTCTAAATTTGGGATCAATTTTTCGAAAAGGCATCATTGCTTCCAGTGACATTTTAAAAAAAATTACGACAAGTAAAATATTTATATTTTTACTAAAAAAAGTTATTTAGAACACACTTATAACTTTTATTCAAAAATAAAAAAGTTTTAGAACAAAAGTTCCTTTATTTTAGGAATTTCTTCAAATTTTCAGTTTAACCTAACAGTGTATTTCTAAAAATATACAAAATTTACTAAAATTAATTAAATACAATATCGTATTAATAAAAAAATCATTTGCCGTCAAAAATATTTGCAGAGTCACTTAAGAAAAACAATTATTATGACAAGTGTCAGAATATGGGTATCAATCAATGCATTCCTGACAGTGTAGTTTATCGAGAAAAATTTTTAAAAGTCGAACTTCTACGGTTTTTTATTAATTCATTAGTGTTCTCAAAATTTGGATACAAAAACTAATTTTTTAAGAAGCAGTTCAAAAAATTTTAGTTATAAACTGTTAGAAGGTCTTGAAATTTGCGTTTCCCTGTACATAACATTATTTAACAATTCACTAAAATGTCCATTTTACTAAAAAAATTTGTACTAAAAAATTAGGCAATCACAAAATAAGGTGAGCTTGCTGTAACTTATTTTTTTATATCATTAAGCGTTTTAGAAATATAAGTATTTATAGCCGACAAATCTCGTATCTTGTTTTACTATATCGTCGGCTACAGAGCACTTACGTGTAACTACAATTTAGTAAAAAAAAAGAAGTTAACAAAACGATTTAGTGCGACTCTAAACAAGCTTTTAAAAAAAGTTACTATCAATAATTAAAAAAAATTGTTTTTTTTTATTTATTGATAAACAAATTTTATTTTCAAGCTTGTTTAGCAGCGCAATAAATCGTTTTGTGAACTTCCTTTCCATTTTTCTAAAATGTAGATACACGTAAATGCTTTGTAGCCAACGATATGTAAAAGCGCTAGCTCTTGGAGGCACCAATCGACCCAATTTTTGGTGTGGATATTCAGTATACACCAATAAACAAATTAAGCCCTGAGCGTAACGAAAAAATCAACATGTTGATTTTGGGTCGGTCTAATGGCCACGCAGGTTGAACTAAACCTTTCTCAACAGAAAGAGGAATAGACACAGGCTTAGACAAATCATTACAACTTAAGAGAACTTATTTTCGGCGCCTTTAACGCTGTCGTTGTTATTAGAGGTTGCGCAAGCTACTTGCATAAGCTTGTGTTTTGTATAGTAAAGCTTCTGTTAGCATATTAGGAAGTTCTTGGGAATTCCTTGAAGTTATTAAAATTATGTCGTTAAATTCGTCGGCATTTATTATTGTAAATTCGCCTCGTGCATCCGCACTACGAATGACACAGAAAACTAAATTTTAGGGTATTTCGTTTGTAGTTGCTTATATTAAACTTTATGTTAATGTCATCTCTGCTTCGAAATTCTATCAATAGCCTAGACATGAATGAAAAATTTGTTTCCATAGCATACAATTTTGTCTCTAAGGACAACATTAACCTTTTTGGGGCTTTACATGTTTTGAGGGGTATTTTTTCATTGGAGACCAAAATTGTATTTAGTTGCTATTTATACGCTCTGTCATAAAAGATTCCTCCAACTTTGGACCAACTTCTTCTATGTTACTTACAAAATCTTACACGTCGGCCGAAAACACTCTTTGAGTAAGAATGTGAGTAAAAATGTGGGTAAGTTGTTTATTTTCACACTGGAAAGGGTTGGTATATAAGTTTTAAATTCAACTTTGAGTTTCAACACTTTGCGATCCTGGTGTTTTTGGGCAGTATTTAAAAGCCCGGGAAGTTTTGTTTGCTCAATAGTTTTCATCCCAAGCCAAATTTCCGTCTCATTTGAAATTCTGTTCAGCTCGGAATTTACAAGGAAGAAACGATTTCTGGCATTATCATTGTGTGTAATACCTACCAGTCCTTCTTGCGCTTCTAATTTTAGGTTTCGTGGTGCTCTAATGCT
Source organism: Diogma glabrata (assembly GCA_963693315.1). NCBI lineage: Eukaryota > Metazoa > Arthropoda > Insecta > Diptera > Cylindrotomidae > Diogma > Diogma glabrata. Next base: position 276,556,650 of record OY856188.1, on the reverse strand, counting down.
TCATCTGCAACTAGGGAAAGAGTTCAACATAACAATTGACAACTCATTTTCCCTCCTTGAAGCTTTCCGGATATCTGGATCTATTAATTGTAAAACATCCATCTCAGCAAGATACAGTGAAATGATCTGTGCAAAATTTTGTCTATTAATAAAAGTAATAAATATCAACCATACACAAAATACCTAGGAACTAAACGAAGGTAACCTACGATAACCTACGATTTTAAACGAAGAGATTGATACCACTTGCGTGTTTGTATCAGTAGAAATCTTACGACTATGTACTTGCAAGCTAACTACAACGTTTCAAACAATTTTCTTAAAAAACGTAAACCATTGACAATGAACAAGAAGATTTTTCGAAACGTTTGGTAATGATTAATGAATACAAATAAAAATGACTACAAACAATAAATATTTTTTAAGTAATATTAACATTTTTTTCGTATGACATTATTTCCCCTGCGTGGTACAAATGGTAATTAGGTCTTTCAGATCGAAGTTATTTGATCTAATTGGCCCATGATTGAAATTTTATTTTACAATAATCATTTTTCAAAGCCTACTAAATCAAATGTTAATCAAACCGTTCTTCAAAAAGCAATCAGTGTGTAATTTTGATTATTTTTGGTATGACATAGTCTCCCGTGTAACCAGCCCGTGTGGTGCAACTAGTAACTAAGTCTTACAGATCAAAATTATTTATTCTAGAGATGGTCCAAATTGAAATTTCATTTCTAACAATAAACTTTTCCAAAGCCAAATCCAAATTTTAATCAAAACCGTACTAGAAATGATAATCATCACCCAATATTATTATTTTTTTCGTATGAAGAAATTTTCCGTGTAACTCGTGTGTTGTTCGAATAGTAATTAAATCTTTTAGATCGAAATAATATAATCTAATTAACTCAAATTGCAATTTTATTTCCAACAATAAACATTATCACAGTTATCAAATTAAATTTTAATCAAAATAGTGCTACAATCGTACATGATATAATTTACCATGTAGTCCCTGTTTGTTGCGAATAGAAATTAAAAAAAAACGTGCTACGTGTATCACCCGTGCCACACCCGTGTGGTTGCCCGTGCCACACCCGTGTGACTACCCGTGCCACACCCGGGTACCCTTAAAATAGATTATGAAAACCTTAAACAGTACCGAATTGAGAGAAATATATGTAGAAAACTAATAGATGCAGAAAAAAAGCGTCTAAGTTTGCTGAACATCCAACTGGTTCACGAAATTTCTATAAAGCGGTTAAGGATGTCCATGGTAATTTTTGTAAGTCTTCTCTACCTCCCCTAATTGATGGAGATGTGCCGGTAATAGACCCAAAAGAAAAAGCTAACCTTCTGGGAATTTATTTCTCTAGAAATTCTACACTAAAAGAACCTCATTTCTTACCTAAGTCAATTCCTAGAGTTTCGCACAACATGATACCCATAATTTTTCGTAAAAACATTGTTCGGAAAATGCTTTTACAAATTAATACTAACAAGGCATCTGGACCAGATCGTATTCCCTCAATTATTCTGAAAACCTTTGCTAGGGAGTTAGCACCAATCCTCACTAAAATCTTTTATTTGTCATATAAGAAAGGAGTTTTTCCTGAAATATGGAAAATTGCAAGCGTACAACCAGTTTCAAAAAAGGGTAGTAAGACTGATCCAACAAATTACAGAACCATTTCAATTTTATCGGTTGTTTCAAAAATTTTTGAAAAATATATTAATTTTAATATAATGAGCTTCTTAGAGTCTTCCAAACTACTTAATGAAAGACAATACGGGTTTCGAAAAGGAAGAGCGACGGGAGATTTACTTTCCTTTGTCACTCATATATGGAACAAATCGCTTGAAAATCATGGTGAGACTTTCGGTATTGCTCTTGATATATCCAAAGCATTTGATAAAGTTTGGCACAACAATCTTATTTGCAAATTAAGATGTAATGGTTTGGATGAGCAACTTATATCTCCCAATAAATAAAACTAAAAAAAAAAAAAACTTATATCTTGGATACAAAGTTCTATTTCCGAGCGGAAATTTCGGGTCAATGTTGATGGCATTTCATCGGATGTCTTTTCAACTAATGCAGGAGTTCCTCAGGGTTCTGCTTTGTCACCAACTCTTTTTCTTATTTATATTAATGATTTGTTGGATTCAACGATTAGTCCTATCCATAGTTTTGCTGATGATAGCACTCTTCATGCGTCTCATGAGAACCCTAAATTATATTCACAGTTAGCGCTTAACAACTGTAGATCAAATTTAATAGATTCTTTAAACCATGACCTTAAAACTATTTTGGATTGGGGGCTCGCTAATAGTGTTGAATTCAATACGAGCAAAACACAGGCTTGTTATTTTTCGAGATTATCCACACCTAATCCGTTTCCATTGAAGTTCGACTTTAAAGATCTTGTAGACAAAGGATCTGTTAGGCTTTTAGGAGTAGAAGTTGAAAATAATTTGAAATGGAATTCTCATATTTTTAGCCTAGCTAAGAACGCTGTTCAAAAATTGGGCTCTTTGGGACGATGTCGTAAGTTTTTTAATAGCGAACAGCTTCTTTTAATTTACAAATCATTTATACGTCCCTGCATGGAGTACTGTTCTCACATATGGGGTGGAGCTTATTATAGTAGTTTGAAGTGCCTTGATTTTGTTCAGTGCAGAGCTGTTAAACTGATTGGCAACTCAACTCTTACTGATGAACTTGATTCTTTACAGCACAGACGAAATGTTGCGGATTTGACAATTTTCTACAAATACATTATGGATGAACGAACTTCTGAAGAGATTAAATCAATTTTACCTGAACTAGCAATCCCATTGCGTAACACCAGAGCAAATTTTATAGCCCATCCTTTTACGGTTCATATAAAAAGGTGCAGAACTGTTGCCTTTCAGCGTGATTTTTTCAACAGAGTCTCTCATCTCTGGAACGCCTTACCTTCATGGGTTTTTCCTGATAGCTTTAATCCTCAAAGTTTTAAAGTTAGCGTCCATAAATTTCTAAAAGAAACTTAATTTATTCAAACTTAACCACACTTCCTAGTTGGCATGGTATCTTCGGATATTCAGAGACGTTAATTAATAATTTATTATGATTAACACTAAACATGCCTAACTTAGAATAAAAAAAAAAAACTAACAATTGTATCACTATCGCAAGTAACGTTACCTTATTTTGGCAGGCGTCCTAATTTTGTATCACCGGCATTATTGATTTAAAACTACACAATAAAAAAACTTCATGTGGAGTTATCGTTAAATAAATTAAAAATGCGATTAGGAACAAATTTCTCTTCAAATAAAACAAAAATGACACAAAGTGTAGAAAGGCAATTACCGGAATAGTTATTTCATACATAGCATCTGCAAATGAACGGAAAAATTCCAAGGGCAAGTTTAGAGTATATTATTATTAAGTATAAAAGAGTAACAAACTAGAATGAGCTCGAAGTAGTAAAGAGTTTCATTTGTTACGAGGCTTTTTCTCCCGTAACATTTATTTGTCTAAGCAACTGATTATGCATGAATCAACGCGTACAATACAACTAATCGTTTTTTTTTGTTTATATCTTCTATCAACCTGTTTGATTTGCTATCTCATTTTGTATGCTGTTGGTTCATGAAATTTACATGGATATTTAGTAATTTTTTGGACACTAGATCGGAATTAGATCATCGGTACAGACCTAATTTTTTTATTTTGTTGTGACAATAATAGATATAAAATTTCGATATTTTGATACTTTGTTAGTAGTTTTTTTTTAATTTTAATTAGATTGACACTCACTTGTGTGTAGACCAGTCAAAATAGCTTTTTGTGAGGAAAAAATTAGTAACAGCATGAAAACTTTTGGATAAGAAGGAAAATATTGCGCAAATGATAGGCAACATAAAGGTGATCCGAGTTACGAGGGTGAAATGGGTTGAGCTTTTAGGGGTAGAAAATGTTTCTTTACGATTTTCAGCGCAACTAGAGCTTCTAACGATAAAAGTTTATACCAAAAGTTGTAGGTATTAAAAAGGTCACTTTTGTGTCGGCAAATTTTTTCACATAACCTAAAATTTGCCGTGAAAATAGAAAAAACCGAGAAAAAAAGATCTTTTCATTTTTAATGTTTATCTCCCACAAACAAATTATTATGTCCCTAATAAGCTGTAATTTTTTGGAATCACAATATGTATTTTTACGTTTGATTTTGATTTTAAACCAAAAAAGGGAGCTCATTTTCACACGAAAATTCTCCTGTGTGGAAACAGTTTTTTTTGAAAAAATCAGTAATCTTTATTTTTGTTGAAACGTCTACTTTTAGATAGTGTAAAAAAATGAAATGGGAAAATTTATATTCTTTAAAGATCTCAACGGTAAATTTTAACAAATAATGAATATCATTGAAAATAACTCTTTAAAATCAAGTTTATTCAGTTTTTCGCATTTCCTGGAAAATGTTTCCGTGTTCATGTTATGTTAATGTTTATTTTATACCATTTAAAAGTTTCAACAAACATAATGGAGTCTAATGACAGTGGAAAAATTCAACTTAAGTAAAAAATAATTAAGTGATGAAGAAGTTTCAACTTTGAAATTGTCATCGCCTCAACGGCGTAATCGATAGCGTGTCTGCCCAAGGATTCGAGCCAGGCACTGACGAGGGTAGGTTCGAATCCGATCCAAAACACGTAAAATGTGAATTGTAGTTTTTTTCTGAGAAACTTCAAACCATATCTTTGAATTGAAAATATTCCAATTACTTCTTTACTTACTTGAGTTTAATTGATCTCAAAAATCCAAAATAATGATTAATGTTTTTTTTTTTAAAACTGGTTCCCATACAGGAGAACTTTCGTGTGAAAATGAGGTCACTTTTTGGTTTAAAATCAATATTAAACGATCAATTTAATCAATATTAAAAATAAATATTTTCATTTCAAAAAATTACAGTCCATTAGGGACATGCTAAGTTTCCACCAAATTGTGTGAAAAAAAAAATGTTTGTGGGAGATAGAAATTAAAAACGAAAAAGCCTTTTTTTCTCGGTTTTTTCTATTTTCACGGCAAATTTTAGGTTTTGTGAAAAAATGGCAGACATAAAAGTTATAGACCTTTTTATTATCTACAAATTTTGTTTTAAACTTTATTCGACAGAGATCTAAATTCGCTAAAAATCATGAAAAACTATTTTCTACACCTAAAAGCTCACCCCATTTCACCCCCGTAACTCGGATCACCTTTAATTTATGTTTCTCATCATTTGCGCAATATTTTCTTATTTATCCAATAGTTTTAATCCAGTTACTAATTTTTTCCATATTTTGCATGTTTTTAAGGTATCTAGACTGACTGGTCTAGTGTCATAGTCGATCGAAATAAAATCAAGTGAATATACTGGAGATGTATATACTGAAGGTGTGCATTTTGTTTTTTTTTGTTAAAAAAGAAGGACAATGTTGTGACAGTTCATACTTTTTTGAGATAATAATTTTTCCGTAACTAAAATATTTAGCTGAGGGATATTACTGTTCGAACACACAAAGGATGAAGCTCGTCGGATTACAACTCTGCCAGGCACGCAGTCCATGGATTGCTTCTTGTTAGTGGGTTGGGTCACTACCAGGTTCAGTGTTTATTATACATTGTTCGATCTCCCATTTTATTTTGTTTAACTCTAAAAGTTTGCCAGTTTCTTAACCCATCTATAAAAATGTTTCCAGCCACTGATCCAGAATTGACTAATGTATAAAGAACTAAATAATAGTTTTAAACCATGACACCTTCCCTTCTCTTTAACATCAATCTTGAAAATTGTTTATCATTATTCAATTCAATTAGAAACAAAATAAAAATTTCATTAAATAGAATAAATTATTTGTTTTTATTTTCTTTTCCGGTTCTTGTTTTTCGTTTTTTTTTTTTTTAAATTTTCTTTAGATATTCATGATCTTATAAATTATGAATTAGAAATAATATTTTGAAAACATCTTGACTTTTTTCAATCAACCCTAATGTAGTTTTGTTTATGTAAATTTTGTCGGAACTTTTTAGTCTAAAGGTTTGGTAAGATACGTTTTGGTTGGTTGATCATAATGATATAAATTTTTATTAATTTCAAAGGCCTGGCAACAATGAATTTCACATATAAATCGGATCTGTAACCATAGGTGTTATTGCTATTTTGAAAAATATACTATAAAAAGGTTGAAAATCAATCAAATCGTCCTAACATCATAAAAGACAAAAGCCATAAAACCTTCACTAATTTTAACATTCCGTTTCTTTTACCATTAATTTCGTATATATATATAAATTCAATTATCTATCTGATTAATAGGTTGAACTAATACTCTCTAACTCATGTTTCTATTCAATTTTTCCACCAAATTTTGTTCTGTTTCAAATTAAATTCTATTACTATTGTTAACACGATTGTTTGCATTCAAATGAAAATAAAGAAAAAATCGGCGGACACATGCTGTAGATCTTTTATAATAAACAACAAATTAAAATCGAATCAAATGGTTTAATTTGCTATTTTACGCCGTCTGGGTGGTGTTTCATTCTATTCGTATGTTTCTTAGATATTCAAAACTATTTTTCTCCATTTTATTCGTTTCCAATTGGGTTCGAATTAAAGAAAGAAAAAAATGTGTTAAAGTTGATTTCTTTTGGTTTTCTTTTGTTTAGTTTTTTTTTTATAAGAAAATGAAACATTAACGTATTGTTGCGGTTCGATCAAGTTTATTTTAATTTTATATTTTTTTTTTTCGTATAAATTATTTATAATTTCAAATGTTTTGTTGTTTTGGTAAATAAATATTTGAGGTTTTTGTAGCCAAATTAAATAACCTTCTGTACAAAAAAACGATGCTTACTGTATAATAAATATATAGGTAGATTATACTAACGGTAGTGGTTAAAAGGGATATCAAGGTTTTAAACTATTTGTCAGTAATCAATATTCATAATCGATAATCGGTATTTAAAATTGACTTTTAATTTATGTTTAAATAGGAGGTCAAGTCCTCATATGTATTGTTCATATGAAAGAAATAGAAACGTAATGATTCTTAACGTATCTTTTCGTACATCAGCATCTGATGAAATTACCATTAGGCTTTTAGAATATACACAAATTGCGAAGTAATGACATTAATTATTTACCTTTTCACCTCATTGGTAGACTATTGAGAAACCGAACAGTTGGAAATTTTGAATGTCCCACGATCCAAAGTAGTATAGTAAAAAGTATGCATACCGTATTCAACAACTGCAGTCCATGACGCTAAACATTATTGTTATTCACATTTCCGCATCCATTATAATTTCGTCTGTTCACCATTATAATTTTGTCTATGTGATTTGTTAATGAAAATTGGAAAATATTATTATCAAAAATGTACAAAAAGAGCATTTTGCTCTAAACGAGGTTGAATTGAAATGGGCGGAAATGAGTTATATTGGAAATGGATTGATTTTTAAACGGCTGGCCTGCCGGCAGATAGACAGACCTTTTTTTTGTATTTCTCAATACCAACTTATTTATAGACTAATTTTTTATTAAAAAAAATATTTTTATCTCAAAATACGTTGCCGGAAAATCATAACAGATCTTAAATTAACATAATTTAGTGAAAGATGATGCACTCAGCAAACTACTCAAAAACCCCTCCATTTAGCGTTTCAAGAGAATATTACAAAATCACAAATTCATATTTCTTTCAAAATTCCAAAAATATTGTAAAAATTACATTAAAAATTATTACAAAATCACAGATTAAAATTTTTTTCAAGAATTCTAAAAAAATTGCAAACATTAAAACAAAATCAAAATTTGAAACTTTTTTAAAAATTCCAAAAATTAGATAAAATCAAATATTTAAACTTTTCCTAAATTCTAATAATACACCAAAACCTCGATTTGCGTCGGTAATTGTGACCAGAAAAAGACGACGCAAATCAAAACGACGCAAATCGAAATCATTTATTGTATGTATTTATACAAATTTTTTGTTAATTGGTACCAGAATAGTATATTTCATGAACAAATTCACAAATAAAACGTGTTATGAGATATGAGAATAGATAGTTTTTTTCTCCGAACTTGAAAATTCTAAGTCGATGATCATTTCTGTTGGCTGATTTCGTGGTCGTGCTAATTTTATTAAAGCATTGTCCAAAGTTTGCTGAATTGTCACCGGTTTTCTGTTTAAATAAATTTATTTGTAACAATTTATAGAGTCAGCCACAAATCACTTTTAAACTACGATTTTCGTCAGGATCATTATCTGAAAATGAAAAATTTCCATATCTTTGAAAATAAGTTGCATGGCTTCCAAAATAAGGCCAGACTTTAACATTTTTCTTCTGGAACCATATCAGGTGTGGTCGGCATCGTCAACCATCGCATACTCAATATTCATCGTAGTTAAATCTTCACTGTGAAACTCTTCATCGTGTGATATCAATAGCTCTTCAATATCCTTATCCTCCATGCCTTCAAATTTTTTTTTCGCATGGAGGGATCTATTTTTTTTATTTGTACAGTGTGAGTGAGCAGTGAGATGTCACTAGCCAAGGTGATATCTTATGGGTACTGGCGGATGAAGTATATTCAGTCAATGGTAGCAAGTCAATATTAGCTATGGAGAATTCCTTGATGATGCCACGTTATTGCTTATTCGAAGAATCGAGCCTTCATATGTATGGGCTTTAATCATTGAGGAAGGAAGTGTGTCGCATGATCAAGAACAATGCCACTAGCTGGATTATTGGCAATAACATTTTAGTTTTATTTCTGTAAATTGTTAATACAAATTTGCTGTTTACCTTTTATTTTATTTTTATTTTTGCTTCCCTATCATGAAATATTGCCTATGTCATATTTTATATGTGATATGATTTATTGTTTAGTTTTCCATTCTATAAAAAAATATAAAAAAACACAGATTTTAATTTTTCCAAAACTGTTTCATGGTTGGCTTATCTTCTCCATAAGTTGCTGCAACTAGCTGACAAAACTTGGGTCGTTGATAGTAACATTTAAAGCTGGGAATAACACCTTGATCCGTTGGTTGTAGGATTGATGTAGTATCTGGCGACATAAAAACGACTTTTATATTTTCGGAAAAATCATCTACATAAATTGCATGTTCTGGAGCATTGTCTAAATATAACAACATTTTAAAATCAAGTTTTTGAGCACCACATAAGTTTCCAATTCAGGGACAGCGCATTTTTCTACCCAAACTTTGCTGCAATCATTTCCGCTGTTTTATTAGCACGCCAATAAACCGAAAGTTCACTTTATCACATTTTTAGAGCTCTTGGATTGGCAGAGTGGCAAACAAAAAGCGGCCTTAATTTAAAATCGCCTACTATATTTCCTTCTAAAATAAGTGAAAACGGATCTTTACTGTCCTTGTGTTCAAGGTAAGATGTTTCATATTTGGACTTGTACGTTCTCTCTGGTAGCCGTTTTCAAAAAAGACCAGTTTCGTCGATATTCAGAACTTGCTTAGCAGTATAGCCGCCTTCTTCAACTCTTCAGCTGCAACAACTGAAAGGCTCATTCTTCCTTCGAGGCAAAATCATGCAATTTTGTTCGAGTTTTGAAACGTGCGAACCAACCTTGATTGCAGTCTTCAAATTTTTCTAAATCTTTCACTGGTGGAAGATGGTAAATTCTTTTGAATGTCATTAAAAATGCTTATAGCTTTATTTTGAATCATCATTTCGCTCAGTGGTATCTGCGCTGATTTAGTTTTTCTATCCAAATGCTAAGAAGAGACTCCAGTTTTACCATAGCTTAACTTCTTATTTTGGTAATTTTAAGATTGTAATGGCGTAGCAGTTTTAGCAAACACTTTTATTTGTTAAGCATCTCGAATCACATGTCCCTTAATTTAACAATTGGTACAACAATTGATGCATTTTTCAATCAATTTAGCAAATTTGTCATAAACCTCTAATTTCATATTTCAATTATGCTAATTATTGAATTGACTTTGTAATACATCATATAAATATTGCTTTTTATTACACATGCTGCAAATTATATTATCAAGAAATGCAACTCTAAATTTCAATATGACATATTTATTTTATATTTCATCTTTTTATTACTACCTGCCACAGTAGCCAAAGAAATTTATTTCAACCGCGTACATAGATTACACACACTCATTTTTCTATTTAACAAAACAAATTTAATCAACACAAATATTTTTTCCCGCCCGGGAAAGCCTGGGACGCAAACTCTAAACACCATGACCACCGTGACACCACTATGCCCATCATGACCACCGTGAACACCATAACTACCATGACCACCGTGACCACCATTACCACCATGACCACCGTGATCACCATGACCACCGTGACCACCATGAACACCATGACCACTATGACTACCATGACCACTATGACCATTATGACCACCATGACCCCAAGACCACCGTGACCACCATAACCACCATTACCACTATGACCACCATGACCACCATGACCACTATGACCACCATTACCACCATGACCACCATAACCACTATGACCACCATGACCACCATGACCACCTTGACCACCATGACCGCCATGACCAACATGACCGTCATGACCACCGTGAACACCATGACCACCATGACCACCGTGACCACCATGACCACCATAATCACCATGACCACTATGACCACCATTACCACCATGACCACCATGACTACCATGACCACCATGACCACAATGAACACCATGACCACCGTGACCACCATGACCACCATGACCATCGTGAACACCGTGATCACCATTACCACTATGACCACCATGACCACTATTGCCACCATGACTACCATGACCACCATGACCACACCATGACCACCATCTACAATCGACACATCCAACTCATATAACATTTAGTACGAGACTGCATAAGTGAATAAAAAATATAATAACAAATGAACAAATGAATGAGTTGACCATACAAACCAAAAAGATCCACCAAACATGCTTCCATTCCTGAACCAGTTATTCGATTTTGCTCAAATTTCAAAACGGTGCTTTTTGTCATCTTATATTTCACTATATATGCCATTTACCAAGATTTGCGACAACTTATTTCTCTGCTTTTAAAAAAGCCAAATATGCTGCCATTTTTATTAATTTACGAGTCCAAGCATCCATTGTAAACAAAAATGGAGCAGACATATAATATTTTGAAAACTGATATTAAATTAAATTAAAATGCTCCAAAAATTCGGATTGAAAATCATTAAATTTAATTTAAAATTATGTTTTTTTAATTGCATTTCTGTTAAATTTTTAAGTATCGAAAAATATAAACTATTTCTATAATGCACCAAAAACCAGTGAATATTTAAAATATGCGTGTCATAGTGGAATTGTATCGTAAATTTACCGAATACTATATTCGTTTTTGTAACTTCCGTTGCAAAATTCTCATAACGCGCCTAAAGAAGTTTTACTTCAAAATCCTTCTTACTCCTAAATTAACTCAAAATTATCTCAAAATACGAGATAAACATTTATTTAAGTCAAAATCCCAAATATTTGAGTCACTTTGAGACCAGGGAACTGATAATTTATCAATTTATCAGTATTTCGCTTAAAAATGACAAAATTACGTCTAAAATAAAATAAACGGATTCTATACCAAGGCAATACATATTCACGACGTATAAAACTACAAAATTACCTGTAATTAAAATACTTTTTACAAAAATACTTGCCAAGGGACTGATAATTTGACTGGGCAACACACGATCTTGCTAGTAATGATGACTGTTTTGATTGATAAAACCTCGGACTAAATAAAACACTTGCAATATTATATTTATTGAACTTTTATTAATTCCTGTGACGAGCGACAACTTGATAGATTTATTAGTTTACCAGCTTTGACTTTCAAGGTGGGACACACCAGGGGGTCAATTTTAACTTGATGTCATATGCCTTGAATTTCGAAATTTCGAAATTGAAGTTATAAATATCGATTCTGTCTGGGTCATATGAGTTTTTCCAAACTCATTTGAAATGTCAAAAAAGTCATTAAAAAAAAACTGTGACTACCGTTATGTATTAAAAATTTCGAATGATAAATTTAAAAAAAAACTAGCTAAAGCACGAACAAACAGCGAAAAGGTTGCTCTAGTTGATTATTTAGAGGAACATTTAGAGTTGGCTCGAAACCAATTTTCATCTGCAGAGGATGGAAAATGCAAACTTGCAGAGCAATGGCAGGATGTAGCATGCCTTATAAATGCAATGGGAGGGGCTCATAAAACTGGACCAACTTTTAAAAAATATTGGGAGGATTTGCGGTAAGCTAAATTAGTTGATTAGAACATTTAAGCACTAATACCATCTTCTTCGTCATCCACTTCATTGAAATTTCATTATCTGACGGCAAAGTATAATTTTCTGTCAACATAATATTATGGATGATAGCGCATCCATTAATTATACTGCTGGATCGTTGAAGAGTATATTTTAAAATTTTTTGACGAGAGAGAAATTGAAAACGACTTTTTAAAATATTTATTTTGTATAAAACTTAAAATTATGTTTCATAAAGAAACACAAATTTACATAAAACTGACAGTAATTGAATTCTTTAAATGTCAAACAGTCATTCTATGAAAATTGATTTGAAGTCACTCACTTTTTGACTTAGAATCGCAAAACATAGAATTTTGAGTTCGAATAAATGAGTGACTCTCTTTGAGTTGAATTTTTTTAACAGTCATATGACTGAGTCACCTCATCAAGTTAGAATTGACCCCCAGGGGACTGAGAATTTGACGTTTTGAATAATTTTTTTTGTAAGAAATAAATTTCGAAACGGGCTTATTTTGGGTGACCAGCTAGACATAATTAAGGTTTACAAATATCGTTTGAAAAAAATTTTTTTTTTCATATTAATATACGATATAAGCAGAGCCGTCCAAAATTCCTATGTTTGTAGAACTACCCATATAAAATTCACAAAATCCAAAATTCGATTCAATACAAAACATAACAAATAGTTTGATTGGATACTGAAATTTTGAATTGGTGCTTGCTTTGATAAAAAAATGTATATATACAAATTTAAATGTGTTTTTACTTTTTGGACGTCATTATGACGGTAGTAAATCATATTTATAAATTTTTGATGTATTATAATTTCATATTTATAAAAAATTTAAACGTTTGCCAAAAAAATAGTTGATTTAATTCGGAGCTAAAGTGACTTTTTGTGTATTGTCTATAATTATCAAACTATAGACTCAACACAAAAAGTAGTACTTTAGCTCATAAAATAATTAAATAATGTACTATTTTATTAGTGAGTAAAAATGTTTAAGAAAGTTTTTGGTAATCAAGAAAAAAAAAACCTAAAAATCTTACTTTTTTCATTTATTATCTTTAAAGAAAAACATCGCATACTGTGTTTATAATTCTGAAAATGAAATAATACAAATGTTCGCCACACGCTATAACTGTTCCATCTATTGGCAAAATTATTTAGTTGTTCTATTTATCGACATTTTTATCTTCTCTTATTTATTATTCTCTTATTTTTTATTTATTTTTATTAACGAAGTCGATCGTCAAGTAGTTTTGTTATCAGTTGTCAAAAGTTTTATCACGTTCATATTGCTTTCTAAATCATTTTACTTCTTAATTTTGCAATATTTGTATTTTGTTAAATATAATGGAATTATTTGCCGATCCAAACCTTTCTATGAAAGAAATTACTGAAAAACTATTTAATAATGAAATAATGGCAGATATTCAATTTACAATACAAGACCGATTAGTATATGGCCATAGTTATGAGTTATCAAAACGCAGTCCTGTGTTCAGAAAGCAGTTTGAAGGAAACTTTGGCTTGAAACTAATACCTTTGCCTGATGAAACCTATGATGTATTTTTAGAGTTCATGAACTACGTTTATTGCGATAGCTGTACGATTACAAGGGCTAATTGTTTACCATTGTTGAAGTTAAGTGTTAAATATGAATTTTATAAATTAGAAAGTGAAGTTGTTGAATTTTTTATGGAAAATCGATCATTGGATTGCACTATGGAGTGGTATGAGTTCTGTATTGAAAATGATTATAAATTATTGTTAAACTATATAAAATATGAACTTTCTTGGAATATATCGGAATTTTTGAAATACGAAAAGTCTCTAGAGCTCAACTTTAATGCAATAAAACAGCTTTTGGAATTCGATAGTATGGCTAGGAATACGAAAGAAACAGATATGTTTAATTTTTTGATTAAATGGCTAGAAAGATATTGTGATACGAACAAATTACATGAGCAAAAGCGCAAAGAAATTTTGAGCGAACTAATCTATTTGATAAGATTTCCCACTATGAATCAAGAAGAATTTTTCCGATGCATGGAAATTACACCAAATATAATACCCGATGATGAGCAACTGAGGATTTTGAAATATATTGCTAAATTTAAAGTAGACAATTTAAATTTTAATACTAAACCACGCCAAGAATATAAATTAATTTCAAAAGAAATAAATCCAGTCAATGAATGCATATTCACGGTGCATAAAAATTGCTTCTTGAGAGGTTTCTGGATAAACAGTTTATATGATGAATATGATGACATAAATATTTTGATTAATCTGCTAGTGCTAGATAAAAACAATGCCGTATTAAAAAAAGTAAAAAGAGTTAAAAAATTTATCGGAGACGATGATTTTATAATAAGTTTGGGAAAACCGTATGAATTGGTTGAAAATCAAACATATAAAATTGAAATAGTGTGGGAAGGTTTGACCAATTTAATAACAACAGAAGTTTTTAGTATTGATATTCCAAACTCTAATGTATGTTTTACCAAAAAATACAATGGATTAATTGAAATGATATTTTGAAGTAAGAAGCTTATGTTTTATGAAAATAAATTGTTTTTTAATCTAATTTGGGTTTAACTTTTTCATTCAATTTAGGTACGACCACGACGTAAACGTATACGAAGTAAATTTTAAAATTTAAATTAATTCGTATACGAAGTAAATTTTATATATAAAATTCACAAAATCAAAAATTCAATTTTTTTTTCAAAATTCTAAAAATATTGACAAAATTTTAACAAAATCAAAAATTAAAACATTTCCCAAAATTCTAAAAATATTGCAAAAATTATTACAAAATCAAAAATACAAACTTTTTTAAAAATTCCAAAAATATTTCAAAAACTATAACAAATTCAAAAATTTCCATGTCCAATTTCATGTTCAATTACATCTACGCCATACAAACAACTAAATTTTTTTTCCAAAAAATTGGCTAAAAAATAAATGAAATCATTTTTTTGACACACTTGACATTATTTTTTTGACAAACTTATAATGCCATAATTGTAAGAGACATTGGCGTAACTAGGAAATTGTTCTAGGGTGGGCCTGGCCCCATAATATTGCTGAGTAAAATAATTAATAAATTTTCCGTTTTTATTTCTTTCTTTTAATACATAACGGGTGTGTCAATTTGAAGTTTATTTTTAAATTTACTATCAATTATATTTTTTTTTCATCAGGACGACATAGTAAGACTAAAATACGTAGGTTGTGATACCAAAGAATCTCGTTCCCCTACTCGAACTATTTGGAGCTTCTCATGGAGCTAAGTATTTGCGTGAGTTTATAATTACCCAAGTCTGTGAGAGTTTTAAATGTGTGCCCTCCAAAAGAGTTTTCCGTAGAAAGAGCGAATGCTAGACACGTGCAAAGTACATGAAATGCTGGTTCCTCCTGATCCTCATCCTTACAGCTTTAATCAGTACTTGGGTGCTCTCCACTGATTTTTAAATTTTACAAATCTTTATGCGGAAAGCTAAACCAATTCATTGGTATTAATGCGCATTGTTTCGTTTGCAAATCACTTTGGGCTAAGTGTCACCCTTTTTAATTATTTTATTTATCATGATTTCCATCCATGTTTAATCATACATAAGCTATGCTTCATTGTATAAAATTTATGCGATTTCCGTCTCGTAATTTTGAGCTTTAAATCGATATAATCGATTTTATCAAGTTACAAGTATATTAAGTCTTCACTTAATTTAAGAAACATGTATTACATACAATTCCAAGCCGACAACATATTTAGTGAAGATGATAAAATTCCGATACATATAATTTTGATATACAAATGTAATTGTTTCAGCCTTCAGGTTATACTATCTTTCTTACGTTATTTTTAATTTCATAAAAAAAATATGTTCAAAAAAACATTGATCAAAGCAAACTACCGTTTAAAACGATAGTTAAATAAAAAGAAAAAATTAAGCCTATACAACCACTTCATAAATTTTCATGATGTTTAATGTATTAATGCATAAAGGATAAACAGGATTGATTTGATTTAAAAAACATGTGTTTATTTTTTGGCCAAACAGCTGATGCAGCATTAGAGTCAAGAAAAAAATAAAACTCTTCACACCCTTCACCCCCTCTATCGCAAAAACGGCTGAGCGCATGAGAAAACGTTTCTAGTAAAATTTGTTGCAAATTTTATGTTCTACAATTTGTGTATTGTGTGTTAACGTCATTGGAGCAATAGAAACCGAGATAATCGCGAAAAACTGTTTTTGGTTAGCTTTGACCTTGAATAACTTACGACGCAGACATGAGATTTTATGAGACTTTTGAGGCAACTTTAAGAACGTTCAAATGAAGGTATATACGAAAATTCAGCTTATTATCTCTCATTCCGAGGTTGATCGCTAAAATGACTGGACTGTTGATTTTTCTAGCATTTCAAATGATTTTGGGTTGTTTTTAAGTTATTTTTACTATATGGTAAGTCATTTAAATTATTATTTTGATATTTTATTACTATAAAAATAATATATTAAGGATATATTTAACTAAAAATTTCACATGTAGGCAGCGTGCGTGCCAGGCATACAAAATATTTTGTGGTCATATGTGCGGAAAAGTAGATTTTTCTTTTATGTTATTCTAGTACAAAATTGAATATTTTTTGATGACTTTTTGTTGCACTTTTTTGACAATAATTCAAAAACTATGTATTGCAAAATTCTAAAAAAATTGCAATGTTTCCAAAATCAAGTGCTCATTCAAATGGCACCCCACTTGACCTGGTTTTGAATGATATTTTTATCCCTTTTCATTCCCACCCCCTTAATAGATATAGTTATGAGTATTTGACTCCGTTCTATATTTTTCAAGTAGGGTCGAAGGTAATCGAGGCAATAAAATATAAAGAAAACGTCATTATTCAAAACTATACAACAAATGGTGGGGTGCAAAATTCCAAAATATATTTTTAATGAAAACTGAAGCAGAGCCCTTTTATATGATACCATACTGGTCTCGATAAAAAAATGTGTTTTCTCAAAGGCTTCATATTCGTACCTCTGTAACACAAACGAGAACACGTTTATTTATTTTTAAACCCGTCATCTTACGTGGATAGGCTAGTTTTATACACACCTCAAATTTAAAGTCCATAGGATTAATGGTTTACGAGATAATCGATATAATGCGTAAAACACGTTGTACTCTCACCAAAAGGGTTCGTTACTAAAAACGGATATATGCGGCTTATTTAAATATATTTAAATTATTATTATAGTGTTAAAAGTCCACTGGAATTGTCCATTGTTAAAAGTCCACTGGAATGGCACCGAACCGAAAACAGTTGGTTTTAGAAACCCTTGTTTTTCGGCAAACAGCTGTAAAGTTTATCTTTACTGTCGCTAGGGAGTTAGTTAAAGTCTTACTTTATTGACTTATAATCAAAGCAGCTGCAAAAGTAACGCCATTTTTATTTTTATTTACGGCGGCAGTAAAGTAGCATTTTTTATTTGTTATTTTGTTATTTTTTCAATCAAATTGTATAACTATGACAACAAAAAAAAAGAAATCGATTCTGATTGGATTATAAAATTTTGAATTATTGTATGTAACTATGACAACAAAACATAACAAATAGTTTCATTGGATATGATATTTTGAATTGAAGCTTGCTTTGAAAAAAAATTTTATTTATACAAATTTAAATGTTTTTTACTTTTTGGACGTAATTATGACGGTAATCAATTTCTGATGTACTATAATTTCATATTTATAAAAAATTTAAACGTTTGCCGAAAAAATAGTGCATTTAATTCGGAGGCTAAAGTAACTTTTTGTGTATCGTCTATAATTGTCGGCCTCCCTACGGCCGGCCGTCAAACTATAGACTCAACACAAAAAGTAACACTTTAACTCCTAATTAAAAAATGCACTATTGTTTTGAAAAAATAATTGGTTTTGTAGTTTTATTTTTTTTTTTAATTTTATTTTTTACAAAATGTTTTCGATAAAACGTGGGTTGCGGCGTCGTGAGGCACCACAACGTAGGCGTAGAGGTATAGCACAACTTCGGTGAGCCAGTAGTCGTTTTTTCTGAGTCACTGATCTTGCCGAACCAAGGATGAGAACATCCGGTCCCTATGCCTGGGCCGACAACGCCCAGGCGACTCGAAAAGGCTATACAACACTGGGTTGTCTGGCCTTTTCGCAATATTGTCTGGTTGGGCTTCATCCACCCCGTTCACTATGGTTATTTTTTTTAAATATGTATATATATTTATATTTTTGTACAGCGAGGTTTTTATTTTTGTTTACATTTGACAAAAATCCTGTTTTGTTTCCCTGTTTGAGAACAGGGTTATTCAAAAGATTTCTAAAAATTAAAATGCAGGGTAACATGGAAATCAAATTACAAGAGAGTGGCTCATCCGAATCAACTAGGTTTTACATGCGTTGGAAAGATATTACTTTATTACTGTGATTTCTGGCCTTAAAGTGTCACTTTTTAACTATTTATTTTGTTGTCATAGCTACGTCCAAAAAAGTAAAAATCATTTGTATTTGTTTAAATTCTATGAAAAATAGAACTTTTTATCAAAGCAACCTTTAAATTCAAAATTTCATTATCCAATTAAAATAGTTGTTATCATTTGTTGTCAAGGTTATACAAGGTTATACAATACATCTGGAAAAAATAACATATATTTTGTCAAAGGTTACTTGTTCCACATATTTTTGTTTTAAAATTTATGCAAATTTATAATTTTATATTAGAATAAACAATTTTTTTAAAAATATTTTGTTTGCGGCGAATAAAAAATAGTATATGATGCACGGACGTAAGCTATGTTGGACTTAATGTGGGTGCAAATCTCGGCTAGCGCCTCGATTTGCAAACTCCACATCCGTCCGAAATCTTTAGCTTTACGTCCTAGCATCATAATGTACTATTTGTTCAGAATGTTAAAAATATTAAGACATAAAGTTTTTAAATATGACACAAATTAATTAATTGTTGATTTTGTGTCAATAGACACAAGTGAAGACTAGTCATCTTCTCGCCGATACAATTCTTGTTATTCAATACTGATATTGCTAGAGTATAACAACAAAAGAGATCACTAGAGAAACTAATTGACTTAACCTGAATCTATTAAATATATGTTTATGTAAACTTTTTTTTTTTATACATCGCTAGAAATGTAGACTAATTTTTGGTTTATAAGCGTTGGCAATTTTTGGTAGTTTATCTGGTCGGCTAGCCCTGATGAGAATGATAAACTTTTTAAAGTTTTAAATTTTCTTATTGGTTCGAACCTAGATCGGTCGTAAATTGTATGGATTGCAAAAAAAATCATAATTTGCACCATGATTTTTTAGATTAAGTTCTTATATTCATGATGGAAAATTTTCCATCAGAGTGATGTTATATCACAACTAATTTACTGAATTAAGAATAAACTTGTTCTTAAAATTTTGGCATGTTTTAGACTGTTAGAGTAAAGCTTAATATGGAGATCGAGTGAAGTGAAATTGCGACATAAATTTAATACCGTGAAACCAAATGTAAAAAATTCCACTTCATTTTTCACTATGTTGCAACGCAGTTTGCCGTGAAATTATGTTGTTTATTTTTATATTTCAGAGATGGCGCACAAAAGTCTCCGAATAATATTTCACAGCAAAATAATATTTTGAACAATTTTTCACTATGGAATTTTGAAATATAATTTGTTTTACGTAATTTTGTTTATTAGTAAATAAATATGTTTATTAGTAAATAAATATTTATTTATTTCAATGTTGACAATATACAAAAACTAAAAAAAATAATTACAGCAATTGCGGTCAGTGAATACAAATTTTTTTGTTTCAAAATTATAAATATGTCAAACTTTTCTCCAATTTCAGATCACAACTTTTTCATACGGCTGTTTCACCGGAAAGCCATAAATAAATATTTTTGAGCTAAGCCATAAATAAAAAAAAAAATGTTTCACCGGAAACTTTGGAAAACTTTGGAGATCGCGTTAAAATTTCTCTTAACTCAATCTCCATACTGTGCTTGAAATTTTCATATTGTGAACATAAAATTCAAACAATGTCATTCATTGCCTGCTTTAAAAGTTTATTTCACAATTTTTGAAGTGAAAACTTCTTTAGCCGGGTTATGCAATTTTGTATGAGGTAAAATTTATACATTCGCGTTACCATGTTTTATATGAATTTTTGAAGAACAAAAAAATATTTGAAGATAAAAAAAATATTTGAACAAAAAAATATGAAATAGAATGGCGATCACGGTGTTCACGGTGGTCATAGTGGTTATGGTGGTCATGGTGGTAATGATGGTCACAGTGGTCATGGTGTTTATGGTGGTCACGGTGGTCAAAGTGGTCATGTTGGTTATGGTGGTCATGGTGGTCATGGTGGTCATAGTGGTCATGGTGTTCATTGTAGTCATGGTAATCATGGTGGTCATGGTGTTCATGGTGGTCATGGTGGTCATGGTGGTCATAGTGGTCATAGTGGTCATGGTGGTTATGGTGGTCACGATGATCATGGTGGTCATGGTGGTCATGGTGTTCACGGTGGCCATGATGGTCATGTTGGTTATGGCGGTCATGGTAGTCATGGTGGTCATGGTGGTCATGGTGGTCATGGTGGTAATGGTGGTCACGGTGGTCGCGGTGGTCATGATGGTTATGATGGTCATGGTGGTGGTCACGGTGGTCTTGGAGGTCATGGTGTTCACGGTGGTCATGGTGGTCATAGTGGTCATGGTGGTTATGGTGGTCATGGTGGTCACGGTGGTCATAATGGTCATGGTGGTCATGATGATCATGGTGGTCATGGTGGTCGTGGTGGTCATAGTGGTCATGGTGGTTATGGTGGTCACGGTGGTCATGGTGGTCACGGTGGTCATGATGGTCATAGTGGTCATGGTGGTTATGGTGGTCACGGTGGTCATGGTGGTCACGGTGGTCATGGTGGTCATAGTGTTCATGGTGGTCATGATGGTCATGGTGTTCACGGTGGTCATGATGGTCATGTTGGTTATGGCGGCCATGGTCGTCATGGTGGTCAAGGTGGTCTTGGTGGTCATGGCGGTAATGGTGGTCACGGTGGTCGCGGTGGTCATGGTGGTTATGGTGTTCACGGTGGTCATGATGGTAATGGTGGTGTTACGGTGGACATAGTGGGCATGGTGTTTAGAGTTTGCATCCCGCCATCCCGGTCTTCCTGGGTGGGAAACAATATTTGTGTTGATTAAGTTTGTTTTGTTAAATAGAAAAATGAGTGAAATGTGTAAAATGTGTTTGGTAGTAGAAATTACAAGGCGTGTCACAACAACACATAAAAAACTTTTAAGAACAAGGTCCCACAACAACATGCTTTCTAAGGTGTTAATAGACGCAAATTTTTATATGATATATGTTTTGATTATTTTAAATATAAAAATGTATGTAATAGTTGCTTGGAATGCTGATAGATGTGAAACCCAGAATAATTTTAATGATTTTAATTTAAACATTCTGAAATTTTAATTTGCAATGCTACAATATTTGGAAGATACCAAAAAAACACAGCAATTTCACAGATTTAAGTTTTCACTTCTGTCGGCAGTCCTTAACACTGCCTTCTTTTTTTAGCAGTGCAGGCCGGGCATTCACATACAACAGAAGCAAAAACCGAATTTCATACAAATTTGAAAGCAAAAAATTCTTTTGTTGTAAAATTTGTATGAAATTCTGTTCATGTTTCTGTTTTATGTGATTTGCAGCCTTAAGCAGCCAAGATTTGTGACATCACATTTGTCTGGATATAAAAAAGGGTAGGTTAACTCCTTGTCTATTTGACATGTTTTTTCAAGCTTCGGGTTAGATCTTGACATTAAAAATGTCTTTATAAAAAACACAGAAGACATTGAGGAAAATTTTTATAAAATTATTGAAGTCAATAAACTAATTAAGAGCAGGTATCCCATCATTACTAATTAAACTAAACAAAAAAAATATTTATATTGATATTTTGCAACTCATTTTTGATTATTTTAAAATTTTAATTAATCAGCTCTGCTTGATAAAAATTTATATATAAATTCAGAAGCATGATAATCACGTTTTGTTGTTGGTGTTGTAAAATTGTTTAATGGAATAATATATTGATTGTGCTGTCGATTGATGTGTGTGAGAATAAATTTTTTTTTTGTATAAATTAAAATTATTATTTATCTTTAAAATATTAATTTGTTTTCTGTTAATTCATTTTCATAATTTTTAATTTTGCACAAAAAATAACATCAAGATGAAATATGAACGTGTGAATTTTATTAAAGTTAGTATATATATAAACTATTTATTTATTTACAGAGATGGGTTGATAAGTATGTTTTTTGTGTACTTCAACAGTTTAAGAAGAGATAAAACCTTATGATTTTATAAACGAGAAATCCTTTGGAGCAAAAATTATTTTGATTTGATACCCAAATCGATCGATTTGGGTATGAAATTCTGGCTGCATCATTCAATGCAATATCGGTTTATAGACCCACCCGTGTTAATCTAAGTTTGTCTATTTCTTCTGACAAAGATGTATTATTAAATGAGTTTTTTCGTTCCTTATTGTTGTCTTAATTGTTAATTATGAAATATTAAGATTTGAGAAAGTTTAAATATAATGTAATTTGGATTTTTGCTTCTTTTAATGCCGACAAAATCATGTGAATTATAATTAGAGATGTTGAGATTTAATTAAAAATATTTATTTGTTTATACAATTTATGGATTTTACACCATGTGGAGATTGTGATGGAACTGCATGTGTTGTTTATTGAATATAACATGTATGTCATGTTTTGAATCAAATCAACATACATGGGAAATATTAGATAACATAATGATTTAGAGAAATGGACTACTTATTCGTTTTTTAGTCGTTATACAACCGGGAAAATCATAGATCATCAGCAACTTTCTTTACTAAATTAATTTTTATAGTTAAGTTTACGTTCTTGAAAATGTATTTGAATACCTATAATTGAATCGATTAGTTTGGCATGAATGATCAACACAGAAAGCGCTTTACCAATGACTTTCAATTAGCTGCTTAATAATTCTACAACAGAAGAACACAAAAACTAGTAACTGTTTTCAATGAGTTTTGAGAACAATGATAACTGATATAGCAAAGATTTCAACAGTCATTTGGACCAGCAAACAACTAAACTCAGATCATAGAAAAAATTACTGCTACGATAGAGGTTGTGAAGTTTTTGGAGCCAGTGGACGTGCCTTTCTCTCTCTTATATTTGAAATCCAAAAGAGTTTCTTATTGTGAACGATTTCTTGCTATTTTGTTTCAAGAACTAAACCGCTCCTATACAAAGTGGGTGAGACAATATCAGCGTGTACATCCTAGTGCAAACGGGTAATCGTAAATTACTTTTATTATAAAAAACTTTCGGTATTAGATATTAGAGAATTCAAACCAGTTTTCAATTTGTGAAAACTATACCCATGTTGAAATATTTTCAGCTTGCGTGCGTCAAATCTTTGAGGAAGGCTAACGTCCAATATTCTTTGAGGAAGGCTAACGTCTTACAGCGTTTTTAAAAGATTTTTGATCAACTGATGGATGTAAAATATTTTAAAGTTCTATGGTATTAAAAGCGTTTCGCTCACTTAAGTATGAAAATGGACGTAAAAATCCAGTCAACAAATTGTCAGATCTGAGGTATTGAGAAGTTTATAGCGTGTATTACCTTACCAGAGCCCGCTGAAGTGTAAATTGGTTAATTGTTCAAAGGATCTTTGACTCAGTCATTAGGTCCGTCGGGGAGGTAAGATGACGTAAACTAACATGAGTAGTTTACCATTGGGACAAAAATGTTTTCATTAATAGTTGGATTAGATAGGTAATTAGATATTATTGAATTGATACGAGTACCAGTTTTTCTGATCCATAGAACCGTTGATTTCTGTTTTGTTTAAAATATATCCTTCTGGCCAATCGTAATTCTTTTTCTAATGACTGATTCCATTTCTATAAAGTTATTCGTCAGGTAGATTTCATCCGAAAACTTCTCTGTAGCGTTGCCAAATCGTATTTTTGAAGTACGTTAAAGGGCTAAACAATAAACGAATGGAAAAAAATGATCTGAATAAGCGTGTTCTAAGATGTTCGTTCTATATCTGGTAGCGTAGGATGGTTTCACCTCAATGATGCAAAAGAAGTATAGTGGTTTGTAGACATTCTAAAATTAAATCCACTTTTTGTAGTGTCTACCATGCATCAACGTATACAACGATCAGCTATTGATTTTCTCCGAGGCCGTGACACTAGACATTAGTAATTTTAAAAAAGCAAAATTTGGTAATACATAATGTGTTATATTTAAAGAGAGTAACTAAGATAAGTGTGAACAAATCTAATCGTTATGGTAGGTTAGAAAATATTCAAACTATTTAAGGTCGAAATACAAAATATTATACCTAAATAGCAACTGGTGCTCCTCTTGTAAATTTATTAGCTATACTGGTAGTTCTGTGCATTGATACTGAGTTACCAACGCCTCTTGGACCAGAAAAGTGTATTCACATGTGTTTAAGATGCGATTTATTAGGGTCGTCAAAGCAGTTTTGTAGCGGCGAAGGCCTATTGGGTTTACCCTCAATGAATTGTGTTTCACTGTCTTTTTGATTCGGATAACATTCCTAAGTAACCCATTTGTAGTTATCTCAGTCATCGAATAGATGGATAGATCGGTGCCCAAGCCCGAAAAAAATCGGTACTTTTTTTCGTTATAAAAGACGGTTATTAAATGTAACTTTCGGTGGTTCAATGAAAAATTTATTAATATTACAAAAATATTTTCAATCGTTTTAAATTTATAAATAAGCCAAACAAAGGTTGAGTTGAGTATCCTAATGCAAAGTTTATAGTTCTTGGAGATTTTAATGTCCACAATAAAGAATGGCTTACACACAGCTCTAAGACTGACGAGGTTGGTAGACAGGCTGAGTTGTTTGCTCTTTATCACAATTTTACTCAAATAATAGACTTGCCAACCAGAGTTCCTGACATTCCTGGTCAAAGTAGTAATTTACTTGATTTATTTTTGACAAACGATCCATATCTGGTTCAATTTAAAATATCAGAACCATTGGGTGGTTCAGATCATAATTTGATCTCCACACAACTAAATATACAAATTCCAAAACAATTTAAAGCGAATCCTCGCAATGTTTGGGATTACAAAGCTGCGGATTGGCAAGGACTTAAAAGTTTTTTTAGATGTTTTCCTTGGAAACGCTATTGCCTTACCGGCCAAGACCCAGACATAGCTGCATCAAATTTTTCTGAAACTGTAATTGATGGTATGCACAGATTTATTCCTAATAAATTGATCATTCCGAAAACTGATCTATGGTTTTCTAGTAAATGCAAAAAAGCTATAAAAGTTAAAAAAAAGGCTTTTCGAAAGTATAATCAAAACAAAACCGATGAAAACCTTAGACAGTACCGTAAAGAGAGAAATTTATGTCGTAAGTTAATAGATGAAGAGAAACATCTATTTAATAGGAAAAAAGCATCTAAATTCGCAGAACATCCGACTGGTTCACGTAATTTCTATAAAGCCGCAAAGGCTGTCCAAAGCAACTTTTGTAAATCTTCCCTACCGCCTCTTGTTAATAGAGATGTCCCTATCATTGATCCAAAAGAGAAAGCTAATTTGCTTGGGCATTATTTCTCTTTAAATTCTACTTTAAAAGAACCTAATTTCCAACCTAAACCTATTTCTAAAGTTTCTTATAAAATGAGGCGGATAATTTTTCGGAAAAACATTGTTCGAAAAATGCTTTTGAAGATCAATACTAACAAGGCAACAGGCCCTGATTTTATTCCTCCGATTATACTTAAAACATTTGCTAGGGAGCTAGCACCAATCCTCACTAAAATCTTCTATTTGTCATATAAGAAAAGAGTTTTTCCTGAAATTTGGAAAATGGCTAGTGTACAGCCAGTTTCAAAAAAGGGCAGTAAGACTGATCCTACGAATTACAGACCCATTTCAATTTTATCGGTAGTTGCTAAAATTTTTGAGAAATATGTCAATTTTAATTTAATGAGCTTCTTAGAGTCTTCCAAATTAATTAATGAGAGACAATATGGATTTCGAAAAGGAAGAGCGACGGGAGATTTGCTGTCTTTTGTCACTCATATCTGGAACAAGTCGCTTGAAAACTTTGGAGAGACATTCGGTGTTGCTCTTGATATTTCCAAGGCATTTGACAAAGTTTGGCATAACAACCTTATATGCAAATTGAGATCCTATGGTTTAGACGAGCAGCTTATATCTTGGACACAGAGCTTTATATCTGATCGAAAATTTCGGGTCAATGTTGACGGTGTATCATCGAATACTTTTTCAACTAATGCAGGAGTTCCTCAGGGTTCCGCTTTGTCACCAACTCTTTTTCTTATCTATATTAATGATTTGTTGGACTCAACGGTTCATCCTATACATAGTTTTGCTGATGATAGCACGCTTCATGCGTCTCATGAAGCACCTAAATTATATACACCCTTAGAGCTTAGTGAGTGTAGATCAAAGTTGATAGATTCCCTTAATACAGATCTTAAAACAATTATGGATTGGGGTATTGCTAACAGTGTTGAATTCAATACAAGCAAAACACAGGTTTGTCATTTTTCTAGGATAACGACACCCAATCCTTTTCCATTAACGTTTGGCCCCAAAAATCTTTTAGAAAATGAGTCTGTCAGACTTCTAGGAGTTGAGATTGAAAATAATATGAAGTGGAATTCTCATATTTTTAATCTGGCTAAGAATGCTGTTCAAAAGTTAGGATTTTTGGGGCGATGTCGTAAGTTTTTCGATAGCGAACAACTTCTTTTAGTTTATAAATCTTTTATACGTCCCTGCATGGAATACTGTTCTCACATATGGGGTGGAGCTTACTTGAGTAGTCTCAACTGCCTTGATTCTGTACAGCGTAGAGCTATTAAACTCATTGGTAACCCAAGTCTTACTAACGGTCTTGATTCCTTGCAGCACAGAAGAAATGTTGCTGATTTGACTATATTTTATAAATACATTATGGATGAACGAGCTTCTGAAGAGATCAAATCGATTTTACCTAAATCAGCAAACCTTTCGCGTCACACCAGAGCAAACGTAGCAGCGCATCCCTTTACAGTTCAAATAATTAGGTGTAGAACTGTAGCCTTCCAACGTGACTTTTTCAACAGAGTCTCTCATCTTTGGAATGCCTTACCTTCCTGGGTTTTCCCTGATGAATTTAATCCTCAAGGCTTTAAAGTTAACGTTCATAAATTTCTCAGAGAATCTTAATTTGCATTCCATTCTTATCCCTAGTTGGCATGGTATCTTCGGATATTCAGAGACGTTAATTTATAATTTATTATAATTAACACTAAACATGCCTAACTTTGAATAAAAAAAAACAAATTTCTTACAATTAGTCAACGAAAATAGTTCAATAGCCAATAGTTTAATTTGTTATTATAACGACGAACTTTATTTTTTCCAGATTTTCAGTGAAAAATAATGAAAGATTCTGACATTTCATCTGTCTTCTGAAAGATTGTGAAGTTTCATCTGTCTAGCGGCGTGGGACGGTTTCGCTCGGACCAAAAAATTTATTTTGATCCCTAAATCAATTCCATGAATCGATGTTCAGAGTGTGTTGAGAGATTAAACCGCTCACCCTACAACCTTCACCCACTCAGCCCTTCATTATAGGCTTAACACAAACATTGCTATCGGGCACAAAATAATATACATATATATTTGCAACAACCAAAAAAATACTCTAAACAGTCTATTATCTCTAAGTGTATGGTGTATAAATTGTAGGTAGGCTAGTGAATATTAGCTGCGTTTTTTTCATTTGGGTTAGGGTCAAGGTCTAGATCAACTCTATTTTTTACATGTAAAAACAACAACAACATAACCCAGATATTTATCTGGGTCTAGATCAATGATCTAAAATATTTTGGTTACATAAAATTGCAAGATATGGCGTAGGTTTAAAACGTAGGTTTTGGAAACGTAGGTTTTGATTTTATAAGGTTGGTATGGTCATTTTAAAACTTACAAATGTCAAAGAAAATTTATTTAAAATAAAAAACTGTCAAAGATGCTTTCTTAAATTTGTTTAAAATCAATTTTAATATGATTTGTTTTCAACATGATTTCAAAAGATTCGCTTAAAATTAATTTTAAAGCAATATCTACGATATAAAGTCCATATTTTTTAAAGAATAGATGTTTACAATTTATTATTAACAAGGGGTATCCCGCGGGCTCCGCCCCCCCCCCCTCCTCCTTTCCCCTCCCTTCGCAGACCAATACACTCTTGCTCTTTTCATCCGGCTTGTATCAAAGCTACTACTAAGTACTATCCATCATAATCCAACCTCTTCTAATCTATTCTGTGTGCACCTTCTGCTTAACTATAATTCTACAAAAACCATCGTGAGGTTAACGATAAATTTTTTTACGATCAATGACAAATGGTTGAAAATAATAATAATAAGAAAATACTGAAATAGCAGCTTTTGTTCTTCTATATTTTATTTACAGAAAATGAAGCTATGCAAAAATAATGATGGAAAAAAATATTCTATGATTTTTAGCACTATCTGTCATATAAATAACTAATTTTCTTATTAACATCGCAACGATATAAATTTGAACGAAACGGCTAAAAGACAATTAAAGCAATAATTTTGAAAAACTACATTGTCGAAAAATTTAAATGCCGTAAACGGAATTTTTATGAATAAAAAGGAATAATTTTTATGTTCTATAAAAAAAATAAACCAAAACAATAAAAATTAAATTAGGGGTTCGCGTTGAGCCCCGAAGCTTTCTCACAACCCCATACATCGGCAATGACAACGAAATTTCGGACTGAGTTTCTTAAAGTTCATTTTATTAAATCGGTTTAAATTATTAAATGTTTGAAAATGTATATTATAACACAAATTGTTTTTTGTCCCAAAAATATCAAATGTTTTCATTGTTACAAACATTGTTTTTAAAAATTTGTAAAAATCTATACTTTTCTATGCTGTTATGTTCGCTGTACTATAGAACAATTTTCTGGTTCTGGTCCTGTCATAATAGCGCTAGAAAGGGGAGATAAGAAAAAAATTTCAAAAAATTTATATTGGCATCTTGTGACTAATTCAAAATAAAAAAGATTTTATCAATAAAACATCAACAAAAATTATAAATATATGTATTATGTAAATTAATTAAAATAAAATCCCCTGAATGCATTCTATAATCATTGCATTCATTTTCATAAACAAAATGACGTCACACGATCTTTTATGATAAAGCTATTATATTGCAAGAGAAATACATACTCAAATAGTAGTTTTTGTTTTTCCTTATTTTAGTTCACAGGAATGAAATTATGGCAAATAATTATCGGAAACCACTATTATAAGATTTTTAGCACTGCCTGTCAAAAAACTAATTAATTTTCTTGTTAATATCGAAATTATAATAATTTGAACGAAACGGGAAATGACAGTGCAATAAAATGCTATAAAAACTGTATTATCGATCAAATTGCATTATCGTAAAACGAAATGTATGTATAAATAAAATAAAAGTGTGTAAAAAAACAATAATTTTAATGTTATTTAAAAAAAGAGTAAAAAAAAATGCGCAACAATCAGATTCGAACTTTCAACCTATAGATCATAAATCGAGCGCGCCACCCATATTGCAATTTGAACGTTAGTAAAACGATAGACTAAAGGATAGATAAAGATGAACGTTACGCTCGTATAGAAGGATAGACTCACGGCTATTATATTATGGATTAATTAATTAATTATCAATTATTTTATTTCATTTTATTTCACGCCATTTGCAATAATCAATGAACATCGCCATATGAAAAAAAATGGATTAGTGTTTCTGATTAAATTTTTTTGAATTTTTGTTATATCAAGTTTTATTTTTCAAGAGACGTTAAATATTTTTTGAATTTTTTTACATTGAGTTTTAATTTCAAAATGGGGCTACAAGTTCACAATTTTTTTCTTCTCAGCTCAGTGTTGCCAACAATTTAAAATATAATATTTTTTTTCTTTGCGTGACCCACATCGTTTTTTCAAACCTTGACCCTGACCCAAATGCAAAAAACGCAGCTATTATAGAGCGTAGGACAAAATAAAAAATACAACTTATTTTAGAATTTTTTTTAAAGTGCATAGTTTGAGCATAAAGGGGTAAAAATGAAAATGAAAAATGAAAATTTTGCCAATCTGGTAATATTGAAACTAAATTGCTCAAGAATGACTTTACCGATTTCATCAAACTTTTTTTTGTTTGATAGGTGATTAGTTAGTCTTTAGAACAAATATTAATGAAACGTTTTTTAAATAATTTTAAAATTGAAATATTAAAAAATCTTTTTTAAATATGGCGCTAGGGTCAAAGATCTAGTGTCGAAGTTCAATTGAATTTTAATTTTTTTTAAATATAGTTCTATCCTTACTCTAAAATATGCCAAATTTACAAAGAGGCGTTCTTTCGTCATTTTTTCGATCACCTATTTAAAAAAAAAATTAAAATTCAATTAAACGTTGACCCTATCTTCAAAAACATTTTTCAGTATTTTAATTTTAAAATTAATTAAAAAAAAGTTTTATTAATTTGTTTTGAATTTAATCACCTATCAAACATAATAGACATAACACTCTCCTTAGTTCGTCTTATAATTTTTTTGTATAGTCTAGTACATATTTCCCAGTTTCTCCCTGCAGTAAGCGACAAAATTTTCAAAGATTGTGTTGCTGTTTTTTTGTGCCCATAAAATCATAAATGCGATCAAAATGCTTAAGCAAATCAGATGAGTTGCCGCTTAAAATTCTTAATCAATAGACATCTACAAGTTGATTTTTGACAGTGAAGTTAAAAAAACAAGTTGCGACTAACACTATACGATTCGAAAAATAATCCTATTTTAGTCAAAACGGATAATGAGTTTAGAAGTTTAAAAACGTAATTAATCTATCTAAAACAAACTGCTGTTCTATTATCCTGGTCCTCCGGGTAACGAACCTCATCATAAAACGGATGGTATTTAAATATCAAAGCTTATGGAGTACGTTTATAGAGAAACAGCTGAAAAAATATGAAATCGATCTAAATGGACATATGGTTTCTATAATCGTCGACGATTCATTACGCAGACAAAGATGTATTTGACTGCCGATGATGTGCTGTTTCCCTCATGCTAATGAAATTCCGACAGATTATGCGATAGATAATGATGCACAGTTAAGATGAAGAAGACAATTTTGATGAAACCAAGGATACTATGTAAGCAGTTTCTATCAATGCAGGAGATAATTTATCAGATAAAACTATTACATAAACATACATGCAGAAGAAATTGGAATATTTATGTATAGATTTAAAATGCTCGAAAGGTCGTAATGATGCTTCCTTCATCCTCGACTGACTAAAACTGTATTATACTATTTAGGTCAAACATGAGATTGGTAAACTTTCTTTAAATTTGCATTCCAAGACGCAGTGGAACTCATGAAGCTGATGAAAGCTTCTCAAGATGGATGGGTCTGTGGCGAACATCAAAACTAAAATTATTTCTCAAAAAAATTTAAAATTTAGCAGGCGATGATTTCCTTAACATTTATGAAAAAACAAAATATATATTATTGTTATTCGGATTTTGTTTTTTCCAAATAGCTTTGATAAAATTCTTGATTTTTGTGATGTAAAAAAATGTTTGTGTAATAAATTTGTTTTAAATTTTATTTTTCACTATTCCAAATTTTAAATATTATAATAAATGTTTTACTGTTAACATGTTAAGTCAAAATGTAATAAAATAAATTTATGGAAATCAAATCAAGACATGTCATTAATTAATTATAATGAGAAAACAGAACCATTGATGATGTCCAATATTCACGTTCTTCAATATCTTTAACTTCAACCATTTTATCAGATTCATTTACACAATTCTCATTACATAGATTCTGCCATTATTTAAGATGAATAATTTAGAAAAAGATAATGAATTAAGTGATTCGATAACTGTTGAAGATAATAGTGAAAAATGCCGGACAATGCAACATTTAGTGAATCAGGATATCAGATAGTGCTAAACAACAAATTCTCCTTATATTGGATACAACATCTCCAACAACATCTCGATTATCATATTCATCTCCTGGAAAATTCTCAACGCCACTAGCAGCCAATCTTTATATTAAAATCTATCCTCCACTCAACGCAGTATCATCTAAAGGTCTACGCCCCAGAAGTTCTCGGAACCCAGTTCCGACCAATGATTATCACAAAAATTTCGATGAAAGGCATTACTCCGTCGCTCCATTTTATTGATTAAGGAGCAGTACTCACTGACCTCACTGCAGCTTCAAATCCTCCTCGTCATGGCTGGTATTGAAAGAAATCCTGGACCAACTAAAACACGTAATGCGTAATGCATTGCGTAATATGCAAAAATATTTTAAGGCAAACGCCAAACACTACATCCATCCAGTGTAATAGCTGTAAGGACTGATGTCATCTGAAGAACTGCGCACGCCTTGCAACGCATAAGCAATTGCCCAAAAACTACATAGCGCTCTGTTGCCATGCATCAAGTAAACCAAACGCGAGCTCGCAACAGAACATAATGCGAATGAAAACACATCCGGAAACCCCAATTGATGTGAAAATAATTGATATAATAATAAATCGATGATATCATCAACTATATGTATAAAAACAATATTCTAGTCGCGGTTTTACAGAAAACTAAATTAAATGTTAGATCTAAAATCAGTGATAGTATCTGTGATTATAGAATTATAAGACTGGATAGAGGTAAGGACAACGATGGTGGCCTTGCCTTTTTCATACACAAAACCATTATCTACCGTATAACCAGCAGTACCGGTAACTGACAGAAACCTAGAACAACTGGGTATTACAATAAAATCCGGAAAAATATGGAGATAAATCTAGTCAATATTTATATTCCACCAGTAAGCAGCTGTGATACAGGTTATGAACCGTCCATGGGACATTTATTTTATACCAAAGACTGTCTAGTTCTCGGCGATATCAATGCGCACCACGATCTATGGCACTCACATTTGAACACTGATTCAAGAGGCGAAAACATTGCTGATCAAATTGACGGCTCCAACTTTGGAGTACTCAATGAACCACAACCAACAAGAGTAACAAATAACTCACACAATTCTCCAGATGTCTTACTTGCCAGGATGTCACTAATGCCAATCGCTGAATGGAGAACTGCAATTGCATTGAGATCAGACCATGTGCCGATCATAATCACCTTAAGCTGTTCCTTAAACAAAATGACATATATGTCTTATGTATGTCTTATGTATATAAGTAAGTCAAACTTTGGCACAAATAAAAGTGTGTGGAAGGTGATTAACACATCCGCGTCAAACGGTTAACAACTGCATGATCTCCTTCGATGATATTCCAACCGAAAAACATATAAAATGCGCAACAAAATTCAACACGCAGTTTACAGAAAAGCAAAGTTAAACTGGAAAAGAAACTAGGTCAGTATTAAAACATATACTCAAACTTAATACTGAAAATTTCGAGGATATCTTATTTCCTGAAAAAGATGTTGAAAACGCAATAAATAAATCCAATCGATCTAAAGCTATTGGACCAGACTGCATCTCAGTCATCATGCTGAAACACATTGGACCCAAAGGGTTGAACTTTCTCACTACCATACTCAATACATCTCTAAATACGCTCCAGATACCAAATATCTGGAAAACGGCTAGAATAAGTTACATTTGAAACCTGACAAGCCTGAAGAAAAGGGAGAATCCTATAGACCGATCTCTATCCTCTTATGGGTTGCAAAATTGATAGCAGCACTGCTGCTCCCTCGGTTAACTGGATCTTCCAAATTGGGTTCACACAACATGGCTTTAGGAAAGAACAAAGAACAACCATCGCTCTTCGTAGAATACAAAACCAAATCAGCGATGGTCTCAACCAAAAACAACCCTATGCTAGAACAATTTTAGTTGCACTTGACCTGTCAAAATCTTTCAACACAGTGTTACACGCTGCACTACTGAACGCCATATTCAACACTAATCTGCCAGGTTTAATAAAACGCTGGTTGTGCAACTGCCGAAGAGGTAGAACTGCCACGCAGCACCAGAACCATCCAAGTGCAGTTAAAATCTGGTTGGTCACGCATCTTAAATAACTACATGAGTAGAATTGACCAGGAAATTGTTGACAAATGTCCCACATGTGAGGGCATGCCACATGATGCTAACCACCTTTTTAATTATCCAGAGAATCTAACCGACCTGACGAAGGAAGATCTGGAGTACCGCCCAAGGGCAGTAGCAGAGTTCCTGAATCTGGACTTGGAGCCGGAAGAATAGTACCGCATCTCGTCGCTACAACAACAACAACAAGATGATGAAACGTTTATGTATTTTATTTTAAAAGCATTATGAAAGTTATTAAAATCAATATCAAATAAGAATCGGAATTGATATCATGGATATATCAATTCTTATATACATATAATGTTTACAAACAGGAATGAAGTTTTTTGGCAATATGATTCTCTTAGAACTATATTACATGTTCCTTACCAACATCTATCCGATTTCTACCACCGTAGCAAAAAAAACGATTTTTGCGAGTTTTTTCGTACAAGAGATGGAACAGCGTTTTCATCTTTTGTTCCAAAATATACTATTTGGCATCTAACAAGTAATAAATTTTCAAAAAATCAACTCAACTATTTATGCTCGTATATACATTGTCATTCCACCGCCTCCTTATAAACATAAATAAGAGAAAAATAAAAAAACGCATAGAATCATAAAAATCATAAATTCATTTCATGAAAAAAAAAATAATAATTTAATTTTCAATTTTCCACATTTTTCTTGTTTTAAAATGCAAAAGAAAACAAAAATCAAATTGTATTGTAAAATTTATAATCCTTAGCAAAGCAAATTTTTTGACGCGATTCTAATTATCATCGCTGAAATTTTATTACTATACTCGTGCATGTATACATCGTTAACGAATATATATGCTTGCCCGAGTTTTATTTTTATTATTTCTCATTGCTTACCGTACACTTGAGAAGAACAAGCCAAAAAAAAAAACACGATTTAAAAAAGGTGAAGATGTGACTCCGCCCCTTAAAAATTATTCATTTTAGTTTTTTTTATATGATGGCTTTAGACACAAACAAAAATATTGTATACATAACAAAGATATGTTTTGTTTATGTTTCATATTTGTTAAGTCAAAGAAAAATAAAAACAATGAAGTAATTATTTGAGAACTAACTTTTAAAGAGTGTTTTAAAGAGGGAGAAATAAAGCGAAGAAGAGGGGAATTTATATTCAACACATGTGTGTTGAATATAATGCTTTTGTTTGGATTTGTTTTTTTCTCTTCAATAATAACAACTTTAGCGCATGCTATAATTTTAATTTTTATAAATATGTTTTCTTTTTCAAAACACTATTAAAGTGATGGTCAAATATCTTGTTATGTTTATAAATACTTAATATTTAATGTGAAATTATAATTTAAGGCACAAAATCAATTTATAATAAATAACAAGAACATTTACGAACGAAAGTTTAAGAAAGTGTAATGAGAAATAATTTTATGGAGTGTAAGGAGTAAGAAAATCGATTAGGTTTTAGGTTGATTTGTTCTCGATATCTGCAAAAAATTCAAACCTTCATGCAATTTCGACCAATTTTGATTTATTTTGCGATAAAACGGTTTTTGATAATTAAGGGAAAAATTTTAATGGAGATTATGGGAGAACTGTTACTTATTTCTTTTATCAGAGCTTTCCTTATTTTTTCAAAATTTGCTTTCGGACAAAAATCATCGAAAAAAACTTGCAAAGTAGGCAAGGGATTAGCCTATGGACCGTGCCGAAGTTTGAGCTTAATAAAACGACGGGTCAAGAAAGGGCAGAATAATTGGATATTTTTATTTTGTTCGATGAAAATTTACGGTATTAATTATATTAGCATTTAATTGAAACGAACAATAAACCAAACCTTACCAACTCAGAGTTTATAAAACGAGAAACATATATTTCAGAAATTCAATTCAGTTTTTGAAAAGTAACTCAGCATTTTCAGTGAACCATGTTTGTTCAAATAAAAAATTATGTACTTACACAACTTTGTATGCTTAAAGTGGTTCGTTTTAATTCATTTATACATAATTTTCGCACAATGAATATTCAAGTCTATAATTACCACAATCTTTAGTGACATCTAATATATAATTTAGAATAACAATTTATAACATTTCTTTCAATTTCTGGGATCACTTTCTATGTGAAACTAACACGAATTGTAACAATTAACATTAGTAAAGAAACAAAAGCGTAAATGTATAATAATGTTGTTTAATTTGCAACAAAGTTGCCCTATTGTTTTATTATGAATAATTACTAGTTAAGTTTTACAAACATTTTAAATTAAATTTAAATATATATATATACAATTATAGATGAAAAGAAAGAGAAATGAAATCAAATGAAAACCGCTGTAAAGCTGTAATAATATTCCATTTTATAAATATTTATTGTTCAAATAAAGTAATTGAAAATTAAATTACATACAAATTATACAAGTAATGAACTATTGAAAACCACCAATTTTTATTAAACAAAAACAATGATTAGAAATATCCAAAACATGCAAAAAACATTCAATTTTGTAAATTAAAACAACTCAAAAATATAAATATATTGTTACGTTTGTCTAACCTTACTTTGAATTGGCCTTGCTCTCAATTCGATTAATAGAATTCCCAATCTCTTCCGAGTTCGATAACTGATTAATAAGCAAACGCACCAGGTTTTATTAAGTATTGAACACCTTAATTGCTCCACAACAACAGGAAAACAATACAGCAACAATATTCCTATCTAGAATAGTCTTCAAACAGCTTCGAAACTCCAACGGTTTATTGTAGAAATTTCAAGTACACAGCCGTCCAAAAAAAGACACAAAATACTTCTATTAAATAACACTTAAAACTTTATTACACAAACTAATTTTAAATAAAACTTCTATTTACACGATTTGATATGCACGGTACAACGTTTTGTTTACATTTCATTTCACTTAAACTATTTCCTATATCGCACTTTTTAGTTTTTTACATCATCCATCGCAGGTTAAAATAAAACTAATCTAATTCTACACGAGGGATTTCCTTATATATAATACTGCAAACCTTCTCGATCATTCGAGGTCACTTCCGATTATTCTGGGTCACTTTTTAGAAACCTTGAGAAAATATTAGAATATTCGATTATTTTACGTTATGTTGATTTGATTCATAAAATCATTAAATTTTATTTATTGTTGACCCTGATACTAAGAAACGAATGTGATCTTGATTTATTTTTGAAATATTGTATATCGAAAATTAAGGCTTTGTATTTCATTACGTTTATGTAGAATCGTAACATTACACTCCACCTAAGCCTGTTCGTCCCGGACAGAATCTATATTAGTAATTTTTTCACAAACCTTTCTGATCGAAACATTTTTGATTTGGCTGTAATTTTTTTTATGGGTTTTATATCGAAAAAAAAGATATACGTGATCGCGGATTTTTTTTTTGGAAAATATAACAGTTCTGAATTTTGAGAATTTCGTGATTTTTGACTCGACGATTTATTTTCAAATATTCATAACTTCGGTTCTATGAAAGATAGAAACATCTAACCTGTTTGTTTTACTTTCCAAGTTGAAAGATGGTAGTTTACAAAAAAAATTGAAATTAATAAAAGTTATTAACAATTTGCTATTCTTATAAACAAATAAAATGTTCAAATTGATCTTTAGTAGTTGCTCCTTCTCCCCCCCCCCCCCTTTACTGTAACAAATAAGTTAATTTTTCTAGAGCCGGACGACAAAAATTTATAAAATTTTGTATCGTCTCGCTTAATAAATTTATTTATTTACGTTATCTTTTTACTTGCGCTCGATAAATTTATTTATTTCTTACAGTAAAAATCATTCCTCCATAAATTAAAAATACATTTTTATAGGAAATGAAACGTAGAATACGATGGTTATACTAAAAACTCATTTCGTGGGTGGGCAATGACTATAGATCGATTTGAATCATTTATTTGTTTATAACAATAGCAAATTATCAATAACTTTTATTACTTTTAATTTTTTTTGTAAACTACCATTTTTCAACTTTAAAATAAAACAAATTAGAGGTTTCAAGGGACTCGTCAAGCCGAATATAACGAAATTCTCGAAATAATATATATTTTTCAAATATATTCCGCTATATTTTCCAAAAAAAAAATCCTCGAACACGTATATCTTTTTGTTCGACATAAAACCTGTAAAAGAAATTTCAGCCAAATCAAAAATGTGTCGGTCAGATTTGGTCCCAAACGTTCGGTTTGTAAAAGAATTACCCATATCTCCCTTCCATTCGTTGAATCCAAACATTTTTTTTTCCTTTTTCTATTTCCCAGGTTGTTTAGAATAACTGCGGGTCCCCCAAGTTGCTCACTTCGTTATGGACCAGCCTTTGTTTTCTTTTTAGCTTTTGGTTTTTTTAAACGTCAGTATTGGTTGACGTCTCTTTCGCTCATCTTTTTTAAAGATGGTTCTGCATTTTTCGTTTCACTGCATAGTTTCTCTTCTATGCCAGTATCTGTGGACTCCGCTTCATCCAACAGTAGTGGCATCTAACGTTATTAACCCTTAGGATTCGTCGTCCAAAATTGACGACGAATCCATTCGCTTTCAAGAAGCCCATCCCAAAACGACTTCATCCATAATGTTTCCCATTAGCACCTCTTGTTGATAGCAGCTGCTCCTTAATTGTTTTTCAGCGATCCTTTTCCTAGCTATATTAACCCATTCTCCAGTTACCGTTTGCATTTTTAATCAATCTAATGGTTCCAAAACGCCACCAATCAAACCTTTGCGAATGTTCGAGCTGAACCTGTATCCAGTGTCATGAAGCAAATTTTATTTTCGATGTGTCCACCTTTGATAAGTAAAAAAATTTTTTTTCCTTATCAGCTGCTATTGAATCAGCATTTGTTGTAACAATTCCAAAATGGTAACTTTCCACAACTACTCCACTGGTTTCCATAGCTTCTCGAAGCCAATTCACTTTTGTTTTCACAAGTTGACAATCCACGTTATGCTAGTTCCTTCTTTATGCCTCAAACACTTTTGATTCACTTAAGAAAACCATTATCAATAGATTACTAATCCGCCGATATCACTCATGTTACGTTTTTCGAACCTCGTCTCAAATTGGCCTTACTCTCAATTCGATAAACTCAATTCCCAATCTCTTCCGAGTTCGATCACTGCTTACTAAGCAAACACACTAGTAGTCCCTGGGCCCACGCCGATGTCATATGATGATTACCACATATTCTATATACTTCGTGAGGCGTCTGTCCTTGACTAGCCCGAAAACTTTTGTTCTGTCATTTTTCTCGATTCGGCAGCTTTTTAGTTCGGCAAGCTCTGAAAAATGCTGACTGCCCGCGATTTTGTAAATTTGCTATCACATTTTTTTTTAACTATGGGTGGTTGAAATTTGTTTTACAACACGAAGGTAGGCTTGTCGAATCCGACAACTGACGTTTTGATATGTTTGGGTTGTCAGACTAGACAATAGCAGACAAATTTTTGCCGGACAAGGTTATCCTCGTATTTTAAGACAAATTTCCAGCCCCATAGTTTAAAAAAACAAAAACTTTACAAGATCCCGGGCAATCGGCATTTTTCGAAGCTTGCCGAACGAAAAAGTGACAGACTCGAGACAAATGGTAGAACAAAATTTTTCGGACTCGTCAAGGACAGGCGCCTCATGAAGTATAAAATATGTAGTAATATTCAAATGAAATAGGCGGCGTGAACCCAGGGACTATAGGTTTTTTGAAGTATTGAACACATTAATTGCTCCACAACAACAGGAAAACAATGCAGCAACAATATTCCTATATCTAGAAGATTCTTCAAACAGCTTCGAAACTCCAACGGTTGATTGTAAAAATTTCCAAATAGGAATTGCCATCCCGGAATTTTTTGCTTCACGAATCCCGAGATCTCGGGATTGCAATCCCTATAGTCCAAATGAATATACAAAATACTTCTATTCAATAACACTTAAAACTTTATTTAAACACAAACTAATTTTAAAAATCTTCTATTTACACGATTTTATATGCACGGTATAACATTTTGTTTACAATTAATTTCACTTAAACTATTTCCAATATCGCACTTTTTAGTTTTTGAAATCATTCATCGCAGGTTAAAATAAAATTAATCTAATTCTACAGGTTTTGGTTTTGCAGTCCAAATTCAACATTTTGCAAATCAAATTCAACATTTTGCAATTCAAATTCAATTTTTACATTTCAAATTCAACTTTTTGCAAATCAAATTCAATATTTGCAAATCAAATTCAACTTTTTGCAAATCAAATTCAACTATTTGCAAATCAAATTGAAGAGCAAAAAATTGAATTTGATTTGCAAAAAATTGAATTTGATTTGAAAAAAGTTGAATTTGATTTTCTAAAGTTGAATTTGATTTGCAAAATATTGAATTTGGACTGCAAAACCTGTATTTATTTATTGTTGACCCTGATTCTAAAAACGAATGTGACTTTGATTTATTTTTCAAGTATTGTATATCGAAAATTAAGGTTTTGTATTTCATTACATTTATGTAGAATCAATCAAACAATATATTACACATACGCCTTAAAAAATATTTTCCATTCTTCGAAATAGTACTTTTTCCCTACGAAAATATTTATTACAAACGAAAAAGTAAACGTTATACAGCAAAATATTTATAAAAATATTAAAAATCAAATTAAACATGCCATCTTTATCATAACATTTATACTATATTATATTTTTAGAACTAAGTTGAAAATTGAGGTGGAACGGCTTATTTTTAAATTTAAATTTCTTAAATTTGTTAATAAAGCTGTAAAATAAATTATATAATTTTATATTTATGCAATGGTGTGCATTTGTTGCCAAAATTATTGTGTATAACTGATATGCCAAACGCGAGTGATTGGGCAGCACTCCCACCGTTCGTACTGAAAACTACATTCTTGTTTGGAATACACGGTTCTATACTAGTTATACAATATAGTATTGTACTACGGTAGTAGTACTGAGGGCCGACAAGAGGGAGAGGTGTGGAAGGAGGTGTTTCACCCTGAGCCCGGCTTTTCAAAAGGACCCGAACTCCGACCAAAATAAAAATATTATAGAAGCGAAAAATTATTTTTCAAAATTAACACTTGGTAACAATTTTTAGGAAGATGTTGGATAGTGGAGTATCCATCTTCTTTCGGTTTGCAGGCTTGTTCCGAAATGGTCGTTTTTCTTTATGCATTCGGTTTTTCATTCGAAATAGCCGTTTAAAGGGAATGACCTAGTAAGCTGATAATAGCACCGGATTCTTTTTATTATTTGTTTATTTATTATAAATAAATATGGAGATCACCTGGCATTCAAGTGGTATGCTATATTAATCACCATTGCCGTATTTGGGTTCCAAGAACCTACACGTGACTATCGAAAAATAAATACATCCACAACGTGTCACTGTTTGGTACAGATTTTGGGCAGGGGCTATTTATATAAATATCATTGAATCACAATTTATATCATTGGGCTAAACTTTTATGAAAACGAGCCCGGTCACCCAGTGACTGTTACTGGTTCTCGATGTTGCGACATGATGACACAGTTCTTTCCGCCAAAATTGGATGATATTGGTGAAGTCAATATTTGGTTTCAAGTGTAACAATTCAATTACTACATGAGACATTTCCTGGTCGTGTACTGTGTATAAATTCATATAAAGTTTTCTAAAATTTTACCAAACTATTTTAATATTTATTTTTAATTAATTAAATTAATTTATTTTTAATTAATCTATTTTCAATTAATTAACTAATTAATTAATTAATTTATTTTAAATTAAAATCCGACAAACATTTTCAAACATGACGATAGCAGTCGTATGTTTAAATTGTAAATTGAAAATGGATGTGTGTGTTTGTATTTGTTCAATTTGTTCGATTGATAGAATTTTAAAGACCAAAAATCAGATATCAAAAAATTTAAATATTTGACTTAATTTTATTATTATCTATATTAATTTCCAATTATTTTCTTAATATTATGAAAAAATCGAAAAAATTTATTTAAATAGCAGTAAACCGACATGAAACAAGGCAAACAAAAACATTAAAAAAAACATAATAATTTTTTAAATCACTAAAATTAATTATTCAAAGTGCTCGTTTGTTTTTGACTTTCTGAAATTTTAACGTATTTCTTCCTGTGCAGACACACTACTTTCATATGTACCGTTCATATGAATTGTACAAAGAGGCACAGGGAAACAACTCCAACTTGTATACAGTGTCAGACACCAAAAATGTTTTAACATGTTTAAGACCTCTAGGCATATTTTCTCCGTTAATTTCCGGTTCAGGATCTCAATGCACATTTTAAAGAACTTTGTCTTGTCATCAATTGATATTAAACAATTGTTATGAAGCAACATTTGGCATTTAAATGAACATTTAATCTTATACAAGAGTATTAGAGTACTAAAATATTACGCAGAGTGTTTTTCAAAGGAGAATGATGCTTGGTTGTCAATAACTTACAGTCAAGGATCATTCTCCCGCGTAAAGCACCACTCCTCCATCTGCTATGCTGCAGCATTAGGCACACACAATTCCTACATAATAAACTGGAAATCACACATTCATTTAAACCATTTCAACGCGATAAATGTCATAATATATTTTACTTTTAATTTTGTCATACAGATCAGTATGATGACGTCATTGGTTTTTTTATATAAACAAAAAAGAAACACAATAAAATAAACAGAAGAAAACGAGTTAATGTATTTGTTTCATTTCTATTTTTACCAGATATTGATTTCTATTGCAATTGTTTCTTTAACTATATTTTTGTTAGTGTTCTTGATATCATTACAGATTGACCCTGTTTTTTTACATGAAATGTTTTATTTCAAATGTATAAGTATAACTAATGTTTTGTAGTTACCCTGTAAAAATGATGAAAATATTAGCGACTACTATAAACAAAAAAATTAACGGATACAATGTGTTACACAGAAAATAATTTTTAAAGTAAGAGTTATGATTTTTAGACATTACTCGATTAGAAAATAAAGCTAGTGCCTCCTAATATTAGTACCCGTTGTGTTCGGATTTGGCAGTTTTGAAGTTACGACCTGTTTGTCCTATATACATACGGTTACATTTCGCGAATAACAGTTGATACACTCCAGACTTATTCATTTTGTAATATATTTTTGATGTTTAACCCATAATTTAAATCTGTAGATTGAAGCATTAGGCACTTATGTCTTGATCTAGTTTGCTTCAGGTACTTTATTATTGATTTAAAATTAAAGTTTCTAAGGCATAAAAAAGTAATAATGGTTTTTTTTTCAGTTTCTGTGTAGAGCTAATAAAAATAAATTTAAATCGTTATTTTATTTTCAAATTATATTCTTGCTAAAATAAAACGTTCTGGTTTTACGATCGATTTAAAACCCCGGATTTTGTTTAATATCTTCACAATTCAAAACCTCTGGAAGCTTCGCAGGCATATTTTTCGCTGTCGACTTGTTTTGTTTGTTTATACCTTAACTGAACAACACTTTTTTGTGCTTTTATTGTGGAACAACAGCGTCAAACGAGGTCTAACTCATTGATAAGGTTTCATTGTTGCGTTGATCAGATCTATCTGTTGCATTACGGTCAAATTTTTTGATTATTGAAGCCTATCTCCATTTATTATTCAAAAATAGAGCCT
The DNA here is from genome assembly GCA_963693315.1 of Diogma glabrata. Lineage (NCBI taxonomy): Eukaryota > Metazoa > Arthropoda > Insecta > Diptera > Cylindrotomidae > Diogma > Diogma glabrata. Next base: position 276,512,267 of record OY856188.1, on the reverse strand, counting down.
CTGTTTACGAATTTTTCTTATCCTCGAAACTGTGTTAATTAATATGCTAACAACATCAAAAAACAATGCGGCAATCACTTCATATCCTTAATGAAGTCAACCTTTGGGATTAATTGAATTACGTTGCTGGTAATTACAGGTAGAACTGAAACTTCACAGACATTAAGTACTCGTAAAAGTGAAATAATGCCATGTTTATAATAAGACTATACGTTTATATTGGACAAACAGGTAGGAAGTTCATTAACAAATTTTTGGAACATTTACCTAAAAGCAAAAATATTCTTAATATATCCAATTTTCGCTCAACATCGAATCAATAAAAACCATTCACATGCAAGTTTTTTCAATAATTTTAAAGTGTTACATTTTTGTGACAAAGATGAACTTGAAATATTTGTAGTCGTTAAAAATTGATCATGTTTAATTTTGATTAAACAACTATCTTTTTATTCTAATATTTTATGAAATTTAATTATAAATCTATTTTTTCTTTATTGTTTTAGTTCTTGTCATATTTTGCAAATTTTTATCCTTTCATTTTGTTTTGATTTTTTATGATGTAGTAGTATGTAATTGATCTAGCATGCATATTCTTGGAAATGAATTATATTTTTAGTAATATTGTCATTAATATAAATTTGTTCATTGAAGATGGATGTAAATGTTCCAAAAATCTGTTAATGAATTTTCTACATGTTTGGTCAATACAAAATTTATCACAGGAATCACAATTTATTTTATAAATGTCATATCAAATGTCAAATAAAGTCCCCCTTTACATCTTTAAAGATATATCGATAGCTACACAGTTTGGATGCAAAAAGCAATCGTTTGTTAGCTACTCTCTGTACCATAGTGGTTTGGTATGGAACGGAGTTTGGTATTCGTTTTCTTAAGATACTGTAATAAAATTTGTTTCATTTAATGAGAAGAACTGTTAAGCTACCGAACTATATAAAAGTTATAATAAAATAAAAAAAGACGTCACTTTAAATGTTGAGAGTTGTTCAACTGTATATGCTGTTTGCTTTTTAAATAAAACCAATGTTGGATTCCATTCACTGATTCATACTTTGAACAATCGTTGCACCTGGCGCTTGGCTTAACAAGGTTGTCAATAACTAAAAATTGGATGCTATGAACTAAAAATACCCCAGCTGTTTCGGAATGCTAATATACCGTAATAGGACGCTCGGCTTCTTGTCCTGCGGTATAAAATATTTGTATTCGGGCTCCAAAGCTCTACACCAATTGTTAAACTAATGCTCGAATCTCCACTATCAATGTATTACCATACCATTAGTTTTTGTGAAACCATACCATTAGTTTTTGTATAATTATTTAAAAAAAACTTTTTATATCTAGAACAAATCAGATTTATATTTAGTTAGTTTATTTATTATTAACCAAAAGTTTAATAAATTTTAACATCCACAATTTAACAATCTTGTATACAATGTTTGTTAATTCAAAATTTAAAAATGTCAACTCAGATTATGAATCATTGACCACTCAAATAACAATATGTTTATTCTTAGAAAAAGCACAAAATATAATTTTTTTGAAAAAGTTAAAACTTAACTGATTATTTATCTCGATGTGATTATAATCATCGACTATATTTATATATGGAAAAACTATTCATCTCTCTCCGTGGTATTAACATTCATCAAGCAGGAAAAAAAATTTCACTCATATATTGCAATACTACCGTGGGTATAAATAAAAAAACGAAGCGATAGAGAAATAATTAATCAAATCCTACCAAATCAATAACACATAAGGTAATTAAAAATTTAATCCATCATTGATATTGCCAACATAAAACAGCAAAAACTCGTAATATGAAGTAATCTTCAGCATCAACGCTTCTGCGCATGATCCATTTACTTTACTTCGTTTTCGCTTTAAAACAAAAACTATATTCATTTAATATAGAAAGAAAGGTTAAGAAAAAAAAACTAATTTTACACAATAATATAACAACAAATAGTGATTTAAGGGGAAAATGACATGTGACGTTATGTACTAAAATACGAATTATGATTAAGAATTAAAGTATAATTAATGTTTCTTTTCATATATTAAATGAAAATGTGTATTTAATAGATTATGTTGGTTGTTACAGTGTCTATCAAGCCAATACCTTCTGCACTGTTAACAGGTTAACTCAATTCGCTTCTGAAGGTTGGTTTGTGTAAACGATCAAAGTCGCCCTCTATCCTCAACAATCTAGACATAAGTCTACTATTTTTCGCTTTGGTGATCACTAGCTAGCGTAAGCGCGATCCTATCGATCGAAAAAAATTCTCATACTATAGAAATTTGATTTTTGCTGGTTTTTGTTTTAACTTTTTGGACATTTGATTTTTGTTGGTTGGGAATCAGTTCCTGTTTCATCCTTTATGTTTTTTTCTTTTCTTCGTTTTTTATATTAACCTTAATTTATTTGCTGTTAGTAATGACTCGTTTAGCCCGGCTAGTTTAGTCGATAGAGCATGAGAATTTTCTCTAGGTTTGGGTAGGATACCCTTTACACCAACATTCATTCCTAAACTTTTCAGGACGAATGATTTCTGAGGGATTGTTCTTTTCGGCCTGTCTTGTAAAGGGCAATACCGCGTTTTGAGAATGTATATGATTTAACTCGTTATTTACCTCTACTGCATCCATGTAGATGCATTTCGTACATTCACCAAAGACCCTTGCATCTTCTCCTGGTACTAGTATTAACAACAGTCAACAAATAAAACGTAATTAAATATGTTTATTTAATCAATCTTCATATTCATTAGATTTCTTTTTATATGAAATTCGAATTTTCCTTTACCACATTGTATTTTGTCTATTTGATTTATGTAATTCCCCCATGCATAAAACCAACAATTATTTCTTATAAACAAAAAAAATGTCGTAACGTCTTTTTTTTACTGTCTTTTATTCAAGGTCACAAGAAAGCCACTTATAGGACATATAATGATTTGTTGTGATTTTTGTTGGGGCGATGGTTTTTTAGTTTCAAGCAATGAAGACCGAATGTTTCTGAACTGATGAAGAAAAAATAAATTGGTTGTGGTTAGTTGAGACCAAAAGTTGAAGAGTTACAACTGAAGTTAAAATCTAAAAGCAATCAAATCTTGGTAAAATTTTTATTAATTTGAAAATATTAAGTCAATTTTGGGATTACTTGGAGTTTTTTACTAAAACTGAAATATTATGTTGATTTAAGATTTAGAGAAATTACCAGCATGGAAGGATCAGTTTTTGTTGTTTTACTTTTTTTTTAATTTCTGATCTACAGGAGTCACAATTCCCCGTATTTTAGTCACTGCGATATGATTAAACGTAAAATGCTACATTGTTCTCGTTTTACCCTTTTGATATTACGTGTTATTTATACACAATAGTATTTGTAACAAATGCACAAAAGTTAATGAATTTATAGTTGATTATCAAATTTAAAATACAAATCTAACGCCTAAATTTTTTTTATAAATATTTTGTTGTGTATCGTTTAGTTTTTCGCGTGCAATAAATATTTTCGCAGGAAAAATATACTATTTGGAAGAATAACAAATGTTTTCTAGGTATGATATACACATTTTTTAGATATTTTATTTTAGAACGAACTTGAGTGCATCTTTTATGAAATTTGTATTTCATTTTAAGAATAAAATATGTTTGTTCATTCGATACAAAAACAATCCCGTGCATGTGTTTGTCTAAACTTCTGTGATAGCTCGCGTTTGGAAAACATAGATATACTAGAAGCACAATATGCTATTATTTTATAATCAACAAAACATCTTGAAAATTCACGAAAGTTAAATGATTTGTGAATTATTTTCTTACCGTGAGTTTATAATTTTATTACATTTATTTTATTCAAAATATGCAAAAACTTCGTAAAAAATAATTTTAATGTTGCATGCAATACATAACCATTAATTAAATTACATGCAAACTATAATCGAAATTAACATTTTAAATTAAGTTATAGTTATATAATTACTTTAACACAACTAAAATTAAAATTATGAACACAGAAAATTTAGTTGTCAACAATTTTATAGTTTCCTTCGATTGTCATATGTTCAAGAACAAAACATTCTATTTTGTTAAAAGGAACATTAACAATTTGTTATATTTATTTTTGCTTGCTTTTAAATTGTCCATTGTTCTAATTTGCCCTCAAGTCAAAATTAAAATAATTTACGTAAAATATTTGTTTCTTTAAACATAAAATTTTAAATAAATAAATTGTTATTATAATACAATAACAATAATCTAAATAATTAAAATAAAAGTGAAACCTTAATTTTTGGAATGACATAAATTTGGAAAGAATTTTTTGAAACCACATTTCCTCCTTTCAAATTATATTTCCTTTTTTATGGTCCATCGTAAGAAAAATAAATACCACAATTAAGATAAACTTGTCATAATGTCAATTTTACCACAAACTAACGAGTACCTAAAGTTATTATTAAAATTAAACATTACAATTAAACCTACAAGAATTACATCTGTCTGTAACGAATCATTTTCACTTCATTTAAATGTTTTATTTACGGACAATTTAAATTATATGAAAATATTTACAAATAGATGTGCCAGAAACATAATAAATAATAAAAAATTATACAATAGGAAAGAAAAACATTTGTTATAGTTGGACATTGATAGAGTTATGATTGGTTTTGTCAAATCAATTTGCAAAACATGTACTCTTGTATCGTCAACTGTAAATCAAAAATTACGCCTAAGATAAGAACATCGGCCTTAATCTGCGCTAAACTAAGGCGAAGCGGGTTGTAGTTAATTGCTGTCAAACAATTTCTTTTCTTTTCCTTTAGTAATCGCCACTACTAAACCGTTAATAGTACGAGATCCGGCTGCAGGATTAGTGCGCTCATCGATTTTTTGCTAAAACCAAATTTTTATGTATGTTTATAATTAGGAGAATATATATCTACCAGGTTGCCTATCAAAATTTGGCCGCCAGTATTTTTAATTAAATTATTTTTAATTGATTTTTGGGAAAAAATTTCGTTCACTTGTTTTTTAAATAAAATGTCGTCTATATCACGGCAAATTATATAACGATTCTAAAAAGTCACGGTTGCCGTTGCGCACCTGGCCGCACCTCTTTACAGCCAGTCGTAAACAGGTATGATTTCGATACATTTATACGTTCATAACGTACATTGATTAATTCTATATCAAATTAAAGCTAATTTTTACTATTTATTATCATATATGGTTGCCTAATTAAATCCGGCCTCAAATAAGGGTTGCTGGCTGTTAAAGATGATAAATATTTAAGGTACAGTGAAAGAGAGTTAAATCAATATAAATTTTTTGGGAACATTCCTAGTTTATCCCTCCAAATAAATTTACGTTTTTTTTCAAATAAATAGAAAGATTAGGTGCTCTGCATCCTAATTATGAAAAAAAAAATTGCGGAAATGAGGGGATCAAAAGTTATAAAGGATCAAACTTTCAATTTTGCCTTGGTCCCCCTGCGGCGCAGGGGACGCGGAGGCAATGCGGAGGGGGGGGGGCGCATGGGGGGTTCTATTTTTGATCGAAGTTGTGCAACGTCGCAGAAGCGAGTAAAAAAAAAATCAAAAATCAAATCAAGTTATTTCTAAAAACTCAAAGGGGGGACCAAGGTATTTTTTTAAATTTGAATATTTTAGTGTGTGATAAAATATAAATAAATAATAAATAAAAATAAGGAAAAAAAGAAAAAAAAACAGAGGGCGGACCAAGGTAAAATTGAAAGTTTGATCCTTTATAACTTTTGACCTCCTCATTTCCGCAAATTTTTTTTTTCATAATTAGGATGCAGAGGACCTAATCTTTCTATTTATCTGAAAAAAAACGCTAATTTATTTGGGGGGATAAACTAGGATTCTACCATTTTTTGTTGTAATTTTTAAATTTGTCATTTTGAAAAAAAGACAATTTTTTTGGAGTATTTATTAAGTCGTCTCTATTACTCCCTGGTGGTTGAAAACACTAACATTCGACGCACGCGCAATGGCTTAAGAGCGTCGCACAGCTGGCAATCGCTATCCTCGTCTGACAAATGATGTTACGCGCTAGCTCTCTTTCACTCTACCTTATATATTTATCATCTTTAACAGCCAGCAACCCTTATTTGCGGCGGGATTTAATTAGGCAACCATATATGATAATAAATAGCAAAAAATTAGCTTTAATTTGATATAGAATTAATCAATGTACGTTATGAACGTATAAATGTATCGAAATCATACCTGTTTGCACCTGGCGTAGAGGTGAGGGCAGGTGCGCAACGGCAACCGTGAATTTTTAGAATCTTTATATAAATTGCCGTGATGTTGACGACATTTTATTTAAAAAACAAGTGAACGAAATTTTTTCCCAAAAATCAAATTAAAAATAATTTAATTAAAAATACTGGCGGCCAAATTTTGATAGGCAACCTGGTAGATATATATTCTCCTAATTATAAATATACATAAAAACTTGGTTTCAGCAAAAAATCGATGAGCGCACTAATCCTGCAGCCGGATCTTAGACTATAACTTTATAATTAATTAAAACTACGAACATATCTGTATTGAACAATAAAAATTTATTTAATTTTATTTCAAGAATACATGTCATTAATTAAATTTTTAAAGTATTAACAATAAACGTCAACAAGATGATTTTCTTTAAACTAAAAATATTCTTTGATTTGTTTTGAAAATATTCATAATTAAATTTAATTGTATAAATAAGACAACATCAAAATTGTCTTATTATTTATGACATTATTTCATCTTTAATACAGTTGCATTATTATCCAGAATTGCATTATTTTCATGAATCTAACAATCGTTATCGTCTTAAGTAAAAGACATCATAATGAATTAATAATAAATAATACTCGTAATAATGATAATAATAAAAATGTGAATATACACAAAAACAGTTAATAATGCAATCAACGAGGACATTCGTCATAATCATAACATTTATTATGACAGATGTTGATTGACGAAGACGTATAATAAGGTAATACATTATAAATAAAACTATATTGCTATAAATTTTTTTGTTATTGTTATTCTTGGTCTTATTGCTTAAGCAAAAATTAAGACGAAACAGTTTTGCGGTCTTAAAAGGAATTTTAATTTATACCAAACAAATTGTGAATAAAGTTACTTTAATCACCTCTTGGTTAAAGTTTTATGATTGGTTTATGGCTGCTGATTTTATGGTGATTATACGAAAGATCAATTGGATTATTGAATTTTTAGTGAAAGCGTTTAACTCTCTTAACGGCAAATATTATTGTGAGTATATTTTTTAATAGTTCAGCATATCAAATTCCGGTTTGTCACTTCCGGTTGAATTTTTTTAATGCAGCTGAAGTCAAAATTGAGACGTTTTTTCTTATTATGAATTAAATATCTTCCATACTTATGTGAAAATTGTCTACCTTCTTGTCCATATTTTAATATGTGTTTTTGCATGTTGTGGTAAATAAACGATCAAGTTGTGTCCCAAAATTAAAGCGTCATGATTCCAAATTAAATAGAAAACATAGTTGTTATTTTTTAGAATGTGATTTTTTATTGAATCATAAGGTACATAAGATAGGGTTATATATATAGAATGACACCCGGCACATCGCTTCCACACCTAATATAAACGTGGTTAAATTTCATTTAATATGCGAAGATACCATGCTATCTAGGGAACTAAGGCTCAAGAGTATTTATCAATTTTTTTTTTTGAGGAAATTATTAACGTTGATCTTAAAATTATCAGGACAGACCCACGCCGGTAAGGCATTCCAAAGCACTGGAGTAGGTGGCTCACATTTCACAATCGTTTGCGCTGGATTTGGTTTTTGTAACATCTAGGAGGCAGTTTAAATCACAATAAAAGAAGGTTGCTCACGCTAGCGTTAAAAATGATTATTAATGGTTTTAAAGAAGTGAACTCCTGAGTCCTGAGGCTAGGAGGATGGGCTAAAAAATCAACATCTTCTTTCCCAAACTTATTTTTATTACTATTGATAATAAGTCAAGAAGTAAGAATTGATGGTAACGAAGCATAAGATAGATGCCATAGACTGAAAATCATTTAAGTGGAAAAGATAACTGGTAGGACAGCCTCTCTTTTTCTTTTTAATAAGGTGAAGTGACTTGACTTACAGTCAAGTTGACTATGCTCTTTGTAACGACCAACAAAAATCTGTTCAGTATAGTCATTTTCTTTTAAAATCTAAAAACAAGGTCCACACATTAATCATATATTCATTATGTGATATTCAACAAATTAAAATCATTTCATTAATAATATCTGACCGTATACAACGTTTCACTGTATAAATAAATTCATCTTCTAGTTTATCTTTCATTCGAACTCAATTAACGGATCTTATATTTCAGTGTATATTCAATTGTTGTTTTATTTTATTTTTTTTAATGAGAAACAAATACATTTTTTTTTTATTGAACAAATAACGAAATAGAGTATATTGATTTTGGGCAGATCTTGCCTTCATTAATAGTGTCATGTTTGAACTAAAATATGTTCGCAACATTAATAACTGATTGAACTTTGAAGAACCTTATTGTTATGATTTAATGTTGTAAGACGGTTTGTTTGAATAATTTTTCACTGTCGGTTTCATTTGTTTTGTTTTTTACGGCAGATTTTCGATGTATGGGATAATTTTGGTTGTTTAATTGAATAAAAAAACCAGTGAATAAGCTATGTAAAACTACATTGCTTTAAATTTTAGTTCAAGTTTTAGCTTCGAGGCAGATTCTGATATAATTAAGTTCTAGTTTGGTATCGGAACGAATACTTACATTTTTATAAATTCTGATAAAAAATATCATTAGTTATAAATGATAGTATTATTTGTTTTAAAATCAAAAATAAAAATTTATTTTTTGATAATTATTATTAAATTGGCTGGTGCAAATAAATATTTAACTAAAAACCAAAAATAAAAATATTGAAAATAAAAACCAAAACTAAAATTATTGAAAATAAATTACAATAAAAATTAATCTACAATAATCATGATTTAATCGAATCGAAGTGAAATCAATATGAAAGGTTTTTAGATTTCAAATATTTAAATCAAACTGATGGTTGCAATTTAGCAACTACCGAACGGTTATTGGAATGTACAAGTGATCAGTAAGTGAATAAGGAATTTGTTGTTTATTGAGGGTTTAATGGTGAACTGCTTCTATTGGCGAACCAATTTTAGAACCGTAAGGGAAGGCCGTGCACCTAGTGATGTTAACAACCCGAAGCTAGTTTCAGCATGTGGGAACGAGGTAGAATACCTGCCGCCCAGACAAATTAACTGAATTGCGCGAATTTCGATTATCAAACAGAGCGGACACAAGGAGAAAGGAACCAAAAAGCCAACTCCAGCGGCCCTCAAAGTCGGAAAAGCCACGACCGTCACGAACACCCCATTATCAAAAGAAAGGTTCATGAGACATTAAGTTGAACCCTGAACTAAATACTCGAACAAGTATTCTAATAAAGTTAAGTGACTCACCCCATGATGGTATCGGATCCCAATCCTCTTTCCCTGGGTGATTAACCGGTCATCTCCCCCAGGTTAAATGTTGAGTAATCACACGTAAAGATATATAACTGTTGGATCAAGCGAATGTAATTGAATGTTGAATAAATATATGAAATATATTGCTGTTGAATCAAGCGCAGATGGTTGAATATTGAGTGATCACGCACACCATACAGGAACTATATATCGGTTGAATCCAATGGATGAACGTTGAATAAATATACGTAATAATATATAACGATTAAATCAAACTAATGTGGTTGAATATCGAGCCAATCCTACACACAATACATGAACTATATAACGGTTGAATCAAGTGTAGGTGGACGATCGTTGAATAAATATATGAAGTATACAGCGGGAGAATCAGGCGTATGTGGTTAAATGTTGAATACTCATACGTAAAAATATATATTTGTTACATCAAGCGAATGTGGTTGAATGTTGAATAAATGTAAAAATATATAACTGTTGAATCGCGTGAAGGTGGAAGTTTGTTAATCCTTACTTGTGAGAAATCATGTTCAATATCCAACTCAGACACAAGTTGAGATGGTTTATAATTATAATCACGCGGTTTTGAGATAGGTTCAGGCCAAAGTTTTTCTCTGTCTCTACACAATTGACGCATGTGTTCCAGGCCATATTTAGTTACGTACAATAGCTCTCGACGTATCTCAATTCGCAGATTATTACGTATCAACGTCAAGAGCTCAACATCTGTCATTGGAATCATCAATCCATCGGACAATCTATATAACGTTTGTAGAAAATCATCAATCGGTTGTCCTCTGTTTTCTGGCTCTCATCCTCTCTTTTATTTCCTCATCCGTCTGTCTGTCTCTGATTTCTATACGCAAAGCATGACAAAGGTCATTCCAGATAAGCTGACGATTTTGACGGAAATACCGAAAATACCGATTTTAAGTAGGATGAGATCCAGAGAACAGAGGTTGTGCCGGAGGAATATTTCGAGGTACCAAATCGTCTCTCAGTGAATGTGCGGACAAAGCCGGTTGACGCAACGGAGAAACACTGGACTCAGACTTTGGTGCTTCTTGTCTAAAAGAACGGTTAAGTCCCAACGAATTACTGATTCTTTCCATTTCGTGGTCTAAATGACCTTGCATGGTTTTATGGGTTGGCTGCATCAAAGCTGCAGCTCCTGTGGAATCTAAACTCAACCTAACCACTTCAATCCGGGCTTCTTTCGCGTGTTGAGAAGTTGGTATTATGATAGGTACCCGTGTAGAAGAGTGTTGAGGACCAATGATGGACTGTTGACGTTGCATTTCTGCGGCAAGAGCTCGAGTTATGACTCTTTGCGGAGGTGGAAGCACTATCGAAAAATTTCCTGGTGATGCTGCTCGGGGCAATCTCTGAAGATCGCCTCTTGCCCATGCGATTCTACAAAGTGGACATGTATTATTTTGTAACATCCAATCCAGAATGCACATGTCGTGGAAAAGATGGTTAAAACGTGTTAAAACCTTCGCATCCGCTGGCACAATTTTCCCCTGACATACCGTACAGGTATTGGACATTTCCGAGATATTGAGTGGGGTTGATGTTGACATGACAGATATTTAGGCTACAACAAATGGAGGTTGGGGATAAAACAGGTAAGCTATTGATGACGATGGATTGAATTCGATTCTGATTTAATTTTGATCCGAACAAACCAGAAAATTCCGGGACTATAAGTCCATGGAGTGCGGTTATTAAACCACCGGTCGGGCAGAGCTTAGAAAAATCAAATAATAAATGCGAAATGTAGAGCGGTATCATGCCACCGATCGGGCAAAACTTAGAAAGTTAATGAGAAAACAAAATTTGCACTGTACAGACTTAAAAACAATCTAACCTTAATATTATCAACAGTTCGAGGACCCAGAAAGGGATCAATTAGTTCGCTCCAAACTCAAGGTGCTTGACTTCTTTTAAAAAAAAATTAACTACATATAAATGTAAAAAAAACTTACATGCGTAGTTACCAAGATGTGCGATTAATAACCTAAAGCACCCTAATACAATTATTATTATTTATTACTCCTTAACTCTTAATTGTTGAGTGGTTATACTTCTTTTAATTTTCCTTTTCTTAATTATCCTTTGTTTATTTGTTTATTTAATTATTTTCATTTAATGGTTATTAAATTATTATCTATAATTCAAACAGAAAAAAAATTTACTAGTAACCAATATTATTAACAGTTTTATTTCCTGTAGGTGAAGATTGGGATCGACATCACCATGAGGGTGCTCAATCTTATGGGGTGAAGAGTGACGATCGCCGCTTCTTCCTAAAAATTTTGTTTTTGTTTTTTGGGGATGAAAGAAAAAAATAAAATAAACTACTTTAGAGGGGAGTAGGAAAGGGAAAGGGAACAAGAGGGTATATGCGTTGGTAGTAAATCACCCGGCTGACAAGTTTCGATGGGAAGGTCAGAGGATAAATCCCCTGAACCACCATTTGATCATCGGCACTTCCCATCCATGATCCACACCACCAACACATAGGGCGAGATGCTATGACCTGAATTAATCCAGTTGACACACGGCATGAAGGCTGGGCGAACTCTTCCCTCGGCAATTGATCAGACTGCTTGAAAACATTCCCCAGTATCATCCGCTGGGAGCTGGATAACTCAGGCCATAGGGTGCTAACACACCAGGAGAAGGGATTCTATTTTTATGGTGTGTAAGCCCGGGACGACACAGCGAACCCAGAGCCTGACCAGATGACCAGGCTCGAGTGCAAATTGGCGTATACACCAATTTACACCAATTTAGGCCTGGCACCTGGTAACCTCTGGCATTCACCGTATCACCCGGAAACCCATTCGTTACTAGGGTCCGTGGGTTTGTAAGGCTCATTGAGAATAATTCCAAAGAATTATTTTCACCCTTGCGTTACGAAAAATGCAAATACGGAGAGTTTGCTGGAGGCGTGGGGACGCAAAACCCCATCGAAGATAGTCTGAGGCATATCAGACTACCTTTGCTCCTGCGTGTTTGAAGCTTGGAGTATATTCCACGCCACCAGAGTCTTTAAATATTGAGTGAATGAAAAAAAATTTAATTTTTGAAGAAAAATTTAGGAAAAAAATTTTTCTAGAGTTTTTTTTTGTATAATGGAGGGACTCCTCCAGGGTACCACATTGCTGTGATAACCCTTAGAGGAGCCCCACGTTGGGCGCCAAATTTGTAATGTTGAACTGCTTTTGTTGGCGAACCAATAAAACCGTAAGAGCAGGTCGCGCACCTAGTGAGGTTAACAACCCGAAGCTAGTTTCAGCAGGTGGGAACGAGGGAGAATACCTGCACCCAGTACAAATTAACTGTATTGTGCGCGAATTTTGATTATCAAACAGATCGGGCACAAGGAGAAAGGAACCAATAAGGAGACTCTGGCGACCCATATAGAGCGCATGAATTATTGTTAATTTAATAAGAGATTTTACATTAATATTTTAGCAGAAAATTACTTCAAATGTTATTTGAAACAATTAAAAACTATACTTTTCAATCAAAACATAAATTTAATGCCAACTCACCAATCGATGAACAAACTCACAACTCAATAAACAAGAGGCCATCATCAAAGTTTTACACTACACAAATATAGAAGATTTTTTTAAATTGCACTAATAACATTATCTAACATAATTGTATTAAAGACCACAAACACAGAAAAGTTTTTTTAAATTAAAGTTATAAATTTAACTAATATATTTTTCAATTTAAATTAATGCAAGCCGTGAATTCACGAAAAAATTAATTTTCTTTTTGTGATATTCACGAAGGCAATCAGGATGACAACTCATCAAAAGATGTCAAAAAAATCCAAAACGAGACAATCCATAGGGGGATTCAAGTGTTTGTAGTACATTCATAACATCGAAAACATCGACTTTTCATCGCTGCGGCTGGTCTCGTGCAGCTTATTGACAAATAATAACACTATATGAAAATTTATTTGCCGTGGAATGTTATGCTTTCGAGTTTGAAAATATTTAAAAAAAATATCGACAACTTAGAAATTTGAAAGTAATAAAGTAATCTCAAAATATCAATGAAGGCCATAAATATGTTTATTTATTTAAATTGTTCGAGTTATGTGGAATGACTGAAATGATGATGTAAGAAAAATTGAAAAAAACGTTTATTGCACTACAAGCAAAGAGGTAAAGTGCGTTAGGAGCATCGTTACTTTTACAAGTTTAATAAGGAGGCGTGTTCTCTGCAAATGTGAGTCGCAATGAATTACAAAACGTGAAATTATGTCAGAATCTTCACGAGCTTTTGGGTCGGTGAGGATTTTATTTATCGTTGCGACTGTGCTTTGCGGCACCATAACAAGGGTTTCTGAAGGATTATATGGATCGTTTGTTGAGGGATTTTGTGATAGGTTGCCATCGATCCTGTTGCTACTAAACGGACTAACTAATTATTTTATTGCATAAGAGGATCGAATGTAATACAACCAACATTTTAAGTTAAGCATTTTCTTTTTTGCTATTATTATTATTCTTATTTTCTTTTATTTTATGTACATATTTTCAGAGGTTTTGGTCTTAAAATGATCAATTAAATTAAATCGAATTAGAGATTTTCCTGTGTCAGAGGCCATATGTGTTGATTTTGTTTGTTTTTTTTTTTCACATTTGTTACATTCCAGTACAAACAGAAACCTGTTTATTACCACTTTTACTGTGGTGACAAAGACTTTTATTCAACAGACAATCAAATTCGACATTGAGAATATGAAATTTTTTAAAGCAAACTTATGAAACTGGGAAGAAATCGCGGAACGTTTAGTTTCGAACATAAGCCTGATATGCTGTCCATAGTCAGTAAAAATTTACTTAGAATTAAATTTCTTGCAACGAGGTAAACGAGAGTGGTGACATCGTAAATAATTAATTTCCAAACCAAATATGCGACAATTTGAATAAAAGTGATTCTGACTGTTTTTGAATTATTCGCAGCAGTGGACAAAATAACTTAAAGATATAATGACATACATTTTAGCTGCTATCTATAAAGAGCATAGAGCTAGAGTATTCGAAGAAAATAAAAGAATTTTAAATATCACCCTGGTATACATATCAGAAAACAGACGGATTTGAGCGTGACTACGACGATGTACATTTAGATTGCGTGAACAATTTTAGCCCCTTTACTTAAATGGGCGGTATCTGGATCCCATCCTCTGTTGTAGCAAGACAAAAATGTTTAATATCTTTCCTTATCATAATGCACGTTCTATGCGTGTTTGCATTACAATCCAATATTAGCCTAAGCTGACCAGTACAGATGACGCTGCTATGGGGCGGTAAACATTTACATATAGGTCACGACCATATTTAATGCTGCCTCCATTTATGGATGACTCGAACGAGGTATATATGCCCTTGATTCGGTAACACCCTTCTTACTCCTTGTTAACATCCTAGTACCGGGTTTTACGGTTATAGTTGTAGCTAAATCGGCATCACCTTAAACATCTTTAACGGTTTATCATGTAACTCTCTGATCTGAATCTTACTTACTGTTCCTGATTGATGCATCTGCTTTCCACTTCTGAGCCTTAGCTATCATCTAGTAAACGTACTTCATTTTCTTCAATGGACTGTCCAGTCGCTTGACTGGCCTCTAAGTGTCAATGATGGACCTCGGGGCCATTTTTCTAACCCTATCTATTGGAACGGTGTTGACAATGCTTTCTGTAGCTGGCAGGTCCAGCGGTGACGTCCAATTTAAACCCTTAAATTCGTTTTTATATTGATTTTGTTGTATTTCATATTTTTTGATTTTCCTTATTCAGGTTTGTTTCTACGATTAACATGGGAAATAAAACGTTGAAAATAAAATCTTTAGCGTGATCGGCATAAAATACTTTATACAACTACGCATGAAGACTCGAGGGTGAATAGCATAGTGAAGGAGGCAAGGACAAAGGCCTAGTCGTTAAATTATACTTCTGAATGTATAATGTAGAAGAAAATGGCCAATATCGCTTGATCTATTGAGTGAAGTTTGAAATTGGCATTAACATCCGGCTGAACACGTTGATTTAATTCATACAAAAATTTAAACTAGCCAGATGTACTCAAAATTGGATGATGGATCATCGAACATACTTGCTAATAATTGGAGTGTGACTCGATCATCTCGAACTTCTGCACATTTTGGGGGAACAATATAATGTGACGTTCTAGAGAACCATTTCATAATATTATATGGGTGACAGGTCTTCCAAACAATGCCAATGTCTTTATCGGAAAATTAGTTTTTCAAAAAAGATTTCATTTGTATGTAAGTAATTTGTTAATTCGAGAATTAGTCGTTCCAGCAAAACTAGCAAGTTTCTTTCATTCAATCATACGATCATACTTAAAAATTAGGAATTTATATGGCCTACCGAAAGCATCAACTGTTTTAACTATCACGTATCAAAACATAATGTTCACACGGTAATAATTTTGACTTAAATTATGAGATAAGAAACATTTCGAGCTACGTATGGATATTTAGAAAACGTGTTTGTCAAAATGTGTCAGTGGTGGTGTTGATTTTAGTGTGCGTGTGACGGTCTATATTCCTACAGAGCAATATCGGAAAGGTTGCTAATGTGCATATGTTTCACGTTACAAAGTTATAATTTAGTCCATCACATTCCCAATAATTTTATTTTGTAGTTCCGTTGTACATAATCAGTTGCTGATACTCATTACAAATAATTAATTTTACGCTATAAAGACGTCAGCCAATTACATTTAATTTTAATTTTAACATATTATATCCAACCAAATAGGATGGATGTCCGATAATTGCAGCGGTTCTTCCCAACCAGCAAATAAACTGATACTGTAAAAATCAAAAACTACGTTTCCAAGGTCGATGTCCATTTAAATTGTTTTATATCACAGGCTAACTATTTCTTAAAAATAAATACATAAATTATACAACTTAATCTGACACAAATCAAACATTAATTAAAAAACATCAATAAATCGATTGGTCAATGAAACGGTTCGATAGAAAAGAAATCAATTTTTAAATCAAAGTTCAAGGTGAACTCTTTATTACATTAAAACTAATAAAATCAATAAATCAAATTAAGAAAAAATCTTTTCAATATTTATTTTAAAAGAAAAAAAAATTCGTGATAGTAGTTATAGGAAATAGGCGTTCAAGCTATAAAAACAAATTTAACATTCAAATAAAAGTTCACTTGAAACATAGCCTCCGGTTTTCGTTTGCACAAAAGTAAATCCAGAAATAGTTTTGGTTTTTGTATTTTGTTTTCTATATTATTTTTATTTCATTTATATAAATTTATTTTTGTTATTTCGAAATCAAGAATTATAAGTTCTGTTTTGATTGTTTAAGATTGACCCATACAAACAATAACAGATTATTGAGAAGCGTCATTTATAATCAAAATAATGTTCAAATTGTATACGGATATGTTCATACAGTTGATAAGTGTAATGATATTTTCGAAAAAAGCAACTAAGCCAACCTCTTCCCAAAAACCTTTACAAATACGACATATTATCTACCCATACCTAATTTTCTATTACTCGAATATCACAGAAATCTTTTTTCAAATAGGAAAATGCTTATTTTCGATAATTACACTGGCACGAACTGATATTGTCCAACTCAACTGTTAGTATTAGTCCAGCAAACTACTTAGAGAATTTCTCCAACGAGGATTAAACAGTACAGGACTTTTTAGCTGCAGTACGGAAATTATCCATAAATTAGACTATCAAATTTGTAAGGAAGCGCTGATTCATTGGCGAACCAATGAAGCGGCATAGCAGGTCGCGTACCTGGATGAGGTTTAGTTATAGCCCCTTTTGACTAGCTTCAATCATTGGGATCGAGTAAGAATTCCTGCTACTTCAGCACAAATAACTGAAATGTACGCGAAATACATGATATATACGGAAATGAGAAAAAAACAAGTGAAAGAATGACTCTGGCGACCACCTAGGCGAAAGAACCACGATCACCACGTCCAACCCCATAATTTTAATCCAGTAACACACTCGCGCACTTCATCCACTCCCACACAAACACACAATCCATATCCCCCATACACTGACGCTTGCATACGCACTCACACACCTACATACACACGCACCGGCATCCATATCCCCATACACCCACACTTGCATACGCACTCACACACCTACATACACACGCAACGGCATCCATATCCCCATACACTCACGCCCACATATACACATACAGTCGTCTTTCATACCCAAACACATCAGGAAGTCTCTCCATTCACTAAGAGATTATTTAGTGAATGAGTATCGTGGGAATAACAAATTATTGGTAAGAACAAGAACTGATCTAAATAATCGCTTTAGTTTAGATGTTTTGGGGTTATCCAGGTAATCCCATTGCTCTACTTTTATTATTATTTTATCAAAGACTACATTATTATGTGAGTTTTTACAATGATCAATGTTGGCAGAGCTTCTCATAGCTATTAGCTGGAAGATCCTGAGGTGAGAGGTCATTTTAGTAAATAATTATCTATTTGATGGTAACAATCCAAACCGCGCAATATAACAAACAATTCAATTTGAAGTGTAAATTTGCAATTTTGATTTTATGACATTACAAATTTAAATAATAAAATATGGAGGGGCTGAAATCTCAAGGCTTTGAGATATCAAGACTTCGGTTTGTGTTAAGGATTTTATA
The DNA here is from genome assembly GCA_963693315.1 of Diogma glabrata. NCBI lineage: Eukaryota > Metazoa > Arthropoda > Insecta > Diptera > Cylindrotomidae > Diogma > Diogma glabrata. Next base: position 276,493,927 of record OY856188.1, on the reverse strand, counting down.
TAGTTTTCACCAAAAGGTTTGCACGATGACATTGTTTTTCGTTTTGGCCAGCGATATATATATTAAACATCAAACTCTGTGTAGAAGTTTATTACAAAACTAACACGAAATATAAATACATTGCCGTAAAATGAAGCCTGATTGAGTTGATTTAAAAAAATTCCAAATATTATAATAAAATCAAAAATGCCGACTTGCTTCAAAATTCCAAATATATTCAAGACACAAAATGAACGATTCAAACTTTTTTCAAAAATCCTAAATTTTTAAAAATTATGATAAAATCAAAAATTTAAATTTTTTTTCAAAATTTAAAAATATTTCAAAAATTATAACAAAATCAAAAATTTAAAATTATTTTCTAACTGTTCCTGTTATTCAGAAGTCGTGGAATCGCACAACAAGATTACAAAAGAAATATCACCCTCAATATTACAATTTTTTTAAAAACGACATTTAATCTGCAACAACTTGAGTGTGTCAGAACTTATAATACAATAATAAAGGTCCTGGTCTCACATACCAATGCCAACCATCAAGATTTCTCCATATTCAATGTTACTACTCGTAATCACTTAATATGAACGTTTTTTAAGCAAAAAATATGCTAGTTTTCGTGTTTTGACACACTTCATGATTTTTTGACACACACCCTTCTGGTACAATTATCGAACACATCGTTTTTTCGGCTCTTCTGAGAAAAAAAATTTGAAATTGCTCCAACGTTTTGTAGATCGGACAGCCAACCGGCAGACAGACGAACATTTTTTTTGCGTTATAATCAGTATAACTTAAAACGTGCCAACAGAGGTGGGGGGGTCTTTCAAACCGAAGTAAATGTTGTACTCATTATGCTTTCAGCGACCGTAGTATCTAAAAAACAAAATTTCATAACTATTCAGAACCAAAAAATCCTGATTTATTTTTTCGCTTTCGCCAATACAAATTTTGTCAATACCAAACATACCAGATGTTTATAGGCATTTTCAAAAAAAAATTCTATAAAACATTTGCATTTTTAAAAGAATAGCCCTATAGAAATATTTAAAAAACGTAGAAAAATCTGTTGGAATCCTAAAACTTAATCTTCAAAATTTGATAGCACATATTATATTATCTATGTAAACCAAAAGAAATTACTAAAAATTCATGCCGGCATAACTTCATTTCAGAGCAATAAAGTAAAAATTCTGGATTTAATTTTTTTCATTCAGTCACACCAATGATATACAAAATTTTGATTTAAAAAAAAAGTCCACAAATAAATGTACATTTTCAAACGAATTGCCCAATTAACATATACTGCTGAAATCTAACATTTTAATTTACCATATTTTTATCTGTGAGGAGAGTACACCCTGTTTTTCGATGATATGATTTTTCGATGTAATGATTTATTCATTACATCGAATATTTTCGATGTAATAATATTTTAATGATATGATTTTTTATTCGATTTTACGGATTTCGATGGTATGATTTTTCGATGATATGATATTTTCAGTAAATCGAAAAAATTCGGTGTCACGTTTTTTCGATGCAATGACTTTTCGACAGTGTGAACATTCGGTGCTATGATTTTCAATGTTGTGATTTTCGGTTGTTTGATTTTTCGATAGTAAGATTTTTATTTTTCAATTTATTGCTATTTTTCGATGTAACGATTTTCGATGGTATGATTTTTTGATGATATGGCACGATCCGCATTTTTTGAGCATCTAAGCTTTTTTTTCACACACTTAATTTTTTTTTTTCATATACTGCATACTGCACACTGCACACATACTGCAATCACTCTAGTAGTTTTCTAGTTATGTCGGTTTTTTAGGTTTTTCTAAAATCGTTTTGAAATGCCATAAAAGCGACAGTAAAATTTTGACATATGGCTCAAAATGTAGTTCTAAGGTCTTTTAGATTTAGACCAATCGGATCAATGTTGCCTTAATATTTTTTAAAAAAATTTATTAAGTCAAAAATATAAAAGCAACTTACCTTGACTTTTGAAGTTTTGCAAATTAAGTATTTTTAATATATTTTTCCATAATTAGTTTTCCTGGATTTTTCAATTTCCATTTTCGTTATTTCATTACCTAAAAAAAAAAAAATAAATAGAATTAATTATTAAATATAATAGTATACTTTCCTACAAGAGATGAAAACATTGTTTTTTCGCAAGTAAACATTTGCCCACGAGACGCGCTAGCATGTTTACGACATGTTTACGAACGAAAAACGTTTTTATCTCGCGTAGGAAATGCAATTGTTTCTGTGATAGTATATATTTTATTGATATTTACTTTAAATTATGAAATAAGTTTTTGACAACATCTAATTAAAAATTCATATTCTATTTTTTCATGGCTGCTTTGTTTAAAAAACTTTGTAAAATTATATGAAAAACCACAGCAACTACAATTTGTTATTTTTTTTTACACTGTAGTTGAAAAAGAACCCATTTTTACAAGAAATTAAGCGTGATGAAAATAGAATTTCCATATGCTATCATAGAAAAAATATATTTTTACTATATTAAAATTTTATCAAAAAATGAAAAAGAAAAATAGTTATGAAAATGCAAACCGATACAAAAACCATACAATCTGTTTTAAGGGTTCCATTTTTTATAACGAACCCTAATGGTGAGAGTAAAACGATTTTTTCACATTAAATCGATTATCTCGTAAATTATAAAATATGGTGGGGCTGAAATCTCACAGATCTGAGATATCAAGACTTCGGTCTGGGTTAAGAATTTTGATATAGTTTTCGGCAAAAAACTTTTATGAGGACATGGTTTTTAGTTTTCAATACGTACGTTTCATACGCCGAAACATCAATACGTTGCCGGAAAATTATAACTGATCATATTTTAACACAATTTATTGAAAAGATGATACCCTCAGCAAACTCCTTAAAACCTCTCCATTTAGCCTTTCGAGAAAATATTACAAAATCACAAATTCATATTTCTTTCAAAATTCCAAAAGTATTTTAAAAATTAAATAAAATCAAACTTTTTTGAAAATTCCAAAAATATTCCAAAAATTAGAATAAAATCAAATATTTTAAACTTTTTCTAAATTCCAATAATATTCCAAAAATTCATAAAAATTCAAACTTCTTCCAAAATTCTAAAAATATTTCAAAAATTCTTACAAAATTAAAAATTGAAACTTTTTTCAAAATTCTAAAAATATATATAAAATTCAAAAATTCTATTTTTCAAAATTCTAAAACTATTGCAAAACTTATAACAAAATCGAAAATTGAAACTTTTTTCAAAATCTCAAAAAGTAGAATAAAATCAAATATTTTAACTTTTTCTAAATTCCAATAATATTCCAAAAATTCTTAAAAATTCAAACTTTTTCCGAAATTCTAAAAATATTGCAAAAATTATTACAGAATCAAAAAGTGAAATTTTTTTCAAAATTCTAAAAATTCTAATAAAATCCAAAATTAAAAATTTTTCAAAAATCTAAAAATATTCTAAATATATTGCAAAAATTATTACAAAATCAAATATACAAACTTTTTTCAAAATTCCAAAAATATTCCAAAAACTATAACAAATTCAAAAATTTCCAAGTACAATTTTATTTTTAATTACATTTACGTCATAAAAATTCATCTACATTTTTTTTCCAAAAAATTGGCTAAAAAAATAAATGAAATAATTTTTTGACACACTTGAAATTATTTTTTTGACAAACTTATAATGCCATAGTCCTCTATAATAATAATAAAAGTTTATGTCATACAAATTATTAATTTTATTTTTTTCCAAAAAATTAGGTAAAAAAGTAAATAAAAATCTTTCTTTTGACACACTTGACAACATTATTTTTTCACAAAGTGGGGGTGAGAATTTCACTTTGAGCTCATGAATGTAATACTTAGGTCTTTCAGACCGAAGTAATATATAAAAGTCTCATATACTCATAATTAGATTTATTAAGGGGGTGGAAATGAGAAGGGGTAAAAACACTATTTAACATGTGGTCAAGTGGGGTGTCATTTGAAAGAGAACCTAATTTAGAACACATTGCAATTTTTTTAGAATTTTTCGGTGCACAATTTAAGTTATTGTCAAAAAAAAGTGCGAACTTCAAACCGTCCTCTCCCTTTCTACGTTTCGACACTGATTGACAGAAAAATTTGTAAAAATTCATAGAGTTAGGAAAATTGGTAAATTTTGAATGAAAATTATAGCGAAGTCTCAAATAATTACATTTCTGTGTGTTTATGTGATGGGTGTCGGGAGGGTAAAAAAACCATTTGTGGCCCAAATGAGTGGGGTGTAATTTGAAAGAACACCTAATTTAAAACGCATTACAATTTTTTTTAGAATTTGGCAATGCACAGTTTTTGTGTTATTGTAAAAAAAATGTTTTTTGTATGTGTTCTATCGATATTGTGTTCTTTTACATTCACGGAATCTTTGAAGAGCGAATTTTATTCGCACTTGTCTGACTTTTTTTCATTTTCACTGTACACTTTCGAACATAAAAATATTTTTTTTCCTTAATTTCCATTTAGGTAAAGAGCGTCTAATATAGACTGGACCATCAAATTCTATTTAGGGCAATCGCTTTTAACCTAGGATCTTATGGACCATGTTGAATGTATTTCTGGCTTTGTTAATGCGCCGATTTATATCTTCTTCCACCTGTTTTTGCTACAGTACAACCAAGGTACACAAATTTATCGACATCCTCGACTTGTGTATTGTTGATAATAATTGGTCCACTCACATTACATACCAACTTCATGTGCAAGGGTTGGTAGTTCTTCTATGATTTGCTTTTATTGAACCAAGGGTGTAATCTTCCTTTCAGCCTGAGTGTATGTACGACGTTTTAAGCACAACTGCACAACTTTATTGTAGTATAAATCAATTTTTCAATTTTTCAAACTCGCTAGATATTTTGAAAATTATACTCAACATGCCATGAATTTCTCTTCATACAATATCTCATCTCAACTTCATACAATAATTTATTTGTTTGTTCTAATTTTATGATTATTTTCCGGGCGATTATTTTACGATCGCCAAAGCAGAAAAATACAATGAAGTTTTATATAGCGACAATAACTGTTGTTTCTTGACAATTCAACTCACTAAATAAAGTTTCGATAAGGACCAATAAAAACGCTTCATTTACTATTTTTTAACAAATCAAAACGAATTATATTGACAATTCAACTCACTAAATAAAGTTTCGATAGGGTCCAATAAAAACGCTTCATTTACTATTTTTTCACAAATCAAAACGAATTGTTTCTATTATTTTTCTCTGGTGGGAAGGAACAGCGAATATTTTCGGCCTACTTAATGTATTAATTTAAAACAAAAATTCACATGCAAAATTATGTGAAAATGCAATTTGCAAATGGTAAAAATGTCCGTTTTCATTCATAAATGATTGCATGTTTATGTTTATTTGTCAAAAATAAATTACAAATTTATAACATTTATGCGCCTACTAAGATGAAATAATATTTTATTATGTATGATTATGTTGTATGAAATAATGTTACTATTTCTGTTCGTTAAATTGTCTGCTAAATACAACTCGTCACCAAATTATTAGTCGATTATTTTTCAACATTACCACTCATGCCATTTGAGGTTAAAAATTTCTCAAATTATTTCTTAAAAAACCTCAAATGACATTCGTAATAATGATTATGAAAAATAATCGACTATTATTTGACGACTCGCGATATTATATATGAACATTTTTTTTTTCTGATTATTTTGCATTTCACACAAAATGTCAAACTATTTAGAATGCAGTGGTACATAGATCTACCTTGACTTTTAGTTCTCTTTTGTTCCGAAAAGCGCAAACATTTATATTTTTGATTGTTTTTAGTAAATACGACGTTTAATTTTTTAAATAAAGGAAAGATATTTTTCTCGAGAAAAATAAATTTTTTTTCGAGAAATCGAGATTAGGTTTTTGTTAAATTTCTCGAGAAATTCTCGAGAAGAAACACTAAGTAGGGATATACCTCTCCAGTTTTTAGATTCTCTAAGATCACCATTCTTTGAAATTGTTATGGTCAAATCCTCTTTCTATTTAGTTAGCATTTTACAGTTCTTCCATACATCAGCTAATAATGTTGTTAGAATCTCAGCTGTTATAGCTGTACCTGCCATGAATACTTCTGCTGGTATGCTGTCGCTACAAGCTGCTTTCTTGTTTTTCAGTTTCTGTATGGCAATTCTAACTTCTTCCTCTATGGGAGGGCCAACCTTCAGTAGGTATACGTAGCACTGTACGATGGTTGTATTTCTGATTTTTATTTGAAATTGAGTTGTGATTATTCGGTTATTTATTGGTTTCCATTTAAGTAGTGCCTTCTTAGCTTTTGCTGTCATTAATATTCCTATACGCCTTGTTCATGTGTGTTGGAGTTTCCAGAGAACACTAGATAATGGCCCATTTTTGTTGTTATGTCACCACTCCTTTTTCATCTTTCTTCACCGAGTTCTAATATCTCGATCTTATATTCCTCCATCACTTTTTCAGATTGTGCTAGTCTTGATGATTCTGTTAGAGCTCTGACGTTTCAGATACCAATACGTGTCCGGATACGATAGCCAATGGTCGATATTTGTTGTTTTCCAGATTGTTTATTTCCACTAGTGTACGTATTGAAAAACAATTTGTTTATTTCGGATTAATGGGTGGTTGGTTCATCGAATACTAGCTAGTTTCCAGAGTTGCTGGATACGGTATACTAATACTAATTCTTTCATATTTTCATATTTTTCTAATGTTGAAAGCGGTCATCCGTTTAAGTTCAACCCTTTTCATTGTTGCTTAACTTGATGTTAAGCGATGTTGTTGTCTTAACCACTTCTCCATCTCGCCCACAATAAAAATACTGTACATCATTTATTGTATGGAGATTTTATGATATAAAGGGATTATAACATATAGTTTTTCGTGTGCAATAAATATTTTCGCAGGTGACAGAAAATGCTTCTGACAGAAAATGCAAGAGTATAGAACTTTGAGATTGTACTTATTAATGAAGGCTCCACAACGTTTTTATGTATTAAATTGATAGAAAAAGGTCATGTACTTTATGTCCAAATACATATTTTTCAATCGACTATATTGTCAATTGCACCATAACATTTCACAACTTTGTGTAAAATAAGTATACCAAAATAAACATTTTTGGTATACCGTATAATAGGTTTGTTTCTTAGTTACGAAATTGAAGCAGTTGCATACAGGGAAACGAAAGCAACGCGCTACATAAAAGGCATGGCATACGAAAGACTTCTCCTTGACACTACAGTTGTAACAAAAGCTTACAGTAAACTGCGTTTAAAGTTCAAACTAACCTACACAGTTTAGCAATGGTCTCAGACGATTAGATCCAATTTATCCGATTGTATCCTTCCGAAAGTGTTCACCCAATAACCATGAATGAACAACAAAAACGGTTGACTAAAAACATATAACTGACATAAATCTCAAGCTAGGCAACACTCAGAAGGGCAATCGTCTTTAACAAGCGCTTGCAAATGTTTTCACTAACTGAATTTATTTGCAAGATAAAATCCGTCTTCCCCATAACGGATTTCGTAAACTCCTGGACCTCACTCTGAGCAACAATTTCATCGGAATCTTTATCAGAAACAGGCAGCGGCTATTTCTATGCAAATTAGGGATTGCAATCCCTAATGCAAATATATCCTTGAACATAGAGCACCAACTGGCAAATATAACATCAACAATAGCAAATATCGTAGCAGACTACCGCAATCAATCCCAAATCTCCTCGTAGTATTTGGAATTATAAGCACCCCGACTGGGAAAGACTGAGAAATTTTAATGCATGTTGTAGAAGGATCCCAGAACATAAGCACTAAGAGTTTCTGATGTGATGAAAAAAGGAATATTCAGATTTCCTCCAAATAATCGATTAATCACATCGTAAGCCTGAGCCGTGGTTCAAATGCGACGCATTCTGCACTAACAATTAAGGAAAGACTCCAGAAACTAAATAAAATAAAATTTTTCAGAAACCTCAATAATTGTTGAACCCGTCCATTCACCTATTCTTATTCCGGGAGACGAAATGAAAGACAGAATGAAACCAACTGTTTTACGTATAGAAATGTAAAATGCTCCTTTCTATCAATACCAGCAAATCCATCTGCTCCGATATGTTATTCTACGCATTATCCTCAAAAACTAATAATCGACAAAAATAACCTCATAGCTTATCCTACATATGTGCTGTTCAACTACATAAGTAAAGAGCTATGAAATACGGATGGATCCTGATAATTACAACTAACTGGTTTTAAAATTATTTTTTTTGCATTTTTTTTTTAATTTTTTTTCTGAGTGAACAATATGTCGAGAATAATGTGTAGAAATTTTAAGTCAATCCGAGTAAAACTAACGGAGCTACAGCATTTCAAACGATATGGTATGGTTTTAAAATAATTTTTTTGGCATGTTTTTTTTTTTGAATGAACAATATGTCGAGAATATTGTGTACAAATTCTAAGTCAATCCGAGTAAAACTAACGGAGTTACAGTGTTTCAAACGACCGGTCGTGATACCTGACTTGCCCGAAAACGTCATTTTTGAAGTTCGTGAACATTAGAACTCAAAATCTACTGAACCGATCCTTTTGAAAATTTGAACATTACTTCTTCACATAAATCAACAGGTAATCAGGAAGAGTTTTTTTTTCATTTTTTTCTATTTTTTAATAACAAATTAACCGCGATTTTTTGAGCTAAAATCGCGTTTTTCACTTCCAAGTGCTGCAAAAAATAGAAAAAAAAACTCTTCCTGATTACCTCGAAAAATACATCACCTTTAAAGTACATATCTATTTTGTTGATTCAGATGATCCGGTAATGAGGTATGATGTTCACCGCAAAACCACTTTTTTTCAAGGCGCCTCTGGAGATTCAACGTCACCGGCTTATTTATCAATATTTTTAATTGAAAATTTTTTCTGACATACTTCAAAAGTTGTACAATAATATGTAATTAAATTTAATAAAATTATATTACTCATGTCACCGCAAAAAAATCTCAAAAATATGCTTTTTTTCGTCTTTAAAACCGTACCCCCCCCCGCCCTTAATAATCTTCTATTATCAAACTTTTATCAGTAGAAAAATAATTTCACAATGAACATAATTAATTATTTATAATTTATGTTTATATATTTTATAACTATTTTTATTAATTTTATACAAAATAACAACATATATGACAATTTCTTATCGTCAATAGTTTGATTGGTAGTAAGAGTTTTACCACAAATAAAACACCAAGCCTTAGATCAATCCATTTGATCTAAGGCTTGGTGTTTTATTTGTGGTAAAACTCTTACTACCAATCAAACCATTGACGATAAGAAATTTCATCGCGTAGATCAGATTCAGTGTATGTACCAAAGGTGTATACACTGAACAGCAAAACTTATAATATATGACAATGATTAATCACCATTTATTTTAATTTTAGTAATTTTCTGAACACTTATCATTTTGGTTTAATTTTATCCTAATTGCCTCGATCTAAACAATTTGATCGTTTATATATATCATCGATTTTCTGTTTCCCCTTCCAATCAATTTCCACCAATACAAACATCAATTCTACTTTTTTTTTTCAAATTAAACAATCAATATGTAAAATATGTTTTATTAATACGAGTGACGTAACTAAAACCGTCAACAAAAAAAAATGTTCACAGTAGTACGAACAAATGTCCCTACTCTTATTACAATTGAGGAGAATAAATTAATAAATTATTAGCGAATTTATCTGAATATTAATACTATTATTAAAATAGTAAAAATTGAAAATAGTCCGTCGTCACACTCTTTTGCAAAAATGATTATTTTAGCATTCTCAAATAAATTTCTTATTTAAATTAAAACAGCCAATTTTAATAAAATTAATAAATAAATATAATGTATTATTATTATTAAATACTTATTTTTGCATTATTTTATTTTAAAAAGTCAAAAGCTATTAACAAAAAATGTCTAGTCACACTCACAATATTATGTAGAATTTTACACCACTTTGGTATTTCGAAACATGAATTTCACAATATTGTGTGTATTATAATATTGCTGATTTATATGTTCGGGAATAGGATCCCAGAAAGGAATGTTGGCTTAAAAGTGTTTTCTTTACGATCTTCAAAACTACGACCAGTTTGTTCATTATAAAATCAATCATCACAGAAAAACTACTAAACTCCAGTATAGATAATTGTGTATTTTAATTTATATAATTATAAACAAGAAAAATATAATGAATATGATTGTTTTAGAATGAATCAATTAAATTAGTAATAATTTACTTATTTTTGGCATACTCTTTGATTATAATGAATTAAATCGCTTTATTACGTTAATGTTTTAGCTGAGCCACTATATATTCCAAAAAATCAATAAATTAAGTTTATTTTTTAACTTTATTATTCAAAATAAATATAATAAAATAACAATCCATTTTAATTTAAGAAAGAAAATAAATACGATTGTCCGCCTTTGACACATCAACTTCGATCATAGTAATATAGAAGAATGATCATCGTAATACATTAAAATATTAAGAAATAAATAATAAAATACAATTTTTTTTTTGAAGAATTATTATTATTTACATTAAATTTATTTATTTTTTTTTACAAATATTTATTTTATTTGTAAGCTCTATTGTTGAAATTTTAATGTCTTGAATATATGGATGGTAAAAAATCGAACATCAATTTTATTACGGAATCAAACAGAAAAGGAATTTAATCCATTTTTCTTATAAATTTAATGCTGGTTGGTATTATACTTATAATATAATGAAATGATTTAAGAATTTGATCAATTTTATTTGTTTGATTTATAAAGTTTTTAATTTATTGTTGGTTTTTGTTATAAAATATACGCTCAATAATAATATATAAGTAAATTTTAAACAAGAAAAATAAATCTTTTTTTTATGTTATAATTTTGTGAAGAATTTAACTGAAGGATTAGTTTTGTTGTGGTTTTAGTGGATCAAATATGTAGCGTTAAACTTTCAAACAGAAGAAGAGATGATTCATTAAGTTCACATGTTTGGGGCCGTTTCTTAACGCATGTCCATAGCTAAAACTTGTCTTGGTAAGAAACAACAATGAATTTTTTCCAATCAGTGGCGCAAAGGGGTTCATTATGACATATCAATGCATAAAACAATCAAATCTTATCCCAATTACAAAATTATAAAATTTAAAATATTATTTAATCAACAACAAAAGTCACATGTCAAATTTATTTTTTTTGCAAACAAAACATAAATTCAATTTTAAAAACTCAAACAAACCCTTTTAATTCTTTATTTTTAATAATTTATCCGTAAATATTTAATTGTGTTGTCGTTATTATATATATTTTGCTTTTTCGTCCTATTGTTAACGTTACACACATTTTACACGCATTGACAACAATAACGTATGTTTTCTGTAATTTTTTTGCTTGCTTGATGTTATTGTTGTTGCTTATGTTTATGCTATTTATGAGTATATTATATTTAGTTGTACATACATTTATGTTGATATCAATCCGTAAATGTAAGTTTAAAATAAAATTGCTGTTATATTAGATACGGTAATCCGAGGGATAATATGATGTGATCCCCTTTAATTCAATGTAATCATTTATTATGTTTAGTTATTATTATAACAATAAATTTTACACCCTTTTGATGTTTAAAGTTTTCTTACGTGTATGTTATATAGATTACAGTTTAACATATAAAATTAAAATGGCTTGGGAATGACTGAAATTTACGATTTAGGTGATTATTTGAAAAATTTATACTTAGATTTCTGCTGGATGAAATACTTTATTAAAGTTGCTTTACGGTTATATAATACGACGTATATGAATAATATAACATTCAATTTGTATATAGTCCAAGAGCTAGTGAACCTTTTGGGTAACGGTCGTTCTGTAAGGCTAGAATTTTTTTTAGTGATAATTCATGAAATGTGAAGTACGGAAACCACAACCTGGCAGGCATCAGCCGTGCACGTCATCATCCCCTATATGTTTGAAAGTGTAAAAAAAATTAAAAAAAAAACTTCCTCCTGTAAGCTTGAAATTTTTATATCGATTTAGCTCACTCATTGTAGAGTACAAAATAAAATTAACAGGCGATTTTGAGGTGCAAAAGTATCTGCCAGGCGAATCGAAAAGTGTTACAACCTGCGGCCCGGCCGCCACAACCGACGAAATCTAGAAAACCGCTGAACGGATTTCAAAACTTTTTATTTTTAAAAATAAATTTACTCAATGGAAAGAGCTGAAAGGACGATGGGTTCGATAGCTGTACCGAAAGTGTGTCAAAAAATCGTCAAGTGTGTCAAAACAAGGAAATTAGCATATTTTTGGCTTAAAAAACGTTCATTTTAAGTGATTCCGGATATAAACATTGAATATGAAGAAATCTTGATGGTCGGGAGTGGTATGTGATACCAAAAACTAGATTATTGCATAATAAGCTCTTCAAAAAAATGTTGTCATGTGTATCAAAAGAAAGATTTTTATTTACTTTTCTACCCAATTTTTCGGAAAAAAATAAAATTAATTATTTGGGCAACTAGAAATTTTATTATTAATTGTGAATTATGGCATTGTAAGTTTGTCAAAAAAAGTTGTCAAGTGTGTCAAAAGAAAGATTTCATTTATTTTTTTACCCAATTTTTCGGAGAAAAATAAAATTAATTATTTGTACGACCTGAAATTTTATTATTATTATTGAGAATTATGGCATTACGGGTGATGGTTTATGTGAAATGGTTGGAAATGGTCAACTTATGAAAAATCGAGGGGAATTATGTGTCATTAGTTATACAAGGAAACTAGAAGATGGAACAGTTGTAAAGAGTGAAGAAAATACTGTTGTTCAAACTAGTGATGTTATGAAAGTTTTTGTTGGGAATAGTAGTTTTATCCATCCGTTTGTTGCATTGACGAAGGAAAACTGTTACAACGATGGATGTTGTTAATTAAAACGTTAAGCCGTACTTTATATGAGGTTGCTCAACTAACATTGATCAGGAATATTAATGTATGCTATTTTATATATTTTGATTTGTATAACTTTTGATTTTGGTTTTTTTTTAAATTGTTTTCATGTTGGCAAATAAATAGTATATTTCTGTGATATAAGAGATTTCCAAGTGTGAATTTTGTTTGTTTGTGTATAAATTCAGTTCCGGTGTAAATCATAATTTTTACAAGTTTCAATAAAAGTTCAACATTCAGTAACAAATGGCGCTACGAAACGAAACCAACCCGTGGGGTGTAATACATTTTTTGATACGTACCGTAATTGCGGTAATAAATAAATAATTTTGGGCAAATTTTGATGAGTCATGTTTTTGGCGCAAAAATTTGGTGCGAGTTTAGCAAAACCAGTTTTATGGTTTGTTTGTATATAGTCTCGAAATACTTTTTAGCTGAAAATTTATAGATTATTGTTTTTTTTCGTATTGAACAAAAACAAAATAACGTTTCTGACATTGATTTTAAAATCTATTTTGAAATAAATAATAATTTTCTGGTTTTGTTTTCTTGACCAATGACTTATATGACATAAAATTCAATTAGTCATCGGTTGATTTAATGGAAATTTAGGGTTCTTGTTTCAGAATGGATTTTGTTAGGAAACACCAATTGTTGTATTTAAAATTAACTTCTTTGTATTTAAATACATGTTTCATATTTAATATTATAGTTTGGGTGTTGTATATTTTTGATGCAATAGAACAATGTCTATGGAGTTTAAGACTTGAAGTCTGGCGCGCGGGAGCGTTCTCCAAGAAAACGTCATTAGTTCTAGTAATTTATTTTTAGTTTAGTTTTAGGTGGAACAACCATGGCTGAGCCAATAGAATTTGGTTTTATTCCATTATTCCATATCGTGACAGTCATGGTTGTTTCTTTTTAATTTTGGGAGAAACCGTTCTGTAGAATCTGGTCGTTAGGGGCTTATCTAGTCGGTTCTCACATGCATTTTTGGGGAGTAATCGCGAGCGTGAGAATTCAAGTATAGGATTGGAGAACATTGGACATTTGTATCATATTTCGGTTGTTTTTTTTGTCAACAAACAAATATTTGATTTGAGAATCTCTTATCATTTTGGAAAATAAGTAAATAAACAGTTTTCCGTAAATAAAATAAAAAATTTTTTAAAAATATAAATAAATAAAATTTATTAAATAGAATATATTTTTTTTTTTTGAAAATAATAATCTTAAGAATATGTAAATTAAACAGAAATTTCTTTGTCAAATTTTCAAAAGTAAAAATAAATTTTGAAGATTTGACTAAACAAATTTTTCTAAATAGAATAAGTAACTAAACAGACACTATAAATTTCGTAGGATTAACTAATTTTAGGTAATTAAATAATTTTCATTAACTAAGCCATTAACATTAAGATTTAAATCTAATAATTTATTAAATATCTTTATTTTTTCTAAATAAATAAATATTTTTGAGATATGACTTAACACCTAATAAATAAACAAATATTTTTATTTTTCAATGTTAAATAATTAAATATTTTTTTTTGAGATGTTAAGTCACATAAATTAATTATAAGATTTTACAATCAAGAAATTAAATTAAATAAATAAAAATAATTATATTAGATAATAAATATAAAATAATAATTTTAAGAATAATTTAAATATATGTATAGCCATATTTTTATCGCACATCAGATTTTCTGTTTCTCCTTCTTTTTGACGTAAATTCTCATATCATCGTTCAATAATTTGAATAGTCAAAGTAATTTTTGTAGCAAGTTGCGATTGGCGATTTTCATAATCCTTTCTTCGAGGATAAACAACGGATAATAATGTAGCCTCCATTATTGTCCTAGTTTCCCCTAGTTTTGTAACGCCAGGACTATTTCAATTTTGTCCTAAAATTTCAATTATCCTTTCAATTGTCCTTTTCATTTTCAATTATAATTTCATTAATTTTCTTAAAGGTTGCAATATTTTTGTATGCTACTGTTGAGATTTAGTTGGGTCACTCAATTTCAACAATAAATATGTTTGATTTAATGTTTTTTTTATATACTGGAGAAATTGTTGATTGTTGGAAGGGGAAACAGAAGAAGAAAAATTAATGTAAAAATGAGAAATTTTATAATAAAATCAGTCAGTATAATTTTGAAAAATTGAAAATAAACAAAATGTTGTTAAGAATAAAATTTATTTATTTAGTTTGTTTTGATAACAATTGTTTAAGATTTTCTTTTAGTCGATATAAAAAAAATAAAAATTATTTAAATGTGTGTCAAAATTTATTTCATTAAAAATAATTGTTTAAGTGTCTTTTTAAATATGAGATAAATAAAAATCAATTTTATGGTGTAAAAATGTTAAGAAAAAAATATGATTGTCTGGATGTAATTTTTTTCTCATGAAAAATAGTGATGATGTTGTTGATTGGTTCAAATCATTGGGGAAAGTAGTTTATTGTGAAAAATTAAATGAAAATGGAATCTGATAAATCAATAAAAAGTTCGTTCGAAGATTTGTCGAGTGATGCAGATCTAAAGGCAGAATGATGATAATGAAACCACAGTTTTTGATGATTTATTTGATATGGTTTGGAAATGAACAACTTATGAAAAGAAGATGGAATAGTTGTAGAGAATGAAAAAATTATTGTTGTTCAAACCAGTGATGCTATGGAAGTTTTTTTGTGATGCTAGTTTTATCCATTCACATATTGCATTGATGAAGGAAAACTATTACAGCGATGGAGGTTGTTGTATGATGTTGGAAGACAACATTCATCAAGATAATAAATGTAAACTTATTTTATATATTTTGATTTGTATAGTTTTTTGATTTCGTTTTCGACTGTGTGATTTTTTCTGTTAGCTAATTACTAGTTTAATAATTTTCAATCAGTAAGAGATTTGCACGTGAATATATGTTTGTTGTGGTAAATTCGGTGTTTTTCAGTGCTTTCAGTTTATAGTTTTGAGCTATCTGGCCGAATTAAAATTAACTTATAGTTTTCGTAAAAGTTCAAACTGTTACAATAGGTTTGTCAAAAAAATGTTGTCAAGTGTGTCAAAAGAAAGATTTTTATTTATTTTTTTACCTAATTTTTCAGAAAAAATTAAAATTAATTATTTGTACGACCGGAAATTTTATTATTATTATTGAGAATTATGGCATTATAAGTTTGTCGAAAAAATGTTGTCAAGCGTGTCAAAAGAAAGATTTTATTTACTTTTTTACCCAATTTTTTTTTACCCAAAGGTTCAATTCATATAAGAAAGAAATAAAAATGAGAATTCTTGTCAATTCTCCAGCCATTCCTTCCTTTATACTACCTTTTCGAATCAATATCCCTATTAAACTTTAACTGTATTTTAGTATAACTTAATATTTATTTTTTCTTTCTTTTTTTTATTGTAATAATTACAGACTAAACAAAACTTTACTTTAATTTCTATTTAATTAACTTTAACATTAAATTTAAAACAAAAGATTCACATTAAACTGGTTTAATTCTTGCAGGTGAGATCGATGAATATCTTGTTGAATCGATTGATGAGATGAGAGATGGTAGATTGAAGAATGGATGACCAAGGAATGGTCATTCTAGATTTTAGGCTATTTTTACCTTGAGATCTCTTCAATCTACGATAAATTAAAACGCTTCTCTTCCATATGCTTTATTCTTCTCTTTATTTTTGGTCCAAAATGATATCTTATAATGTTCTTTTAAAATACTGATATTTACAGTAATGATAATGTTACAATTATGATATTTACAATAGTGATATCACGATAATGATTATACAACTATGATAATGTAACAATGATACTTGATCATTGATAACTGATAACTGATAACTGTTAAATGGTAATGTCTAACTGATAATCTCTAACTGATAATGTCTAAAACTTAAAATTACCTTATATATACCTACATTTATATCCGTGTTCTATCTCATCATAATTTTACATCCGTATAATTTTATCTATCTTAACATAATTTTATCTCAAACAATAAACATAAAAATATATTCATAAATATTTACAAAATTTATTATTTGTTTTGGTAGCTTAAAAAAAAAGAACACAATTTTAATTTGTGTTCCGGTGACACATATTAATTATTGTCATAGTTTCAAGTTATGTAAGTTTTGTTATATAACTTAAATTATGGAATTCATATCAAGCAAAAAAATATAAATAAATTTGAAGTCATTGTCACAACAAATTTTTAAAAGAAAATAATATTATTATGAAATTGTAAACTTGCATATTATTTTGTTTATTTGTTTGTGGAATTAATTTTAATTTTAAATCAAAATTAAGTTCATTTGCAAAATAGAATTATAACATATGACATGTATACATTTGCTTTTTTCATTTTAGGTATGAGAATTATTACATATGTTTAAGAATTATCTTAAACTTATTGATATACAAACTTGATATATATATATATATATATATATATATATATATATATATATATATATATATATATATATATATATATATATATATATATATATATATATATATATATATATATATATATATATATATATATATATATATATATATATATATATATATATATATATATATATATATATATATATATATATATATATATATATATATATATATATATATATATATATATATATATATATATATATTGAAAGAGATAATTAATTTCCTTAACCTCACTATTTGTGATTTTCGAAAGTTAGTAGGTATATTCCATACTAGCCTAAGTCACGTGTGCAGTTATTATTGATTGTTGCCAATCAATATGAAATCAATTTTACGACATAAATGTCAAGTAAATTAGTGAATCGTATGAATTTTTCAATTCGAAATCAGTTTTTGGGTTTATCTGAATAAACCTTATAGTTATTTGTTAATAAAAACAACTTTTATCTCTGAACGTGTTTCGGTTCGGATCCGAACTTAGAACCTCATCAGTACCAACTAAGTTTGAATCTTTTGGTAGACACGCTGTCAACTGCCCCTCGGCGTCGACATTTAGAAACATTTTTAATTACGATGTTGTAATTTCTTTTTTCTTAGTGAAAAACTTTTTTGTCATACTTCACTGGCTACAGAGTTAGTATTTTTATTATATAGATTTTATACGTCTTAAACCCGACAAGGTAGGAATTTTTATTGAAAGAGATAATTAATTTCCTTAACCTCACTATTTGTGAGATAAAAGTTGTTTTTATTAACAAATAACTATAAGGTTTATTCAGATAAACCCAAAAACTGATTTCGAATTGAAAAATTCATACGATTCACTAATTTACTTGACATTTATGTCGTAAAATTGATTTCATATTGATTGGCAACAATCAATAATAACTGCACACGTGACTTAGGCTAGTATGGAATATACCTACTAACTTTCGAAAATCACAAACAGTGAGGTTAAAGAATTTTAATAAAAACCCTAATATAAAAGGAGGATGGCCTATTTAATATTTTAAATTGAGTTTTCTTTTTTCAAATTTTAATCAACTTATTTCTTTGATTATCAAATTTAAACCAAAATGTTTTTTATTCTCCTACATATTAAAGTGGTCCTTTATATTATCCAATTAAAATTATTGTTATTATTTGTTGTCATAGTTGTATAATAATAAAAATTAACAAGTATTTTATCAAAGGTTACTTGTTCAACATATTTTCATTTCAAAATTTATGTAAAATTATAACTTTGATTTAGAATAAACAATTTTTTTCAAATACTTTGCTAGTGGCTAATAAAAAAAAATATATGACGCCCGGACGTAAGCTATTTTGGACTTAATGTGGGTTCTAGCGCCTTGATTTGCGAACTCCATATATAAAGGTCATATTAAATATTTTCTCGAGGTAGTAGAAAAGTTAATTTAAATACTTGCAAGAATGTGTCGTTACAACCATCTGAGTTAAATACAAGTAGTAAAGCAAAATATTTATTACCTGAAGTTTAACTCAGAGAATCTCGGAAAAACTGAATCAGCTTAAACTTCCCGATTATCTGAGGGCAGGAATACAACAGGAACTGATAAGCAGATGAAAGATGAATACCAGCACACGCCAGATCTGTATAAAATCGTCATGGAACGCTTGGATTCACGGTAAATAATGACCATCAGTATTGTCAGATCAGTGATCACCGATATGAACAAGATGCAAAATGAATCAAAATGAACGAAACAGAAACGAAGAAACAATGGAAAGCAGTACAGAAGAATTATCCTTTTATATCTTTAGCATGATGAACTCCGATGCTTATACCATCCGGGTTTTTACATGCATAAAGCATGTTCACGATCTGGATTCGATTACAGCATACATTTTAGGGCTAGTTTTGGGGAGAATTTATTAGTCGCGTCACTCAAATTATGTTGCCACACGAAGACAGTCTGTTGAGGTCTTATTGTCAACCCAGTCGATTTTAACAAATCGGGCACTTTAAATAACAGTTCCAAACGCTCCTGTTACGTTGAAGAGACCAGCAATAAGTCATCCAAATAGACGAAGATATGCTCATGATATTGATAAGGAATCACATTGTGCATCAGCCGACACATTGGTTGAGGTGCATTGCACAGTCCAAAAGGCATAACCTTGACCTGGTACAATGATCCCCAGGCACTGTGAAAGCTGTTTTATCTCAGGATGCTTCTGCTAAAGAAATTCCCGAAAATGCATCCTTCAGATCAATATTTGAAATGTGCTTCGTGCTATTTAGATGACCTAATAGGCATTTGATCAAGGGGAGGGGGTGAGATTCCTTCTTTGTAAAGTAGTAAAACCAATTAGTTGGTTTGAGGAGTTGTTATAGGAAAACTCCATAATTGGTTTTACTACACCAGGAACGGCTCGACTCCTCGATCACGCCCATTTGACGCATTCGCTCAAGTTTGGTATAAACTTTAGCTGAACAGCAGGCGATCTGGAGTAATGCCTCTATTTAACAAGGGCATTTTCACCAACATTGATAACATGTTCAACCAAAGAAGTTTTTTTGAGATGGGAAACCTAAAACGGACGAAAAAAATTTCTTGATCTTTTCAAGTTTCCGAAGCTGGTCAGAGGTGAGATCATGTATTTTTATGTTATCAGACTCCACTCGTGTCAATTTGCTGACAAATAAAGGTGCAATTCCGAATGCCTTCCAGAAATCAATCCCTAGGCACACAAGTAACACGGTCACGAAAACTTTCACGCAAACAAAGAACAGTGAATCCATTCAGAATGATCGGTAAATCGACAGATCCTAAAAGTTTATTAATTGTACCATCCACCGTGTGGATGCACGAGGTGAACTTACAATAAGAAGTGGCAACAGAATTCAACAACTACAAAGAATTCCTTCCCAAACACCAATCGTGGCTCCGCTATCCAGAAGTTCTAGAATGTTCTAGAATCTAGAACTTCTGGATAATGGAGCTGACGAAAAGTTTAATTGATAAATGCGGCCGATGATCACTAATACCTGAAAAAATTGATGTAACACATAGTTTGAAATCAATTTACGCAACGTCTAGTATCGACGATAGGGTTGGAGGCGGCAAAAATAAATTTTATGAAATTGAAGCAATCTTCTAAAAAGTGCGTTTAATCCTTCTTTTGTTGTGGAACGTCTGATTCGACTTGAGTACCCATGTTTTTCATCATGGGTTTCGGGGCTGTTATAATCTGAGCCAAGGGTAAAGTTCTTTGGGTTTTTGGGGAGGGGGATTCTCTTTAACCAGAGACAACCCATAATTGTCAGGATGTCTACCGAACGATCGAATTCTACTGACCCAGCTATGGTTTCTCTACCCAAAAATAAATGATTATCAACAAAGCATCAATGCCATTCCTGAAGGGTGCTCCAAAGCACACCACCCGCGAGTCCTGTCCTGTGACTCCCCCATACGTCCCGTTGCGGCGTCTTGCAACACCTGACTATCCCGATTACGGCCTAATAGTCCTATAAGGCCAAATTTACACTCATGATCAGAGCCCAATCGAACTACGGCCTACTACTTTGAGCCCTGACAAATTTCTGCTCGGGTAATTAAATGATGCTGCGTATGATCTAATTAGATTTGAGCAGGAAATAAAGTACATTAAATAAAGAAAACAAAATCATCTGTGTATGTAATATAGGTACACCGAAAATTAAAATAGATTATGACCATTTGACATCAGACTGTCGTTTATTGTAATTTTAAAAATGTCACGAAATTGATCAGCTGAATAACGAATTTTAAATAATATTTTGAAACATGAAATTTTCAAAAGGAAAAAATCAAATTCAATCAACTTTTAGCGTTCTTAGCTTTTTAGAAGTCTGACTTAAAATACACACGGGAAGATAAAAAGAAAAAGTTGTTTATAGATAAATGAGTAATTTTTAAAATCAAATTTTCTCTATGTTTCAAAACTTTTATTATTTTTTATATTTATGTAGATTTAAGAATATTTATTTAGATTTAAATTTGTTTAGTAAATTATGTAGATAGACACATACATAATAAATTGACATTGAGTGACGCAAAAAGCAATTAACTGAAAAAAAGTGAAAAATTCGTTTGCTGACATGAATTATTTTAATTTAAAGGTCGAAGCCGAAATAAAATAGCAAATCATTAGCGAATTTCTTTAGTTATGAATATTATTGTTTTAGAGTAAACTTGGACTCGAAACCCATCTTTACAATTGCATTAACTGGGGTGGTCATGCCCGTAAACCAAAAATAAAAAAATACAAATCAACAAAAACAGATCCCTATTAGCGAAATAATAATGCTTATGTTTTCGTTGATTAATTTTGGCAAATATGACGATCCCGTAATCCCTGGATTTTCATTTATTAAGCTCGGTATTTAAGAATCATAAAAATGTGTCGATATCCCGAAATTCAAAATCCCGAGATAAGAATCCCTAGTCCACATAGAACCCCTAAAGCACTAGTAAATTATAGAAAAAACCAGAGTTTACAATTTAATTTTATTTGATCGCTCTATTTTCTTTTTTTATGCAGAAAAGAACGTATTTTTATTTTTAATACGCTTTTCGAAAGAAAAATGAATTTTGAAAAAAAATATTGTAACGACTCTTCGTTGGTTCTTTTCGATTATTGAGCAAACACGACAGTAAAAGACAGATCTTTGGTTAACAGAATCTCAAACTTTATTTGTCAACAAATTACAGCAGCTTCCGTTTTTCCTTACAATAAATTCCAGGGTCACCAATTTATGTACCATAACCTTCACCGCTTTTCCACAATTTGAATCAATAATATTCGGAATCGTAAAATCTGTATTTACTATTCCACTAAGTTCAGATTCTTTCACTATTAGTACCCAGGCTCAAGTACCACCGGTTATTCCTTATACTTGCGAATATTTATAAACACTTTTAATTGCAAAAGTAAAACTGCCTATCTGATATTTTTGTCCGCTTATTTATATCGAAAAATAAATAAATCGAAACTTCTATAATCCACTAGAAATCAATACTACGTAGTCCGTACATCTTGAATAGGCCACACCTGTTTTCATTCATACTTGCATTAGCGAACTCAAATTTAATTTATGCAAAATGTATTTGTTAAAGGGAGTTAACTTTTGATTTATCTTTGCCATAGAATGTAGAAAACATTTAGGCGGAACGTATTGGTTATTTATGATTAAATTAAATTAACCCATTCTGGACGAAGTTTATTACAATATTTATTTCGATTTAGGAGCAATGAATGAGATTTTTGATGTTCGCTACTGTGGGCATGCTATATTTTTTTAAGTAACTCTCCCTTTCTCTTTCTGAAAGTAGTAGTAAAGTAGTGATATAAGGAACGTTTTAAACCCTGAGAAAAATAGAACATTATGAATTTTACTATCAACATACCCGACAAACATAATGTGTATGGTGCACGAGTGTAAACCAATTTCGTACACCTTGTTTTACTAATTTTTAAGTTGATTTTTTAAATTTGGTCAAACTTTAAAAGCATTTGAGCGCTATCGTCATACATATTTGTTTTAATTTAACCTTGAGACATAATGCGAACGTTGCAAAGAACTTTCGGTCATATATACAAAAATATTTTATGTATGTATTTGTATGACTAGAATCTCCTGACACTGTCAATGAATCTGTCTTAGACTAATAGTTTTCGTAACTTAATTACGACAAATGAAGATAGCGATCGTATTTTTAAGTTTTAAATTGAAAATTTACGTGTGTTATTGCATTTGTAAATGATGCGCCCATTCTTCAACCATTTTTTTAATGATACAAATATTAATAAACCGACATAGAACAATACTAACAAAAAATATTAAAAAATGTAATAAGTTTTTAAATCACAAAAATTAATTATTCAAATTAACTGTTTGCTTTTTGTGTTTGTTTTCATTACCTTCACAAAATATTTCTTTTGCACATAATTTTAGATGACAATAAGATAAAATTCACAAATTTAGTATTACGAAAGTCATATTATATAATAAAATATAAATGAAACCAGGAGTTTCGGGAGGCGTTTTACGATAAGGGAACTGAACCATAGGGTGCATATTCTGTGCATGACAAGTGTTAAGCACAATTTTGTGCATGGGATATTTGTGACATGCAGAATTAATGCACATTTCATACATTTTTATCAAAATTGTTTTAAGGGGTTTAAGCACTAGTACCGATAATAGAGGTTAGTCTGCTTTAGAGTACCTTCATACTTAGGTGCTACTAGAATTGGGTGCTATTTGTAAAATATTAAATGCTGGCGGTGAGCATAGTTTTGTTAACTTAATTGGGCAATTCATCATTCAATGTTTCAAATACCTTTTAACAGACATTATGAGCTGGATAGTGCTTACGAAAGTAAATATGAGTGATAAAGGATAAATTGAATTTTTGGTAAAGGCAATCCCAGTGGAGGCTCGTGCCTACCAGAATCTAGAATATATCAATTCATGGATTTTATAGTAAAAGTACAGGAAACCGAAAATATTTTAAGTTCCAGGCTAAAAATTACAAAAGAATTAGAAAATCATCAATTTTATTCATTTTGGCTAAACCAACAAACGATTTCGGTATCTCAAAGGCCAAAGCATATCTTCATTAAAAATAGCCTTCAAGAATTATTATTTGTTTATTCTGTCTGTTGCTTACTTTAATCGTGTTTATATTTGTTATACTTAATCGACCATTTTATCATCATCAAATTTAATTTACAAACAAATACAACATGAATTGCCTAATTAAGTATTTTCGTTTTCTTAAACAAAATATCATTTTCGATTGCATGTTTGTGTTAATTTATTTCACAATAAAAAAATTTAAGTGCTATTAGAATTTTAAGTGTCGGATTTTTAAATTTTTGAGATATGATGGGTTGGTTACATGTTTATGTTTATTTTTGGTTTAATTTTTATTAATAGGATATACTATATAGAAACGTTCATGTTCAAAAAAATTTGATTTCATTCGAATTTCCTACATGGTAAACTGTTTTGAATTAAAACAAATCCAAATAACAAAACGTTTTAAACATCGGCAATAGTATTTCGTCTAGGTTTTTAATGTGTAATAATGGATAACAATAATAGTTATTTATGTATCAAGGGACGTTATTTACGATAAGGACGTTAATTACCGAGGTTACTACCCGCATTGCCTCAGGCCTAATGGTTAGTAGGTTTCACAAGGTAATTGACATTTAATAATTCACGTGACATATAGATAATTTTATTTCTTACTGAAACCAAACTAAAACATTTATTTTTATCAAGTATTTTTATAGCATGGTTTTACGTTTTAATTGATCAAGTTAGTTATTTTTCACTTCAAATTGTATCGCTAGGGTTTTGTTATTCGTTACTATGGCTTTATGTAAATAATGTTGTTTATAAATAAACAATTCTTTTATAACAAAAATTTATAATAAAAATTAGGACTATTATGAATCCATAACTCCCTCTTATAATTCCCTTGGGAATTATGAATGTCATTATTATTTCGGTAAGTAAGGTCTAAACGACTTAAAAATAATAAATAGGAATAAATCAGTAATATATAAAAAAATTTAATAACTTAATTTTAGGAAAAAAAATTATTTGTAATATTAAAATTTTGTAAAAATAAAAATTCTTTGGTTGCTATTTAATTTAAACTTTACCTGGTTTTTGAAAAAAAGTTGTTTTTAAAAACACAAAACTTCAACAAACAGATCGGATGGACTTATGTGTGTTAGGTGATGATTATCAGTCGAAATTCAGTTTAAGCAATAAATTTATTCAACTTGTGTAATAAAACATGAATCTTGGTAAGTTTATTTGTCAGTACCAGTTCATACATTAATTAGTAAAACAAGCACGTCCAACAAAAGGAATTAAATTCATGTGTTTTTTTTTCTATATTGTTATTTTCATTTTCGACCATTAAAATCGAAAATATATACTAAAAAATTTATTTTAGATTCATACAGCAACCAAAGTTTATTACAACGTAAATATTTTATGACTTTCACGCGTTAATCCAGAGATAATGACCTCTCTATGTGTGTTTTCATGTTTGTTACGATTTCGAGTTTATGACAAAATACCCCTTAAGCATGAAAACCTATACAAATTAAATGTACTTGACTGAAAATTCACCTGTTTTGGTAAAAGTATAAGGCAACTGAGTTTTCAGTTTCATACATAACATGCGTTCCGTTGGAACAAAATAGCTGCTCAAAGCAGCTTTTGAGTAGATCACCAATGGAACGTCAAAAATTTGAAAATTTGTCAAAAAAACCACACAATTTTATTATTGCATATTAAATTTTTTATTTTGGACTGATATTTAGATCTGACTGGTCCATTTTATTATTAAAAATACCATAACAAGTCTATAACCGATCTAAGTTAAATCGAAAAATAAATTGCTTTTCAACCACACAACTTCTTCGAGGTAGATTAGATCAAAGCAAATTTGAGTAAGTTTGATTTTCAATGGAACGCGCCTATAGTAAACAGCGATTA
Organism: Diogma glabrata; assembly: GCA_963693315.1. Taxonomy (NCBI): domain Eukaryota; kingdom Metazoa; phylum Arthropoda; class Insecta; order Diptera; family Cylindrotomidae; genus Diogma; species Diogma glabrata. The sequence continues at coordinate 276,467,830 of OY856188.1, read as the reverse complement.
TAAAAAATATTTATATACTTTTAATTATTCATTTAATTTTTTCAAATAACATGAATATTTTTGTTCTGTTCTGAAAAAGATGAAACTCTAACTTCAAAAAGGAAAAATAACATTACCTGATAAACAACAAATCGAACACAGAAATTCGATATTTGGATATCACTAGGAAATTTTCAGAAATTTTCGTCTCCAAATTTGATGGACGCCGTTTGTGATAAAAAAAATTATTTAAAAAAGATCTATGGTCACTATTCAATCAATCTCCCCCCCCCCCCACACAGATTTATCGTACAATGTTAATAAAAATGTGATAATAGTAGTTCAATCAATAAGCGTTTAATGACATAGTTTACTCTCAAACAAAAGTTCAAATTTGTGAGAGAATAAAATTCATTAAACACGAATCGATTACAATTCTTTATCCGGATATATCATAAATAAGCATGTATCCTGAAAATGAAGGATGTATCATAAAAAAAAGAAACATTTTCTTCTTAATTAAAATAATAAACGTTTATTGTTTTAATTGAGAAGAAAAAATGTCTGCTCTCCATATGATAAACGAGACATAAAAAAATAACGAAAAGATAATTGAGGAAACAAATTTTTTTTTTGAAAGTGCATCCCTTTCCATACAATCAACTAAATTCAACTGCCAAAAATAACAGAACTAAATTTAAGTTGAGTTTTGAGAAAAATAGAAAAGCAATTGTGATTGAAAATTGAAAAATAACATATAGAACAACCAAAACAATTTGATAAATATACAAATATAAAGGATCAAATAATGATCATTTTTTATAGGCAAATTTTAATAATTCAAAAGGTTAAGTTCATTATTCAATAGGTTAAGAAAACAATACAATAATGCATGCTATTATTATGTAAAAAAGTACAAACAAGGTTGTTATTAATAGTTGGAAGAGGATAAAAAGAATAAATTATATTTATTTATTTTTGTCTTGTTACAAATACAAAAACAAACAAAAATTAAATTAAAATCGATCATTTTAGATGTTTCATGATATGATGCGGTATTTTTCTTTCATTTTATATCTTCATCAACGTAATCTTAAAATAATATTTTTGTTTATTTTTACAAAACGCGATTCAGTTTTCGTGATCAACTAGCTTAGTCATTTTATAGAATCATTAACAATATTTATTTGAAGCAAATTTTTTTTTAACTATATATATACTCTCTACAAATGAAATAGTGGATTATCACTGATTCACAGTACATATACACTGTTTAACACAGTTTCAAGTATACCACTTGGAATCAGTGAATATTTACTGTTCTAATCAGTGAAATAAATAAATTCGTAATATTAAATATTTTATTACTAAATGAATCAGTGATCAATTCACTGAATGATTTGCCAATATCACTATTTTTACAGTGAAAAAATTTTCACTAATTTAATAGTGAAAATTCCACTAATTCAAGTTTAGAGAGTATGAATTCCATGCAATACTATCAAAATGTATGATGATCACACGAAAACAATGTTAGTCAGTAAAGTTCAAATGTGCGATCGCTCGATCGATTATATTCAAAATTCCATTCCATTCCATACCATACCAGCCCGATTAGCCTAATTTAATTTTAGTGAGCTTTAGATCTTGGGCTAAGTCTTTATCAATATATACTTTAAATGTGACTGGAAAATAAAGAATGAATAATGCATACATAACGAAAAAATTTGGAACGATTAAACTAAAATAAATATAAGTGAATTTCACATAAATTTGAATGAATTTCGCATATCAATCTGTCTATTTACAATTTCTTTTCAAATCTTAGCGAAATTTTGAGAGCTGCCATGAATATTGGCGATTTAAGGCGAATTTTACAGAACTTAAAATTTTATTGAATTTCATCCAATTTCAGGGCATTTTAACGAATTTTAGAGAATCTTATCGAGCTTATAATTAGTTTTATAATTTCGTGAATTTGCATAAATTTTAACGAATTCCAGCTAGGTGTAGCCAATTTTAACGAGCTATTGTAAATTCCAAATAAACTTTAACTTATTGAAGCGTAAGCGTAAATATGAGCAAGTATTGTTTATTTCATACTGATATCTAAATAGTATATTATGATGCTAGGACGTAAAGCTAAAGATTTTGGACGGATGTGGAGTTTGCAAATCGAGGCGCTAGCCGAGATTTGCACCCACATTAAGTCCAAAATAGCTTACGTCCGTGCATCATATACTATTTTTATTCGCCGCAAGCAAATTATTTAAAAAAAATTGTTTATTCTAATTTAAAATTATAAATTTGCATAAATTTTAAAATAAAAATATATGGAACAAGGAACCGTTGACAAAACACTTTTTATTTTTTTCAAATTATTATAAAACCATGACAACAAATGATAACAACAATTTTAATTGGATAATGAAATTTTGAATTTAAGGGTTGCTTTGATAAATTATTCTATCTTTCATAGAATTTAAACAAATACATGCTTTTTACTTTTTTGGACGTAACTATGACAACAAAATAAATAGTTAAAAAGTGACACTTTAAGGCGGCAAATCGCAGTAATAAAGTTTAACTTTAATATGTAGTCGAATAAAAATGATATTTTTAGGATTATTTATAGCAGAAAAAGCTGAACAATAATGAGCCATAACAATAATTCAAACTTTTAGAAAACATTTTCCATTGCTATGGAAACATTAGTTACCACTTACATATTAATGATAATTGATAACGAATAATTCGTGCAAAATTCAAAACTCATATCATTTTATTTTAATTTATTTTTAGAAATAATGACAACATAACTTCATCACTATCTACCTACTTGTTAACATAAAAATTAAAAGTGTAGTTTGTTACTTTTTTAAAAACTGCGTTAGAAAGAGCAGGCGTCCCCTATGTACTGTGTTTTCTTCGATTACTTCGGACATCACAGACGATTGAGAGGACATAAAAGTTACTAGATTGTTAGTTGTTGTTGCTGCATTAAAAGTTTCTAGGACAGGCGTGTTAAGCGTTTTCAAGGTTCCAACAGCATTGCTCTCTCCCTGCAGTATCATTTTTGAACATTTTTTCTTGTTTTCTATCGAATCTTCGAGATATCCTTCTGCTACACTGGAGCTTTTCCATCCTCCATGTCTTTTTATTCTAACCAAATCGGCGCCGGAATCCGCTAGCAGAGTTGCAGAACTTCAGCGAAAACAATGACCGGTGTATTGTTCTGCATTTGTCAACTTTAAATATTTAGCTATTTCAGACGGTACCTTGGCGATAGTATGCACTCCGATACATTGAATACTACATTTATTTCCTTTACAGTATATGAATAGTTTGTCGTGATTAACGTGTCCCGGACGCAAAGCTCTATACAATTCTATGGGATTTGTACCATCCATTTCGTTAGTTATGGTAAAAACTCTCTTCTGATTTGTCTTCGTATCAGGTATTGTAACGACAAGAACATCATTTCCATCCTTGATATCGTGAACAGAGACATTATATATTTCTTCTCGCCTGAGAGCTCCACACATTCCAAATACCATTATAACCTAGAATAAATTGAAAAATTTAAACAGCTTATGAAAGAGTATAATTTATACTACCTTCATGAGAAGATACATCTCATCTGGAGCCTCCACCATGAATTTATTTATGTATTCCCTTGTCAATATCAAGGATTTTTAGCTTGATAACCAACAGATTCTCGTTTTAAAAACGCCTTTAATTTACAATAATTGGCAATGTCTATATCATCCTTAGCACGTAGTGTTGATTTCAACATAGAAAATTTTGACCACAATGAGGAAGATTTCAACTTTTTTGACTATAATTATTATAATTTTTTGTTAATGTTAAATGTTATTTTTCTACTTTTCAAAATTAGGTCCTTACATTATTAGAAAAATAAGCTAAAAAGACATCTTCTTTTACAGTCAGAATGCGTTTTTCCTTTCTCCACTCACAAAACAACTCATATTCCTTTTCGTATTGATTCCGTGATTTATTTGGCAGCAGACTCTTCTTTACAGAATCAGCTTCATCGAAAATATCTTGGAGAATCTCATTTGCATCCATTTTAACACAAATAATTGAAAACAAATTATTCAAAAACAATTGACGGGTCTTTTTGGTTGCTATATGTAATTTTGTTTGTTTACTAAATATTAGGTTGGTTACCGTTTTCTTTATTATTACGAATAAGTTGAGCAAAATTTAAAACTCATTTCTTTTTATTTTAATAAATTTCCAGTATGAAATAAAATTTTGTATTCACCTCAAACGAAAAGTGTTTTTAAAGGTACTCACTAGTAATTTCGGCCTCGGCTAGACCCCTCGGCCGTACACAACTAGCTCGTACTTTAAAGATTCACGGTTCGATCTAGATAAATAAATAACTATTTTAGAAAATCAAAAAATGAAACTTTTTTCAAAATTCTATGTATATGTATAAAATTCAAAAATTCTATTTTTTCAAAATTCTAAAAATATTGCAAAAATTATAACAAAATCAAAAATTGAAACTTTTTTCAAAATTCCAAAAATATTGCAAAAATTAGAATAAAATCAAATATTTAAACTTTTTTTAAATTCCAATAATATTCCAAAAATTCTTAAAAATTCAGACTTTTCCCAAAATTCTAAAAATATTGCAAAAATTATTACAAAATCAAAAATACAAACTTTTTTCAAAATTCCAAAAATATTTCAAAAACTTTAACAAATTCAAAAATTTCCATGTCCAATTTCATTTTCAGTTACATTTACGTCATAAAAACAGCTACATTTTTTTTTTTTTTTCAAAAAATTTGTATAAAAAAATAAATGAAATCGCAATTCTATGAGTTCACACAAAGTATTGTCTAGAAATTTAATGCAACAAATCCCATATAATGTAAAAACATTTCCATAATATGGAGTCTAATGACAGTGGAAAAATTCAACTTAAGTAAAACTAAATAAGTGATGAAGAAGTTTCAACTTTGAAATTGTCATCGCCTCAACGGCGTAATCGATAGCGTGTCTGCCCAAGGATTCGAGCCGGTCACTGACGAGGTAGGTTCGAATCCTAACCGAAACACGAAAAATGTGAAGTGGAGTTTTTTTCTGAGAAACTTCAAATCATACCTTTGAATTGAAAATATTTCAATTACTTCTTTCCTTACTTGAGTTTAATCGATCTCAAAAAAAATTCAAAAATAAATGAAAGCATTTTTTGACACACTTGACATTATTTTTTTGACAAACTTATAATGCCATAATTCTCTATAATAATAATAAAATTTCATGTCGTACATACTATTAATTTTATTTTTTTCTAAAAAAATTGGGTAAAAATATTCAAAAAAAGTGATAAAAATCAAACCATTTAAATTATACCAAATTTATTAAAATCGACCTTAAGGTTTCGATCACTAGGTGATCATTCTCAAGAGAATTTTTTAACACTAATAGTGTTAAATACTAATAACTTTACACTAATAGTGTTAAAAAATTCTCTTGAGAATGATCACCTAGTGATCGAAACCTTAAGGTCGATTTTAATAAATTTGGTATAATTTAAATGGTTTGATTTTTATTACTTTTTTGAATATATTTTTTTTTTTTTTTTTTTACTTTATTAATTATTGCTTGGTTAACACAATATAGCTAGCCACAAAGCATAAATATGCTATACGGTGGCATACAAAATTACAATTTCAAAATAAATAATATCTCAATCTTTTTTATAAAATACATAACTAAATAATGATAAATAAAAATTATTACTATAAAAAACATTATTAGTACAGAAACAAGTACAGAGCACTAGTACAAATACTATATATATTGAATTAGGTTTTTTTTTTTTTTTTTTCTTCTTAAATTTCTTTAATAAATTAACTTAATCTAAGATGTTGAACAAGTTTTGTTTTAAACTTATTAATATTTTGTTCACGTTTAATATCCGCCGGCAATTGATTGAATTTAGGTAATCCTCTGTACAAAATGTTGTTATCCGCGACACCAGTTGCGAAAAAATTTGGAACAAAATGAGAACGTCTCCTCGTGTAGTGATCATGAATCTCATATGACCGAGTTAACGTCATATTATTTTTTAGGCGTTGAGTCACTATTTTATATATCAGAACAATGAGTGCCTTTTCCAATAACGTATGCAGTGGGAAAAAATCGGAAAACAGTAATCGGCTTGGATAGTACATAGGAACGTTTAGGATATACTTAATTGCCCTTTTTGCAGTATAAACAACTGTTGAATAAGATAACTTGCCGCTCCGCTCCAGACTGGACTCATATAAACAATATGCGACAGAATGTAAGAGTTATAGATTACAATAAGAGAGTTCTTGGGAAGCACTTTACGCAGTTTCTTTAATGCAAAAATATACGGCACGATTTTACTTTTTATGAGTATAACATGTTGATCCCATTTGAAGTTTGAGCTTATCATTAGTCCAAGGTAATTGAAACATTGCACTCGTTCAACTTCATTATTGCAATATGTCAAATGAAGGTTAGAATTGTCATTTTCATCATATTTCTTGCTCTGAAAAATTATTAATTTAGTTTTGGAGACGTTAAGAGAAAGTTGATTTTGAACAAACCAGTGATACAATAGGTCTAAATCGTGTTGCATATCTTGAAAAAGTTGGAGCAGTGATCCAAATGAATAAGTTAGGCCCGCATCATCAGCATAAAGATGAAGTTTACCTTTTAAAGGAAGTTCACACATATCGTTTATGAAAATCATAAAAAGCAATGGTCCTAAAACGGATCCTTGAGGTACTCCTTTTTGAATTTTCATAGACAAACTTTTACAAGTTCCAATAGTTACATACTGTTCGCGATTTCTTAGGTAGCTTTCGAAGAATTTAATTGTTTGTTTCGAAAAGCCTATTTTATGCAGCTTAGGAAGTAGTAATGGATACTTAACTGAATCGAAGGCTTGCCTAATATCAAGAAATAAACAAGACACATGCTGTTTTATATCGATCTCCTTACTAATAAAATCAGTCAACGCAAGACATGCTGATGTTGTGCTAGAATTTTTACAGAACCCAAATTGATTTTCAGAGATAACATTTTCATTTTCAAGAAAAGAAACTAATCTTGACGAAACAATTTTTTCAAAGATTTTTGAAAAAACGCTCAGGATTGAAATTGGTCTGTAGTTTTGTTTATTAAGCGGACTACCAGACTTATAAATCGGAACAACTTTTGCCAATTTTAAAACATCTGGAAACTGATTTTTGCTAATGCTGTTATTTATGAGTTTGCAAAGAACGATACTTAATTTATTCTGAAAATATTTAGCAAATTTAGATGAAATTGCATCAGGACCCGATGCCGAATTGTTTTTTAAGCTACTTATAATATTTTGAATTTCAGAGACATTTGTGGGTTCTATTGCAAAGTGACAACAACGTACACAGTTATCTTGACAAAATTCATCCGAATAATTGATTGTACTCGGACCCAAATGTGGGGAATCAGTAAAATACGTGTTAAACTCCTCTGCAACTAGCATCTGATCTCTAACGATTCCCGAATTCTTCACAAGACAGATTGAATTAGATGTGTCGGTAGATTTATTAAAAACTGTGGATTTCAAAAAGTCCCAAAATTTACGCGGCGAACCGTTACATTTATTAAATTCACGAACATTAAACTCTTTTTTAGCTGTGATAATTTTGTTTTTTGCTAGTTTACAAAACAATTCATATTTGGAATTAATATAGACATTATTTGGAAATCTTTTCTTGTATTTATAAAATCGTTCACGGTCGACAATGATTGCTAGAATTTCTTGAGTCATCCAGTCCTTATGTTTGTGGCGTTGTGGAACGATTACTTGACGAGTGTTATCATTTATTGTGCCTTGGAGCAAATGAATTACTTCATTAAACGTTTCACAACTCTTAACACAACTCCAATCAAAAGATTTTTCTATGTTAGAATAATCTAGGACAGTTTTGGTACGTTTACAGTGTCGAGGACTAGAGTTGCAGTTAAAGCTCAGTGCGATTAGTTTATGGTCAGACAACGATGTTTCAGTAACACAAAAATCATATTTAAACCTAAAAATATCAGTCAAAATATGATCAATAATTGACTCAGAATTTGTGGAGCTTCTGGTTGAATATGCAACGTCAATTTTGTTAAGCACTGCAAATCCATGAGAGTAGATATCGTCCTTATACCTAAGGATTTCATTAGTTTGCAATAACAAATTAGTATTAAAGTCGCCAACAATTATACTATTAGGAAACCGCAGAAGAATAGAACAAAGTTTAGATAGGAATCTTTCTGAGCTAGAAACAGGTGATTTATACACCGCGATTAAATTTAATTTTTCATTGCCCAAATTAACCACCAGCAAGTTATTGTTTTTAAACTCTTCGTTGTGCAATTCAGTTGCAAGAATATTGGATTTTAAATAAATAGCACAACCACCGTAGCCATTTAGTCTATTGGAAAAGAACGCATTGTATCCTTCAATATTATAAAATAAGTTCTCACATTTGTTTAACCAAATTTCAGTCAATACAACCGCCTGAATATCAAAGGATTTGTCACTATTTATTAACATTTCAACATCAATTAATTTATTACGTAGACTTCTAATGTTTAAATAAAAAATATTAAATAAACCTGACCTATTTTTAAGGTTATTGATCTTTAAAGAGGTAGAATAATTAATATTTACTAAATCTAACACACTCATTACATTACAGGTTTTATTACTGATTAACAAGTTTATTGCCCTATATATTAGTAGAATTTTTTATTTTATTTAAATCATTCAATGAATTTACCGTATGTATGATCGATGAATCTTCTTTCCTAAGGTAGATAATTGCATTTTTAGTCCATAGATATTTGAAGCCAAGTTCCAACTTCAGTTGTTTGGCATTTTGGAAAATTTGTTGTTTATATTTGGTCATATGATCACTTAGGAAAATAACTCTATCGCTTTTACTATTGCCGCCAATTTGATTGAAGAAAAGAATCTTCTTTTCTTTCTTCTTCTGCATCACTTTTAGTTTCGCTTCCACTGTTTTAAAACTGACAAATATTTGGTGATAATTTTGTTTTGGCGTTTTGTCAGCAACGAATTTTGGTTGTTTAATATAATTCAATGTTTGAATATCTTGTAGCTCCACTTGAGCCTCAATAGTGGTTAAAATATTTCTAATTACCTCCTCTGGTTTTAATTGATCGTCAGGTAGTCCCGTTATAAACATATTTTTGTTCAACTTTTCTTGTTCAAGTTGATCAATTTTGATTTCAAGATCTGAAATGACTTTTTCCATTAGATTTTGCTTAGTGTTTATCGATTGCAAATTCTTTTTTAGTGCACTATTTTCTTCTAGGATTTGATTAAGCGTAGTTTTAAATTGATCAAACAATGATGAGATAAATTCCTGAGATTTTTCAATGCCATGAATTGCCGATTTCATTTCCTTGATGTCATTAGCCAAGGTAGAGAGAATACTTCCATTAACAGAGTGGTTAGGTGAATCTAACAGAATTTTATTGCTTGGACCGCTACTGCCCTCAATATCATTTTCTCCACACTCGGTGCTACAAAACCACGTTGAAAGCGTTGCAAATCGTGAAATATGAGTGCCAATAATTTTTTTGCAATGCGGATGAAAAGTTTGATTACATTTATCACATTCAAAGTAAGCTTGAGCACCACGTACTTGTTGCTTGCAAATTTTACATTGTATTGCAGTTTGCGAAAATTGGCGCGAATCACCACTATAATACGGCATTTCGTTTTTTGATGTTTTTTTGATTTATATATGAATAATGTATTTTCAATCACGTATATAGTTATTTGTTTAACTAGGCAGCAAAGTAGTAGATTGACTGCCGCGGCTGATAGTTCATAGCCGAGCGAGCGAGGCTAGGAATTCAGCCAAGGCAGTCAATCTACCTTGCTGCCGAGTTGAACATATAATTTTTTCTCCGATTAATTACAATGATATGTAATTTAATAATTATTACTTTAAAAATAAAGCAAAATTTTAAAAATGAAAAAAAAAATCGATTAAAAATTTTTTTTTTTTAATCGCAATATCTGTTTATTTCTATGAAGTCTAATTATTTTGCTGCCTAGGCAGCAAAGTACTTGCTTTGCTGCCTAGGCAGAAAAAGTGCCACTTTGCTGACTGAAATAAGTCTGCAAAATTTATATTTGCTGTCTATCGGAGAAAAAATATTTTTTTTTATTAAATCACTCAATACAGATCACAGTTATTTTAAATTAAATTATTGTAATGTTATTTCTAAATTGTTTTTATAAAACTGATAAATGTATAATCAATATAAAAATAATATTCTTCACTTTAATAATATTTATTAATTTTTGTAATATTAAATGGGGATATCAAATTGGTTAACTTTATCGTACGAACGTTCGATTAAGAATGAACGTTCTGAATGAACGTTCTATCCATATTTTTAATAACTTTAACTTTTAACTCTTTTAATATTGTCGGGTCCTAGTAGCACACTCAAAAAAATATAGGTAAATTCTACAAAATTTTTATGCATATACTATAACACGTTTTTGAATCACTATCATCAAATTCAAAACTTATTAATTTCGTGAACGAAAGCAAACACCACTATTTAATTGTGCCCTTTGGTCAAAAACTAAAATGAAACAAAATTGGGTAAACAATAAATAAAAACCTGACACACTTGACAACATTTTTTTGACAAACTTATAATGCCATAATTCTCAATGATAATAATAAAATTTCATTTCAAACAAACAATTTAATTTTTTTCCAAAAAATTGGGTAAAAAAATAAATAAAAATCTTTCTTTTGACACACCTGACAACATTTTTTTGACAAACTTATAACGCAATAATCTAGTTTTTGATCTCACATTCTAATCCCTACCATCAAGATTTCTCCAAATTCAATGTTCCTACTCGTAATCACTTAAAATGAACGTTTTTTAAGCCAAAAATATGAAAATTTACTGTTTTTGACACACTTAATGATTTTTTTGACACATTTCCGGTACAGTTATCGAACACAGCGTCCTGTCGGACCTGTCCCTTGAGTATACCTATTTTAGAAAAAAAAATTTTGAAATCCCTCCAGCGGGTTTCCCTGCAGTGTAGCGGGTTTCCCTGCAGGTAATGACGGCCGGCCGACAGATATACATTTTTTTCGCTTCTTTAGAATCAGTAGGTCCTAAAACGTCGAGAAATGCCAAAAAAAAGTGAGGGTAAGAATTTCACTTTTGGCTCATGAATGTAATACTTAGGTCTTTCAGACCGAAGTAAATTCATAAAGAGATGTCACATTAAGAAATGTGAAAAAGACAATTTTAGTAAACTATAGCGGATTAAAATTTATTTTCAGCAAGTTTAGTGTCCAGGTAGTCACAATTTCATAGTTAGTCGTTTTTAGGGTTCCGTAATTTGGAAAAGTAAATACGGTACCCTATTGGTGAGACTTTGGTGTCCTTCCGAAGTTCTACATAATCAATTTACTCACAAACTATAAGTGCTATCAACTTGAAATTTTCTATAGATTTTAAATGTGTTTTCCCACACCTGATAATAACAAAACAATTTCAAATGTTTGTTTTTATCTATATTTTGTTGACATAGGTAAGGAGATAGTAAAACAAAAGTTTTTTTTAAAGAATTGAGTTTGGTTTAGAAAAATCGAAAAAATGGGTATTTCAAAAAAATGGCGATCGCTTAAGTTTTGTCGATTTATGGCGGGCTTTAGGTAGTAACAGTCTTATTACGATTAATTTTGGTTACTTGGATGTCCAGAGCTTCCGTTGAGCCACTAACCTCAATTTTTTTTTTCATAAAAAAAATTGCAAAAAAAGCAAGGGGTTAACCTATGCTTTTGTATTGTATTTCTTTTTGTATTTCTTTGAATTTTCGACTGCTTAGTTTTTAAGTTATTACCAAAAACGAGTGATTTTTTTTATCCCCTCCCTTAACTTCGAACTTTACAAAAGAAAAAATTCTTGGGTGTAGGGATTTTCCTAAATCAAAACCAATTTTTTTTGGTAGTTATAATATCAAATGTTCATTGGAGAGGATTTAAAGTAGAAATTTAAAAAAAAATTATTTTTGATCATGTCATGTGGGGTGTCATATGAAAGGTGGTTTTTTTTTTTAGTGCAAAAAAGTTTATTTTTTGTAATTTTTGAAAGCACAGTTTTCGACTTATTTTCCAAAATGTAAATTTTTTTTGTCGCTCCTTATCTACGAATATTACAAAAGAAAAAATTAAAAAAATTCACAGGTGTCGGGATTTTGCTAAATCGAAATTAAAAATTTTTTTTTGGCACAGAAAGAAATAATCCTAATTACATTAAGAAATGCATTTCTCAATACAAGAATTGCCTAAATACTAAATATAAAGCAGTTTTTGCTTAAATTAAGCTCAAATTTCATAAGATTGCATGTTATGGTCTCATCTTACAGTTTATGGGATTTGAACTTAATCGTAAGAAGGGTTTACGAATAGCAGGCAAGCTGGAAAAGAGGGTTGAAGGAATGGCAGCATTCTACGGACTGTATGGAAACTGAGACTGCCATTCGTTAACCCTCCCAACGATTAAACTCAAATTTCATAAGATTGCATGTTATGGTCTCATCTTACAGTTTATGGGATTTGAGCTTAATCATAATAATAATTTTCCCGCATGGAGGGATCAGTTTTTATAGTTTTGAAAATTTTTTTATTTTTAATCTACGGGTGTGACAACCCCGCGTACTCCAGTCCCTGCTATTGACATACGAGTTAACGTGAGATCACACATACCACTCGGAATAGCAGAGAGATATCACTAGCCAAGGTGACATCTTAGGGGTGGATGAACTGAATTCAGACGACGGTAGAACCCTCAATCTTAGCTGTGAAATAATCCTTGATGATGAGACGCTATTGCTTCCTTGAAGAAACGAGCCTTCATATACCTATCTGTGGCTTTAATCTTCAAGAAAGACAGTGCGTCACAGGATCAAGGAATATGCAACTGGCTGGATTATTGGAAACTACCTTTTTGTTTTGTTTCAGCAAATTTTTGTAAAAATTTGCTATTTACTTTCTAAAGAACTTTTATCTCTTTTCTATCATAAAATATTGGCCTGTGTCATGTTTTGTCACTGATAGGAGTTTTTGTTTAGTTATCCATTCTTTAACAAAAAACATAAAAAAACAAAAAAAGATTTACGTCCATCAACATCTTTGATCGTATGTTGTTGTGGGACCTTGGTCTTAAAAGATTTTTATGTGTTATTGTGACACATATTGTAATTCCTACTACACAACGCATTTTATCAACAACAAAAACAATGTTGTGGACAATTAGGGAACATTTTAAATTTTGAGATATATACATGAAGGGATACAGGTGAAAAACAACGTAAGTCCATAAAATCAAATTTCGAGAAAATTGAAGTTCTGTGTTTGAAGTCTTTAAAATGCAAGAAAATTTGTGAATTCGGATTGAACAATGAATAGACATGGTTCATAAAAGTGTTTTGAACCGGGGCCACCAGAGGCGTTTATAAATAACAAATTGTGAATTTAGTTGTTTTTCCCCTGTAAATTGGGTATAAAAAAAATGTTGCGAATTTTTTTCAATTTATTTATATGGTATAATAGATCGCCTTTTCTACTTCTTCATTAAATCCCCTTTCTAGCTTCTCCAGATAAGAACCAAAATCGTCTTCAAAATTGTGATTCATCTGACTTCTATTTATACGTTGGCAGGAAACTCGAAATTTGACGAGAGTTGTCCCACAGATATATATTTATATTTAAGTCGCGTTCGTTATTCGGTCGGGGAACCGTACCAGTAAATAGACAACCTTTAACAATCAAGCTATTCGGTTTGTTTCTTTACTGTTAGTCCCTTTAGCTAATAGGTATTCGGTGACGTCAGTTGAGAAATAATTCAGAAAATAAAACACGAAGTTTAAGTTCAAAATCAGTTCCAATTTATTATTAATAATGTTCGGCTTTGTGTACAAAATCAATATCTTTTAACTTCTCCTTAAAATCAATATACATAAAATATAAAATCCATATTCATCAAAATATCCCTACCAAAATCAATTTAAATTATTGATTCTTATTTACTTAAAATATTTATATACCTAAATTTGATTATTAAACAAAAAAGAAAATTTTATAAAAAATAAAAGTAATTAAAATGTAATATGATATACAGTCGATTCTGCTTAGTTGGGACACCGGTTAATCGGGACAGCCGTTTAATTGGGACAAATCCTAAGGAACGGAAACAAAACCAAGAAAATAACACAAATTTACTTCGCTTTTTCGGGACAATATTTCGTTTAATCGGGACTGATCATACAAAAAAAATTTACTAATAATAGTAAACATATAAAAAAAATTTAAAAATAAAACAAAAATAATAAAAAATAAAAAAGAAGAGAAGAAAAAGAATGATTTTTTTCGTCGGTTCGAATACATATTGGAATCCATCGATGAAAATGTACTTACATGTACGTCAACAGCGAGGAAAATCAGTAGCAAAATAACTATTTTACAGGTAATACAGTTTGTAGCTGACAGTTGGAGAGCAATAAAAACCAGCACAATACAAAATTGTTTTGGTTATTGCGGCTTAAAATCTATGGAGATTGCAGAGCACAGCGACGAATTAAATAAAATTTCACCAGGTATTGATATTGAATTTTCGTCAATTGACGACAATTTACTGTGTCATAATGAGAATAAGGATTGTGAGGACGTAATTGTAGCAACAATCAAATCAAAATATCAAACATTGGTGGAATCCGATGACAGTGATGATGAAGAACCTGTGGTCGTAACTAACCCTGAGACAAAACAATGTGTTGACAGATTACAGCGTTTTTTTATGCAATATAGAAATGACGGAAGTCCCATGTAAGCATTAAATTTGTGCTCTGATTTTGTCAGCTACAATGCAGCAAAAACAAAAGGCAAACCTCTTTGGACGAATTTCTTCAAAAATTTTAATTAAAGTTTAAACCTTATTTTTCTAACAGTATGTATTACATATAAGTACATACATATTACATATTTATTATGTATGTATTGTGTATACATATATTAATATTATTATTAATATTAATGTACATGACACATACATCTATTTTATATAATTTTTTAATACATATGTATGGATACGTATAGTTTCGAGTTTTTTTTCAATTTTGTGCAATTTATGAAATAAAATACATTAAAAATTACTAATCCTTTTACTTTTAAAAATTAATTTTGTGGAACTTCGGATAATTGGGCCAGCCGCTTAATCGGGACAAATTGCACTAGTCCCGATGTGTCCCGATTAAGCGGAATAGACAGTATTTCACATACTTATTTTTTATTTTTAAGAAATATGACCAAGTTATTTATTATTTTTTGTTTACATATTTTTCTTTGAATATTTATGTTATGGTAGGTTACGATTATAAAAATTAGATTTATAGTATTTCAATATTGTTATGTGCAGAAATGATTTTAGATTTTACTACTATGAGTAATTATTATATTTCTTTTTTTTTTAGTTTTATGATTGTTTTTTATGAATGTTTTATTTGGAAGCTAGTGGCTACATTTAAGATGTAGTACAATGGGCTGGGTTTGATATACATCAAAATTGAATATACCAACTTAAAGCTTATGTATTTCTTCGATAGATAGCAGCACTAACTCGATTTCGAAAAAATGAACTTACGTTGTTTTTCTCCTGTACCCTTCACATATTAAATTTTATATCTTGCATTATTTCGACTTATTGCATAATATGAACGTGCGGTTCGTCTAGACCTAGTAGCAAAAGTTTGAAAATCTGAAATTTGAATGAAGAAAATAGTAATTTTGCTACAACAATACTATAGTAAATTTGAGCAAAGTTTTGGTGTATTTCAATTGATTAAAGCGTATATTAGTGAGCTTTTGAGAACTTTAGAAAATTTTGATGCATTTCAGTGAGTGTTGGCATATAATTTTGGCGAATTTTGACATATTTGACGCTCTGACATTTTATACGTTTGGGCACATTTATGAGTTTTAGCTAATTTAGCGAGTTTTGAAATTTTTATGAATTTTGACGACTTAAAGCGAATTTTAACAAAAATTAATCAAAAAAATATTCAAGAAAAAATAATTGCGACGCTGATGCATATATACGACATTTAAGCATATATACGAAGTGTTAATCAAAACCAAATATCAGGAACTGTTTTTATTGAAGTTTCAAATAAACAAGTGTTCTGGAGAGTGGAGATCCCCACCCACAGTTCTGTGACATTCAAATCTCCATCTTTTTTCAAATTGTCATCAAAATTGATTAATAATCGAAGTCTGTGTGCTCTCAACAAACTTTAAAAACAAAGTGTGAAAAGTCAGCAGTTGTATGGTGGACCCCCGGCACTTTGAGCAATGTGTCCCAAAAATTGATCATTATATTTTCTCCACTAATTTAAATCTTTTTCAGTAGTTTCATCATATAATCCTTATTGTAGGCTGTAGTGTCAATAAAGGAAAAATTGCAAAAAAAAATTCTTACCGGAAGAGGAAAACCGACAATTGGGATGCAAAACTACTGTAAACTGTTCTAAATGCTTATGTACCAAGTTTCATTAAATTGGACTATTAGGTATAGATGTTATTGAACTTTTAAAAAACTGGTGCTCTGAGGACCCCCACCAAATTGTTCAATATCGCTCAAAAACTAATCAGCTCCCTGCCATCCACTGCACCGCCTTATTTTGGTTTTGCGCAACACAAATACAAACATTGTTTGGTGATTGCATTTTTTGTATTTAACCCAATCTATTGAATTATTTTCCAGCTAAAATTACATACTGCATTTCCTAGTGTTTCCATATATAAGTAGGTGGGTTACTATTCTTTTCGTTTTATACTAATATTTGGCCCCAAGTCATATAATAGAGAACATTTCATTCCCAAGAATATACCACCTCCGCCTGTTGTGTATAAATATTTCATAAGTTTAACTGTAACTACTTAAAGGAAACCAAAATCTATTAGGTTAATGTAGTCTATAACTTTTGGTTATTGTTTGATTTTTTTTTCTATACATACACGAATATTAGAGAAAAAAGATTTTCTGTAATATAACGTTAAAAAAAACTATATAATGGAGTATCAATAACTGATTAGCTACGGTTTGTCATTACAAATCATTAATTTTTTTTTTCTATAACAAAACACAAAATCCATAAATAGTTTTTATTTAAATATACATATGCTGATGAGATTGTTGTAAAATTTATTGTTTTCTTTACTATGAATTTGTTGTTGCTATCGAATTATTGGATAAAATGTTTTCTTTGTGTTTTTTAAATTGGATAACAACGATAAATTTTACACAAAACTAATGGAATAGAAGACGTAATCTGAAATTTCTTAAGAAAATTGAAAGTTGATAAACATAATGGGGTGTGAATTTAGCTTTAATCAATAATTTTATTTGAAAATTTTTATTGAAAGAAACGATTGAAATTATAGGATTATGAGATTGTCTAGTAGTATATTCGATTAAATTTATTAATTTTTTTACTAGACTTGATTTAATTTTTTGAAAGATTGAACCTAAAGCCCATACATAAACCCGAGATAAGTCCGCATGTCCACGTTCCCGTTCACAAATGTTACAATATACCTATACACTTTGAATAATTAATTTTAGTCATTTAAAAAAATTATTATATTTATTTATATAATATTTTTGGTTTGCCATGTTTCATGTCGGTTTACTGATATTTAAATTTATTTTTTTTTATAATATTACGAAAATTAAGGTAAATTGATATTATTTTTTTTATATTTTTTTTTTTTTAAATAAAATGTGTTGTGTAATAGGGTTTAGAATATGTGTCACAACAACACATAAATACCTTTTAAGACCTAGGTCTAGACCTGGATCCCACAACAACTGGCGTTCTAAGGTGTAGATTAACGCTTTTTTTAAACATCTGCGGGTTGAAGCCACCTGAGACTAAGTATTCCGGCAAACTATTCCATTTGTACGCAGTTCGGACAAAGAAGTCTCTCTGCGATCTGCCAGTATGACAGCACGGGATCTTTACCGTTTCACCGGTTGCGGCAGCCGATTGCCGAGTGGAACGGGGGTAAGAATAAGTTTGAGGCATGATGCCGCTGATTTCATCTGAGCACTGCTGATGACGATATTTGTAAAAAACAACGAGGTCAGCAACAGTGCGACGATGTTGTAGGGAATCAAGTTTTGATGTCAAAGTTCGATCACCCACAATTCGTATAGCCCGCTTTTGAACAGAGTCCAAGAGGGCCAAGATGGAAACACAAGCAGCACCCCAAACATATGTCAAATATTTATATTTGTTGAATTCTGATTTGTTTTTCATTTAAAATGTATCGTTAAAAATATGGCAAGAAAATGGACGCATCATCAATGCAATCAAAAACAACCGTTTGACAACTTAAAAATATGACCGCTATCGTCATTTGTCGTAATGACGTTACCAAAAATATTAGTCAAGGAAAGATTCACAATGTATTAGAATATTCTAGTCATAAAAGTCATACATGAAATACTTTTATATTTATGCACGAAAGTTCTATTCACATTTTGTAAACATGTTTACATGATTTAAAAATGTTAAACCAAAACAAATATGTTTTAACGTTAGCACTTAAATAATTTAAAGTTTAGCTAAATTTAAAATATATACACTATAGCATGTTTAAAAAAAAAATTAAAAATTAGTCAAATAAAAAGTGCACGAAATGTGTACTCGTGTGCAATGCACATTTTGTTTGTGGGTAATGGTGTATGGTTTGCTTACGATATAAACCTAGGATCGATGCAATAGTCCAATTTAAACTGTTACAGAAACCCTTTCATTCACTCAAACGTTTACGTCAGTCAACTTAAGACAAAAACTGTAATAAAAGTTTTGTTTCAACAAACTAATTGTGATTACGCTTTTCATCAATTTCATCGACAAAAAATTTAAATAAAAAAAAAACAGAATTATACAGTAAATTAAAACCGTTAACTGTATAGTTCAATTTATCCATGAACAATAAATCCATCAATTCAAATTAAATCAATACGTCAAAAAAATTTAATGTAAGGTTTTGGGTTAGACGCTAAATTTAAATTTTCCATTAAAATATCGTCAATTAAATTTAAGAATCATTAAACTATACATAACTATAAACCATTATAATTTTTTTCTTTTATTATTTTAACTACTGGTTTTTCTTAACATTACGTACATGTAACTTTATCTAATTTGATTAGAAACATTTAAGTGCTTTGCTGTTTCATTTATTATTGTTATTATTTCTACCATAATTTTTCTTAACTTTATTGAACATAAACGAAATTTAATTGATTGTGATGAAGTGTAACAATTGACCGCCTTTTTTGAGCTATCAAAAATGAAATCTTATTTTTTTTTTCAAATTATGTAATTAAAAGAAATAACAAGAGTTTGTTTTAAGTATTTAAATTACTAAAATAAATTCAATGAAATTTATGCTTTGAAAACAAAGCTAAAGTACTCTATTATAATTTGTTCAATTTAGTGTCGAAGACAAAAATTTCATCTAATGGTACCGTGTCAGATTGAAGAGTTATGTAAAACGTTTATTCTAGTTGTAATTGGTTTATAGTTAAACAAATACTGAAAGATTGACGGTTGAAAATGTTTCAACACGTTTAATAGTTTCAATTGTTACTAATATCTTTATTGTAACAGAGATCTTGACAAACATATTATTACTGAAAAGTTGTTCATGTATCGCATTTCTTAGCATTGACGAAAATAATAATTGTTCTACAAATTAAATAATTATTCAGCGTCCTTTGAAATATAGGGTGATACAAAAAATTGAAATTGGTCGATTGGCAATGCTTTAAACACAAGTAAATAATTACAATTCTCCTTCTGGTAAGTAAATAATTACAATTCTCCTTCTGGTAAGTAAATAATTACAATTCTCCTTCTGGTTTCTTCTTTGATAATCTCGTAAACTATCAAAAATGCATAAAACTACATTTTTCTCTTTGTACGTGTTTCGGTTGGGATCGGAATGGGATTCAAACTCATCACTTTCTCAATGCTAATGTTTGAACCTTTTGGCAGCAGCACCTGATTTTCCCATGGGTCAACCTGGGTCACCTGCCCAGGACAAAAAATTTTAGAGTACATTACAAAATTCTATTTTAAATTTAAAATTTATTTTGACCATAATTCAAAGAATAAAATGGAGGATAATAGTCTACTTTTTTTGCATGACCACAGTATAACTATGATAATAAAAACTAAATCTAATCACGTAAAGAGAACGAAAATTATAATTTTTAATGTCATTGTAGTGGCGATTTTTATGCATTTTTTTGGAACTTATCAGTTGTAATTTCCCAAGGGCGGTGATAATTCGAAATAATTTTTTGCCAAAAATTTCGAAAGCAAATATATTGATAATAGCAGAAGGCCGTACGACGAAGGCTTTTATCAATACCACTTGGTTGAAGAATTTTCCAAAAAATTATGAGAATTTATCAACGAACGACGGAAATTCCTTTAGAAAATCGTTTGCCATTCTCGTTTCTTTATATATCTTTTATGAATACGTCTGGCGTACTGCGATATCAGTGAATTATTTAAAAAATTATTTGATAATTTTTAATATCGTAGTAGGCCAGACATATAACTATTTGTTTTTAATATAATTCAAATGTTATTGGTGAAATTGAATGATGTCATTACATTGTAGGGAATTTCGTTGGGTTAAATTAAAATAAAACTAACGCAAAAACATTTCAGTAGTAATTTTCCAAGGGCGCTGATAATTTTAAATAATTTGTTCGCCTAAAGTAAATTCCCTGTAAAGAAAAAGTAATTCAAATTAGATGCTAATAAATTGAAAAATAATTATTGACTCATCTTATCCATTGCTTCCGGAATGTTGAACTGTCCAAACTTTGTTTACATTCCTAAAAGAAGTAAAAGTCATCTATCACTAATTCAACGAAAGACGTTATATTTAAAATAGTAAGCCAGGCAGAGGATAACCTAATAAAAAGTAAGGTAACCATTATCATATCAGCCGATATAAAACAAGCCTTTGATAACGTAGATACAAAGATCCTGATACAAATTCTAGAAAAAACCAATCTGCAAAAAGAAATAATCAACTGGATACAACAATCACTGTCAAATAGAACAGTAATTATGAAAGGAAAGGATTTCAAGCTCGAAAAAACTACCAGCACCAGTTTACCACAAGGGGACCCCTTAAGCCCCCTGCTATTTAACATATACACGCATGAGATACACTCTACAATTAAGGAAGGGTGCAATATACTTCAATATGCGGATGACTTTATACTGATGATAACTGCCAATAACCTTCAAGAGGCAGAGCAAAAAGCTAATAACCTACTTCAAAACTTTATAGATAAACTACAGGATATAAAAATGGAATTAAATTGGAGCAAAACGTCTTACATAAAAATACATAAAGGAATAAGAAAGCAGTACAAACCCATTATAATCAAAAACATTACGAATGTGCTGAACGAGGTCAAGGAACTAAAAATCTTAGGATTTATCGTGGACAAAAAATTAAACTTTGAATCGCATAATAAAGCCCTGCTGGAAACAGGAAATGCGAGTATTAACGTCATAAAAATATTCGCAAAAAAAAAGGGAGGGGCCCACCCCTCAACTATGATTAATGTACATAACGCCTTAATACACAGCAGGATAAACTATAGCGATTTCCTAATAAATTCCAACAAACAAATAAATGTAATACAAAAACTAGTAAATAAAAGCTATAGATGGATCTTGGGCCTAACGAACAGTACACCTCTAACTGCTATAACAGCAGAAGCGGGAGATATACCTATCGACCTGAAATTAGAAATATCCATCTTCAGATATATAGCAAAAAATTTTTACTTAAGATCGGATATCGCTAATATGATTAAAAATGGAAACTGTTGTAAATCAGTTAAAGAGGTCCACGAGAATAATCAGGAACTCCTAGATCTCGTGCCGGAAAAACCAAATAAAATTGTAAACTTAGATATCCTCGAAAGCTATCTGCACGTAAACATAGAATTAGCAAGACAGATATCCAAGAACAATACCCCAACAATTAAAGCCAAAGCCATGGCTCTGGAACTAATAGACAAATTAGAGACAAATAACTCCATATACACTGATGGTTCAATATCAGAAGAAGGCAGAGGGATTGGCATCTACATCAATGAAGAAAACTATACCTTAATGTATAAAGTCCAAAAGGATCTATCAATAAAATCTCTGGAAATGATTGGAATTTTAAAGGCTCTAGAATACAATAGTACTAACAGTCGGGGCAAACTAGACATACTAACAGATTCGCTCAGCTCATGTATTGCACTAATAAACTAAAGATCCTCCAACCACTCCAAGTACTTTGAAAACATCATATTAAACAAAATCTTAAACGATAAAACCAAGATAACCATAAGCTGGATACCCAGCCACACAAACGTACTAGGGAATGATAAGGCAGACAGAGCAGCTAAAACAGCCTCGAGACTAGGATTACCTTTGGAAACAAAAATTCCAATAGAAGAAATTATAAAATTGCACAAAAAGAAATTATACTCTAAATGGAACGAGAGCTTCATACAAAGAACCGAAATAAAAGGGAGGACTCACAGAAACAAGCTAAGAGGAGTCATAAAAAACAAACCCTGGTTTCATAAAAAGGATTGGAAAGCTAGCGACATAAAGATAATCACTAGGATCAGAACGAACCATACATTTGACAAGAAGTATCAAAAACTAATAAAATTGATTGAGGAAGATGAATGTAGTATCTGCAGGGTCACAGACGACGCCAAACATCAAATAGAGATATGCCCAGCATACAGAAATATCAGACATAAATTTACAAGTTTAAAGAATAAAACTCTGGAAAGCATAATAGGAGACGAAATCCTAGAAGAATATAGAGACATAATAGACTTCTTACAAGAGGCGAAGATATCAATATAACGTAAAATTAGTCTCCGACAACAATTACACAAACACATAACACAAGTAGAGACACTGACAAGAAAAAACGTATAGGAATCCGTGATTAACTGCTGCAAACGACTACAACGATAATAAAACTTTTATAACAGCAAACTCGGTAAGCCCAAATCGATAAAAAATACAGAAAATGGCGCAATCTCCAAAGAAAAATTCCCTTTCGGTCAAATTAAAATAAAAAATCAAAAACAATTAACCCGAGTCTCAAACGCTTATATACGAAAGCTCATAAAAATTAGAAAACAAACTTACCTTAAATACATACTAAGTCTTCTTTATTGGGTTGCCTCAAATATCACAATAAAATATAATAATTATTAAAACATACAAATAAAAGTTTTAATTATTAAGTACATTGAATTATATAAAAACATATGTATACTAAAACCACATAAAAGAAAAATATAAAATTATGCTACAAAATATGTGGTACTTAAGCAAATGTAGACCATCTGGGTATTTCACATAAATTGAGATAACCACGATAACATGAAATCATACATTTGGAACCTAAAATATAAACTGATTATATAATATAAATAAATTGAAGTATAATAATTAATAAACATAAAAATTGAATTATATAGAATCAAAACAAAATCTAAAAATAAGACAACATTTAAAATTTATACTCTATATTGCAACAACGGATGAGAGACCCTTTCGTCAAGGTTGACAGGTGTAAGAACAATTTGTATTTTACTTTCTGTCAAAAGTTTCTAGAGCTTGTCAATACTGAGGAGAAACGTCTTTCAATCGGTTGTAGCAACCTTAGAGTTTTCGAACCTATGTAAAACTGATATGTAACCTTTGGCGATATGGGTTGAAAAATTACCCCAGCCAAATAAAAAATTTAAATAATAAAAAAAAAAAAAAAAAAAAAAAATCTATCACTAATGAGCAATTCAATTCAAAATAATAATAATGTAATTATTTCAAAATAATAATAATGTAATTATTTCAAAATAATAATAATGTAATTTATATTCAAATAATCTAATTCATATTCGAATATAGTAATATTTAATTAAGTTTAACTTACTTGAAAATGTTGTTGTTGTTGTTTTTCAGCGTTACGTCAGTTTGATATGTTCCGCTCAATATTGGAGACATTTAACTTGGCTGCATTCAGTAGTTTTTTTAGGATTTAACCTCAATAGGTTGTGGAATGTATTGTTGTTAGGTTGTCTACACTGACAAATTTTTAGTATATAAGCTAGACATTTTTGATACAGTTTCTCTTGCTTCATATATATTTTTATTAATTTTCGTGGCTGTTAAGTGATGTTTTCTTATTAGTAAAAATAAAATTTAAATAAAAAATGTACAAAGTGATATAAATTAAAATTAAGGTCTTTGTTTTAATTATTTCCTGTGCATTAATTGTGTGTTTTGTGTTCTGCACCAGTGGTCAATTAAATTAATAATTGTTGGTGAAAATTGTGCGCCATTATTGTACTTTTTTTTTGCTAATGGCGGCACACGCTGACGAGTCTATCATTAAACAATATATGTACCAAATTTAATCCAGGCTCGTTTCAGATTTATTTGCCTGGTTTTCATCATTAGCATTTCGGTTACGCAGTACCTACAAATAATAACATCATTAAGCTGCATATAAATATATCATCGAATAAACTACTGGCGGCATATGCTGATCTGCTGGTTGCATCATTACTTTATTAGGCGTCAGTTGTTTTGCATCACGATTTAGCTTGTACTACATATCATCGAATTAAATACTACAGACATGGGTTGATGTACGTGTTGCACCATCGTTTTGTTAGGCATCATTTATTTTGCATCACCAGATAGCCTATATTACATGTCATCAAATTAAACAGTAGCGGCATATGCTGATTTTAAATATCGTCATTTACTTACCTGTTGGGCATTATTTATTATCACTCACATCAAACAACAATCATCAGATAGCCTGTTACCTGTTACGCATTGCTCGTTTTGTTTTATGTATATCAACTCAAATCTCATCGAATGGCCTGGTAGGCAAATTTTATGTGCTGAATTTCATCGAAATACAATATAAGCAAATTAAATATTCAGTTGAAAATCGATGATCATGTTTTTATCTCACTTCAAATAAAAGAAAAATACAGTCCACTAATTACTTCGGAGCCAGATTCGATCATAATTGTTTGCCAAAAATTTCGAAAGCAAGAAGGGTATCCAAATTACTCGACTTTGCAAGTACTCAGGTAGCCGAGTATTTAGTTTCTGAAATACCCAGGTTATCTGGGTACTCGGATATTTGAAAAAGGAATAAAATATATCTAGAAAAGTTAGGGTATGGTAGGGGTGCAGCCGTGTAGGATTAATATATTTAAATTTCTTTAGCTTAACTAGCTTTTATGGAGCCATTTTTATTAAAGTGAAGCTTGTTCAATGCAAACATTAGTGTGGGAAATGTATTTTAAAAATAACTGAATATCAGACGTGACGATAATGATAATGCGATTGCTAAAAACGGTATTGAATGTTTTTATTTTTTAGAAGCCAATAAAAAGTTTCACCAATTGCCAATCAATAGGCATAATTCCAATTTCAAATATTGAAGAAATTTCATCATTATAGTAATTCTATTATTCATACAAATCTGAGCTACCGTTAGTAGGTGTCTGGGAACGAATTCTCACTAACGATAATTTCACAATTTTGTCTTCTCATTCCACAACGTTTTCTCTATGATCATTTTTATCTTTACGTTCAATATCCTTGATTGTTGAAAATTATCATTTTATAGTCGATCAAATTACCCGAGTAGTTAATCGAAATACCCGGGTAGTCGAGTATGTTGAAAAAACCTAAAATACCCGGTACCCGGGTTCTCGATAATCGAAATTGAATACCCTAAAAGCAAGTATATTGGTAATAGCACGAGACCGTAGGCCGAGGATTATTATCAATTGCACTTGCTTGAAGAATTTACCAAACAATTATGAGAATTTATCAACAAATGAGGGGAATTGGTTAAGAAAATTTTTAACCATTTTGCATTTCTTTTTATATTATTTATGAATTATACGTCTGGCGTACTGCGATATCAGTGAATTATTTCAAATTATTTGATAATTAACTGATATCGCAGTAGGCCAAACGTATAATTATTTGTTATTAGTATAATTCAAATGTGATTGGTCAAATTGAATGATTTTATTACATTTAAGAGAATATCATTGGCTTAAATTAAAATAAAAATAAAGCAAAAAATTTTTGTAAAAAATTTCTACTTCCATGAAAACTATCATTGTTGCCATGGTTTTGTTATTTTTTACTCCCTAGGGAGTAAAAAATACAATCCGCTCCCACAAATGACGGAGCGGAATTGAACTTTATATACAACTCGTGCAAAAAATAACAAATAACAAACCACGACAACAATGATAGTTTTAATGGAAACAACTGTGCTTTCGAGAATTACAAAAAAAACTGTTTTGCACTACAAAAAAAATCACCTTTCATATGACACCCCACATGACATGATCAAAATAATTTTTTTTCAAAATTTCAACTTGTCCATCTAATGAACATTTGAATTTATAACAACCAAAAAAAAATGTTGGTTTCGATTTAGCAAAATCTCTACACCCGTGAAATTTTTTAAATGTTTTCTTTTGTAATGTTCGCAGATAAGGGGTGGGGGCACAAAAATAAATTTTACATTTTCGAAAATAAGCCAAAAACTGTGCTTTCGAAAATTAACAAAAAAAATGTTGCACAACAAAAAAAATTACCTTTCATATGACACCCCACTGAACATGATCAAAAATATTTTTTTTTCGAAATTTCTACTCTCAACCCCATTAACCCCCTCCAACATTTGAAATGATAACAACCAAAACAAAAAAACGGGTTTTTTATGCAAACTTCCTACAACCGTTAATTTTTTAATTTAATTTCTTTTGTAATGTTCGAAATTAAAGGGGAGGGACAAAAAAACACTCGTTTTTGGCAATAACTCTAAAACTAAACAGTCGCAAATTCAAAGAAAAATTTTTTTTTTGAAATATTTCCATCTTTTTCGATTTTTCCAAGCCAAACTCGATTCCTTAAAAAAACCTTTTGTTTTATTATCACCTTATCTATGTTCATAAAATATAGATAAAAACAAACATTTGAAATTTTATTTGTTATCAGCAGGCGTGGGAAAACACATTTAATAACTGTCAAGTTGATAGCACTTATAGTTTATGAGTAAATCAATTATGTAGAAATTCGGATGGACACCGAAGTCTCACCAATAGGGTACCGTTTTTACTTTTCCAAAGTACGAAATCCTAAAAATGGAGTAAAGGGGCAATATAATGAAGGAGCGCTTTAAATTTTGATTTATAATTTTATTTTTATTTAATACATTTCTCGCGGGAAACAATACCTCGGTCAAGTCAGCTCGGTCAGAAATTGCACAAATATTTCCACATAAAAATTGACATTAGGCTACCTGCGAATGATGTCAAAAATAATTACAAAGTAGGTTTCAGAATCACAATTCATTTAAATAAAAATAATATATACGCATTTCTAAACAAATATTTTGGGATCATATACAGTTTTTAGGGACTTGCATTGTTTGACAATCCATTATTTCTCACCTACTGGGAGCGGTGCAACTATAACATGTTTGGTTTAACCCAAAACAAACACGATTGAGCCTGATTAATTTTTTTTATATGAAGATTACAGGCTTATGGTTACAGTAGTTAAAGCAATCGCCTTTTAACTAAGGGTGCCGGGTTTGATTCCCAACGGAGGCCATTTTTCCTATATACATTATTCAGCATGAATAGGAAAAGTGGCCTCCGTTGGGAATTGACCTTGGCATGGCAATCAAACACTGATTATGTGCAAAAGAAATTTTTTGGTGAAAGTAATGAAAATATTCACAAATAACAAACGGGTTCTTTGAATAATAATTTTAGTGATTCAAACAGTTATTATATGTTTTAATATTTTTTGTTTAACATTTTTCATGTCGACTGTCGGTTTACTATTAACTATTTACTATTTAAATTTATTTTTTTATAATATTATGAAAAATGTGAAAATTAATATTAATTTTTAGATATTTAAATTTTTTGAATTCTGATTTTTCTTCATTTAAATTGTATTGTTAAAAAAATGGCGCAAAATGAACGCTTCATTTAAAAATGCAATCACACACATATATTTTATTTTGCAACTTAAAACTATGACCGCAATCTTCATTTGTCGCAATGACGTTACCAAAAATATTAGTTTAGAAAAAATTCATTACGTATTATAACATCCTATAGTCATAAAAGTCATACATTAAATATTTATGTAATATGTATACATTTACTATAGTGCGATAAAGTGACATTTTTAACACCAAAATGACAACTGAAAACATTGGGATTTTACACGATCATAGAAAAACGATATTATGTAATAATCGTTACTTCCTGTCTTCTCCTTGTGTCAAAAGTGGGTGTGTTCCCATCGTTAAACACGCGTAGGGTTTCTTTAATTAAATCAAACAGAAACTCACCTCTGTGGTTTATATTCGTACTACCCCATGTTTCGTTGTGAATATTTGCATCACACCCGATGTTAATAGGCCACTTCTTGTTGCACCATTCCATTTTTCTGTGTTGCAATTTTTTTTTTTTAAAGAATAGATAACGAACTATAAACAATAAAGCCTAAACCATATAAAAAAATATGACATAGGTCAATATTTTATGATAAAAGATGGATGGAGTCCAATAAGGAATCAAATAAGATGTAAACAGCAAATTTTATAAAAACGGAGAAAGCAGGAGAAAACTTAAAGTCTAAAACTGGGTTGCCTATAATCCACCTAGTGGTATTATCCCTTACCTTACTCAATGATTAAAGCCCAGATATATAGAGCTATATGAAATCTCGTTTCTTGCAGTAGGCAATTTTTATAACTAAAATCTAAAGATTTGTGGTTTTACAATTGCAAATGTGTTGGTGTGTTGTCTCATAGATACAAAATAATTTAAAAATATAAAAAGTGTTTTTAGTGCGAGATGAGACATTCTCAGAATGCAAGTTTGGCACACATTGCAAACATACATACAACATTTGTGACAATTTAAATTAGTTTTATTACAACATTATAGATATTGGTGTCGTGTTTTACATACATTTTGTTTGCTATTTACATAGTATACCGCGAAGCAAACCTATAATTTTTATAACTTTATAAAATATGAAAATCAATAAAAAATATTTAGATATTCTTAAAAGCTTACAAAACAACAAAGTAAAACTTTTGCAACAAAACGCGAAATCGTGCATTTTATTAACTGCCTGGGCGTCTCCATTCAATCGTGTTTTTAATAAAATAAAAATAATTAAATGATTTTTTTTTTCTAATTTATAAAACACGAAAATCATTTAGTTAACAAAGACAATAATTTATATATTGAAATTTTTTAAATAGAAATATTATATTTTTATAATTATATATTTTGTCATATTGTTTGGGACAAATTGTTATTGTTCCGTGGTGCTTAAGTGGGTATATAATATATAAAATAAACATAATGATTTTGATTTCTGGTTCTGATAAGAATTTCATGGAATCTCGTAATCAAATATTTTATTGTTAGTGGGTTCTTGGGAACTAAATTATTGTTGGTGTAAGTCAACAATCCGTTATGGTTCAAAATTACGACTATAAGGCAGTTAAAAAAATGAGGTCAAAACAGCATAGTTTTGGTTTTTTTAATATAGTATATGATAATTTGTAATATATCACTATATTACTATTATTACTATATTTAAATTTTTCAGAAAAAAGCTTTAAACAAAATAAAATTGATAGCCTTTTTTGGAATGAAAATTGAAAACAAATGTTTAAAGTGTTTTATCATTTAGTCAGCCTAAAAACAACATTTTTTATAGCTCAGGAAAATTTCAAATGACCATAATCGTACAACTTATAGTTTTTAAGATGGTCAATGATATCGTTTTACGTTTTCAAAGTGCGAAGCTTTATACAGTAAACACAATATAATATAAAAGATGACCCTCTAGTATGCAATTATAAAAATAAATGTGATCCGATTTTATTAAAGAGCTTTTTGTTATCAAAATTAATATTTTTTATTCAAAGCAACTTAATGTTTTATTAACAACCAATTTATGATTTTTTTCATGACAACATTATCCACACTCAACTATACAATCAATCAAACAATAAAATTAAAAATTCCAGCAACAACGAATTACTTTTGATTTAAGACATTTTTTACGCATCTCTTCTTGATGTGATAAAATTTTTTTTTTTCGTTTACAAAAACAACAAGGTACTTACTTACATGTAGTTTATAGTATGCGTGAATTATAGCAATTTTTGTTTCGTTTGTTTCTTCTTATGGTTTGGTTTGGTTTGTTAAATTTGTTCGCAGCAACAAAAACAAAATAAATGTTGTTTTTTGATATCCCTTTTTAATCCGCCCATTTCACACCTGAACCAATTTTGTTATTTCTTATTAAAGATCGGACACGAATTGTATAGAAAAAAAAAAAATAGCAACACAAAATGAGAATATGAATAAAAAGTGAACGTGCAAATCAAAAAAGAGATGCCGACGTTTAGATTACATACATTTTGGAATTTCAAAGAAATTATTTTTGTAATTTGATTTTTTGTTCTTAGGATTTCTGTTTTGCAAAATTTTATCTCATTATTTTATTCATACAATATTTACGGGTTTTGATACTGATTGTTGATACCATTATACTTGTACTCTTTTACAACTAGTTGTAAATCTAGAAAGTGATAAATAAAGTGTTTATTCCAGCTAGGATTACCATACGTCTCGATTTCGTCGGGACTGTCCCGATTTGTAACATAGATCCCCGCATCCCGATTTTCTTCAATAAGTCCCGCAATGCGAATTAAATTCAACCTACAATAATAAAATAAAACAAACTTTTTTGATGAGATTCCATACAAGGTTGTACAACTGGTTCACTAATGGTCTATTACTGGTGACCAGTAACGCAGCAATGGTTGAGTACTGGCAACCATAACTAGGCCATTATCATAATTTGATGATAACTTCGG
Source organism: Diogma glabrata (assembly GCA_963693315.1). Classification (NCBI taxonomy): domain Eukaryota; kingdom Metazoa; phylum Arthropoda; class Insecta; order Diptera; family Cylindrotomidae; genus Diogma; species Diogma glabrata. The sequence goes on along the minus strand of OY856188.1, from coordinate 276,436,628 downwards.
ACAATAAATGGCAGCCATTCATGCGCCAGAGGAAAAAAAAGCGATGGTCCATAAAAAATTGTACAGTTAGTCCAGTAACGAACCAATAACGATGATTAGTACGGCCAGTGATACTGGCAACTATGACTGGGCCATTAAAAAAAATTAAATTATATCATATGCGTAAACTTAAATAAATTAAATACAAAATAATTCAAAATAAAATAAAAATGTTTCATGTTTCATGTTTCACAAGTTTGCCATATTTCAAGATTGTCAACACATAACCCTTTTCCATTGAAGTTTGATTCCAAGGATCTGACGGAGAAAGAGTCCGTGAAACTTCTAGGAAATAATATGAAGGAAATTTCCTTCTAGGAAATAATATGAAGTGGAATTACCATATTCTTAATCTAGCGAAGAGCGCTGTTCAAAAAGTGGGGTTTTTAGGACGTTTTCGTAAGTTTTTCAATAGCGAACAGCTATTTTTAATATACAAATCTGTTTTACGTCCCTGCATGGAATATTGTTCTCACATATGGAGTGGAGCATACTTATGTAGTTTAAAGTATCTTGATTCTGTGCAGCGGAGAGCAGTTAAATTAATTGGTAACTCAAATCTTACTATTGACCTTGATTCCTTGCAGCATAGAAGAAATGTTGCTGACTTCACGATTTTCTACAAATATATCATGGATGAACAGGTTGCTGAAGAGATCAAATCGACTTTACCTAAGTTTGCAAGCCTATCGCGTCATACCAGAGCATCGGTAGCGGCCCATCCGTTTAGGGCTCAAATAATTAGATTTAAAAATGTAGCCTTCCAGCGAGACTTTTTCAACAGAGTCTCCCATCTCTTGATTTCGTTACCTTCGTGGGTTTTCCCTGATAATCTAATAATTAATCCTCAAAAGTTCAAAGTCGGCGTTGATAAATTTCTCAAAGAAACTTAATTCTCAATCGTATATTCGGATATTCAGAGACGTTAATATATAATTAATTATATCAACATACTAAACATACCTAACTTTTAATAAAAAAAAATGAAAAAAAAATTTACAACTTTTTCCAACCTCATCATTATCATCATAGTTTTTTAGCCAAGAAACGAAAACCAAACTATAGGTGAAAACTTTTCAAATATATATAATTGTTACGGCGGACTATTCCAATTTTTGCTCTGAAAATAATGATTTTGAAGCTCAATTATAATTTTATATTTTCATAAATTGTAGCTACATTTTTCTGGATTACTGTTGAATGTTTGGTTACGTCATCGATTTCAAACAATAAACATTTTTATTATTGATGGAAAGGGAAACAGAAAGCCGATGCTATGATATAAAAATACGAATTGTTAAATCAAATAGATTAGGATAATTTTAAACTCGGCAACTTTGGTTAAAAATAAGTCATGCATGTAAAACAAATAAAATAATTAAAAATATTAAATTAAAATAAATATTGTAAAGTAAAAAAAAATGAAAGTTTTGTTAAGAATAAATAAATTATTTATGGTGATGTCGATATTTGTTGGTTATGTGCTTTAGTGTTCAATGTGATGAAATGTGACAAAGAATTTATTTATGCATCGATTTAAAAAAAATAATAAAAAAATTGTGTCAGTTGTTTTTATTTATTATAAATTTAAAGTTATGGAAAGAGATCAACAAGACCAAATTGAAAAGGGTGGTGATTATATTCATTGGTCTAAATATTTTATGGCAACTGCATTTCTGGCAGCAGAACGAAGTAAAGATCTAACAACACAAGTTGGTGCCGTAATCGTGAACAATGATAATTAAATTGTGGGAATTGGTTATAATGGGTCTCCAATTGGCTGCAGTGATGATGAATTTCCATGGAGAAAAGAATTGAATACATTAAAATTTATACGTGGTGCTTGCAGAAGTGAATGCGATTTTAAATAAAAATTGTTCGTATATCAAAGGAAGCACAATGTATGTAGCTGTTTCCGTGTAATGAGTGTGCTAAATATATTGTACAATCAGGAATTGTCAATAAAGGGAGTTATCACAGAAGGTAAACGAAGATGCATGAACCACAATATGAAAACAACATTGAAGAAACAAGATTATTGTAAGTTTTTTTTTATATTTCATTTTGTATTGTAATTTTTGTTGATTATTTATCACCATTAGCTATTATTACTAAATAATTATTAATTTCAAAGTGATTAAGTAAAGAGATTTCCAAGTGATGATGTGTTTTCGGTTTTAATATAGTCTGAGCTATCCGGTATATATTGAAAGTATGAAAGTATGAAAAGTTCAAAACGCATTACATATTTTTCTAATGGATATTGCTCTAGAGAATTTTAAATGAATTCTCTTAAGATGAATGCTCTGTAGAATGCGTCATCAACAGGCAGACAAAGTAAGATGATTTTTACCATTTTCAGATAAAAATTTTCAGAATAAAATTTCTTTTAAACTTGAAGAGGAAAACCCTAACAGGTATCCTAACAGGACATGGACATCTAAATAAACATCTTTTTACCATGCGACTAGTGGATGTTGTCTTGAAGAGGAGGAGGACTCTGAGCACTTTTTGTGTGTACTCCCGGCTTTCTCTAGTGTCAGAGCTAGGACTTTTGGCTCTGATACGATAGAGGCCAGCACCATAAAACTGTCACCAATACAGTCGATCTTGGATTTCACCAACCAGACAGAAAGGTTTGTGGAATAGTTGTTATGAGGCCAAACTCGGACACGGCGCTATGGACTGTAGAGTTGTTAATATATTGTGTACTGTACTGTGGTACAGTTAAGTCAGGATAATGTATATGTGACAAAAAACCAGGATGGCCTTTGCCCAGAAAAATTTCTAAAAAAAAAGTATTTAGTCAATCATGACTTCTAGGACATAAATTCACTATATCTACCATGCAAAATATACTAATAATGTGAGAAATGACAAAAAACAAATAAATAGTGTTGATTGTAGTCTTGGTGTGTATCAATTTTCAATCCATATGTATGGTAAATGACAAAGGCATTTATTTCCGCCAACAAGCATATCCAAGCCACAAACATAGCTGTTTCACATAGCAACAAGCAACCGAAATGTGCCACTTTCAGCAATAGCACTTATTCATGTATTGGTTACAGCTAAAAATCATATGCATCGAACAAATTAATCAAAGCATCAATAAATTTACCGTTACGATATAACGTAATGATTTCAATATGAATATGATTTCAGCCAACGTGCTGACGCCCGTAACAGTTTCCCCAAATTCCACGTACCAAAAAAAATATGGTATAATATACTATATGGAACGAACTCACCCTGTTATCCTTGAAATCACCGATTGTATATTTTTGTTTTTAGATGATATTAATCCTTTCACACATCCAGTTTCAATATAAACACAAAGTATTTCCCTTTTTAAATCACAATTTTCCTTTTTAATCAAATCTCATTATAAATTTTTTTTTCTTTTTCCAATTTTTTTCAATAAAATTAATGCAATTCCCACACACAATAAAAACTTTTCATCACAATTTTTCTTTCGATTTTCCTTCTTTTTTTTATTTTATATTATTAAAGTTAAACTAAACAAAATTGATTTACAGAAAATTTAATTAATTCGTTTTTAAATTATAAAATAATTCGTTCAAACTTTTAGTTTGATTTTATTTTATTTTAATTCCTGACTCAAGAATTCGGAAATGAATTTAATTTAAAATATAAATTACGACTCCTCAAAATATTTTCTAAAAATGCAGGTATAAATACTTTTTTGATTATCCTAAACGAAAGAGAAAAATGTTGATTGCATAGCATCGTCTCGTTTTGTAGCTATAGATATTATTAATATAATTACATCAAAACCAGTTGATAGATTGGTTCTATCAAATGCCTATGGTTTCCAGCTAATTGAAAGATATAAACAAAAATAGGAATCGCCCTCTATCAAATACAATCACACCATCATCTAAATTGTTGAAAATATAAACTCATACATCGAAAGAAATTTAAAATGATCACAAATATTTAGAGTTTTCAAGTTTTCATATAGAACGAAAAGAGTTCATTCTTTCGTTTCGTTTTTATTACTAAAACAAAAGAAATAATAATAAAAAACTAAAAATATCCATGTAAAGTTGATGTAAATGTATAATCAACAATAAGTTTATGAAGTTATACATTTTTGATGAATCGAGGGCAATCAAATAGTTATTTGGATTGTTATTATATAAATGAAATGTGCAAAACATGTAACGTTGTAGAATCAAGGATGGAAAATGGAAAGGCGTTTTTCTTTGGAGTTAGTCTTTACTGTCAGGGTTAACTACAAAGACCTAACTCCATTGCCAACACCTTTACTCAGAACTCAAATTGTTCTGTATTAGATTGTAGGCTCTTCCAAAACGCTACATGTTGGACATCACATCATTAGTGGGCATAACAGAGTCTGCGTGCCAGGACAAGTTCCACCTCGCGCAACCTGTCCACCCCTTTCTAATCTAATCTAATCATCTACCCTTACAATTTGGTTAAATTCTACGATATATTGACATAAAATAGTTATTAAAGAATGGTCAGATCAGAACTCAACATTTTATGGATAGAAAAAAATTTCGAAAATGCATGAGCGTAAGCAGTGGGCAGCTTAGGCGTTTACAAGAAGTTTTATGTCTTCTATAACAAATGTTGGGCTTTTAACGCTATGAAAATTTACGCCTTGGCGATTGACATGTTAACCTCCGCTACAGCTTGTTCCGGCGCGGATAGTATTTAAATGTCAGTAATTATGTATTACTAAATAAGAAAACGACGACATATTATTTAAAATCCATATTGCATTTTATCATGCGGTTGCATTGATTTTAAAATTTTGTAAAATTACATCAAAATACCACAGCAACTAAGATTTGTTATTTGTTGGCCATAATTTTTTATTAGAAAGAAATAGTTATTTTAAGATGAGGTTTAACTTTCATGTTTTTTCTACGATAGTATATGAAAAGTCAATATTAATGCTGACATTTTCCCTAGTGGTGTTTTTCTCCAGTTTAAAATCATTTTCGGAAAATAACATATTGTAGTTACTAATTTAATCATTTATAATAAATATCGTTTATATTTACTTTACTAATTTGCACAACTCATGCTGGTGGGTCTCGTGATCAAATGTTCACACACGAAAATACAATGTTTCCATATCTTCTAGCAAAATCTCCTATTTTATCGGTAAAGGTATTATATGTAAGAACGATAGCTGAAATTTCTTTTGAAGTGTATTTAAGGCATTTAAAATCGCACAATTTTTTTCCATAAAGTAAAAATATGCGTTTTCCCATGTTATTTGCCCTAATTTTAATTACAAACTAGTCGAAAAATTTCAAAGAAAATCACAATGACAAGTCGAGCAAAAATTTTGATTTTGAATCAACCAAAGTCCGTCAACATTTGCATATACGAAACAGTTTTGTTCAAAAACTTTGAAACTATTAATTAAAAATTAGTTTCGGTAAATTTTATTTCACAAACATTTCACAAGATACGCTTTAGACCCTGACAATACAAATATATAAATGATGAAGATAGTAAATGAAACATTTTTGCATGAGTTAAATTGTTAACTCTATAATTAATTAAATTAAATTTTAAAATAAAATATTTATCTAATTATTTTTTTTAATTACGCTTATAAAATCACAGCATAAATTAAACATGCAAATATGTACAATTTAAAATAATTAAAATTATGATATGGTTATGAATGAATCATTTTGAGAAAAAAATAACAGCAAGTGGTATGCAGTCAGCGGATGGAATCATTCATTTTAATTGAAATATTTTTAATTTTTTAAAAACAAAATGTTGATTTAGCAGTCCTTAATTAATCTCTTATCTACTCTCCTAATTACTCTTAATATCTTGACATGCCATTCATGCCAAAGAGACTATCTGTAGTCTGTACCAAAGTTAGACTTTTGATACAATACTTTGGCGTAATCACTTAAAAATCCACAAGAACTACTTAAAAAACCTAATTAAATTTTTAAAAATTACCAAATTTTTTAAGAAATACAAATTTATTGTAAAATTAAAAAAAAATTATTTAAAACAATTAAAATTTACTTGAAATCACAGATTTTTATAGATTTTAGTAAACAAGGTGTAATTCTACCAAAGAATTGGAAAATTTATTATTTTTAATACAAGGATTTTAAGGCTTGATACTCTAAAACCTCTCGTTCAAAACAATTAAAATCCAAGCACATTTCTTGCCGTAATGGAAACTCGTGAATCAATTAAAATCGTAACATCTTAAGAATATTGTAATGGCCAGAATACTTTGTAATGGACGAAATTCTGTTTCCTATATGTTCTTACGTAATTTCTCATTCAAACGAGTTTTGTAAATTTTGCATATTTTTTGTGAGAAAATATCACTATTTGGAGAAAAATCGGGAGTAAAAACTTTGTTGTTTAGCGCCTCCGCGGGTGTTAGATAGCTTTTCGAGTTGATGGGTTTTTCAAATTTTGTTTATTTATTTAGAATGTGTTGATATAAGAATTGAAGAATTGATCAATTAATTTTCGAGCAAAAAAATTTGGAGTGTTTGAACGGGCGTTTTGGAGAAAAGATTTAACTTTCATTGTAAATGCAGATAAGACGCCATTTTTTGCATGTACTCTAAAATTTGTAAATGAACATTTCAAACGCAACTACACCTATTCTTAACTATATTATATCTTTCAAGCATTTTCTTATATCATTTCTTTTCTGTGCATATTTTACGTTAAATAGTTACATATATAATTTACCGTGATTTTTATCAAATTTTCACAACAAAAATAAAAATATTGAAATATTATTAGCAAATCGAAATCATGATTTTTTGTCGGCAAATTGTTGAACATAATATTTTTCATTTACTCAAACACAAAATCTGCGAAACATGGTATGAGAAAAATGATTTTCAATGATGATGGTGATCATCATTATTATTATTGTTATTAACGTTATGATAAAAAGGCTGTCAATGTCGTCAGTTTATTTTTACGTTATTTTTCTTAAGTAATTGGGTAGAATAAAAAGGAATGAGTATAATATATGTGTACTTATTTATACATATAGTTATGTTTGGTTTCAGAATAAAGTTATTGTTTGAGGTTTCGTTATAATTTATATATTGATTATACAGAGAATAACGTATAATGGAGAATGTTTGAGCTAACAATCAACAGGCTTTGTAGCTAGATATTAAAAAACGTGTTTGGCAGGGACGATCAGCTTTCTGATGAAAATTTCTCAAACTACCCAAAAAGTATTGGCTTTAGAAGTAACAACAAGGAGCAATGTAGAAAATGGCCACAGCAATGGCCCATACAAGGTTGTACCGTTGGCTTGGTAACGGACCAATAATGATGACCAGTATTGTTGTAGTAATGGCCAAGTACTGGTAGCCATGACTGGACCATTAAAAAAATATAAAAAATTATCATATGTAAATTTAAATAAATTAAATACAAAATACCTACCAACCATTTCAATATTATCATAGTCTTTCAGCTGAGAAGTGACTAAACTATATATATGGGACGATCCACGTCAAACAGGCCACCGCTGCGACCAAAATTTGGAGATGTTTAAAAAAACGTGTGATGGCGTGGTGAAAATTTTTGTTATAATTTTCTCTTTGCAAAGAAACGTTGCGTTATTTTTCAAAATGGCGCCTTCAAAATGGAGCGTTTATTCTGAAATTTTTGAGCATCGAACGGGGAAACTAATTACTAACAAGTATTATTATTTTTAAAAAATTGATTTCTAATTTTAAAATAATTGTAGAAGCAGTGTCCTTGAAAATTAATATGATTAGTACAAAAATTGTAACATGGCGGCTTCTAAATGGTGCCAATTTCACCAAATTTGCGTTTTTTCAGGCAAAAGTGCTTATTTTACAATTCTACAACATAGATATTATATTATAGGTTTCAAATAGTTGAGATATCAATTTTTCAAAATGGCCAGCTATTCAAAATGGCCGATTCAAAATGGCGTCTTTTTTTGATCAAATTTACGGTTATATTAGCAAATTTTGTAAAATTCGACTTCTTACACCGGACTTCCACTGCGACCAAAATTTGAAGAGGTTTAAAAAACGTGTGATGGCTCAAAATTTTTGTTATAATTTTCTCTTTGCAATGATATGTGGCGTTTTAGAATTTTTCAAAATGGCGCCTTCAAAATGGAGCGTTTATTCTGAAATTTTTGAGCATCGAAAGGGGAAACTAATTACTAACAAGTACTATTATTTTTAAAAAATTGATTGTTAATTTAAAATGATTGCAGAAGCACTGTCTTTAAAAATTAATATGATTAGTAAAAATTTTTCAATATGGTGGCTTCCAAATAGCGCCAATTTTACCAAATTTGCATATTTACAGCCAAAAATGCTTACTTGTACAATTCTACAACATAAATATGAAAGTATAGGTTTCAAATAGTTGATACATAAATTTTTCAAATAAGTTCGATAGTTATTCAAAATGGCGTTTTTTTCGATCAAATTTACGCCATTTTGAAAAGTGGTTTCAGTTTTTTTATTTTTTTTTAAATATTTGCTTCTTTGAATATTCTAATGAAAATTATATTTATCTTTGGACAATTAGTTTTTTTAAAACTGATTTTTGCTAATACAACCGGAAATTTTATCAAAAACAGACGCCATTTTGAATCGGCCATTTTCAATAACTATCAAAATTATTTGAGAAATTGATGTTTCAACTATTTGAAACTTATAATATAATTTCTTTGGTATTTTTTGTATTAAATTTCTAGATATTACGATGTGTGAATTCATAGGATGAGAGAATATTTCGTCAACATCTAAGTCAACATTCTAATCAACATCCCAAGTCACGAGTGTAAAGTCATTATTGATTGTTGCCAATCAATGCGAAACTTAATATCTGACGTAAAGTCAATATGTTGTTATATTTTTGGTTAGGAAATATAGACAACATTAGGGGAATTTTTAATTTCGGATTGGATTTTTGTGAACAATTAAGCTTAAGTACATATTGGAAATCACTTGAATTTTGCAATTCGAAATAATTTTTCATTTTCTCTAAAATTCCTTTTTTAGAAAAAATTTTGTTGTGTTTCGTGTCAGAATTCGAACTACACTCATCAGAGACACATCGTTCAAATTCCGTGTGTCTTACACAACTTAGCCAAAGCGGCGATGACGAAACATATTTTAATTTTGATGTTCAGATAATTTCTAAATTGAAACTTCATCATTTTTCATATTTACTTATTTTTTATATTTCCTAACCAAAAATATAACAACATATTGACTTTACGTCAGATATTAAGTTTCGCATTGATTGGCAACAATCAATAATGACTTTACACTCGTGACTTGGGATGTTGATTAGAATGTTGACTTAGATGTTGACGAAATATTCTCTCATCCTATGAATTCACACATCGTAATATCTAGAAATTTAATACAAAAAATACCAAAGAAATACAATTTTCAATATGTAATCATAGATGAAAAATTCAACTTAAGTAAATATGAAAAATGATGAAGTTTCAATTTAGAAATTATCTGAACATCAAAATTAAAATATGTTTCGTCATCGCCGCTTTGGCTAAGTTGTGTAAGACACACGGAATTTGAACGATGTGTCTCTGATGAGTGTAGTTCGAATTCTGACACGAAACACAACAAAATTTTTTCTAAAAAAGGAATTTTAGAGAAAATGAAAAATTATTTCGAATTGCAAAATTCAAGTGATTTCCAATATGTACTTAAGCTTAATTGTTCACAAAAATCCAATCCGAAATTATAATATAATATTTTTGCTGTAGAATTGTAAAATTTGGCCTGAAAAAACGCAAATTTTGTGAAATTGGCGCCATTTAGAAGCCTCCATGTTGAAAATTTTTGTACTTATCATATTAATGTTTAAAGACAGTGCTTCTACAATCATTTTAAATTTAACAATCAATTTTTTAAAAGTAATAATACTTGTTAGTTATTAGTTTCTTCGTTCGATGCTAAAAAATTTCGGAATAAACGCTCCATTTTGAAGGCGCCATTTTGAAAAATTTTTAAACGCCACATTTCATTGCTAAAAGAAAATTATAACAAACATTTTGAGCCATCACAAGGTTTTTTAAACCTCTCCAAATTTTGGTCGCAGCGGTGGCCCGTTTGACGTGGATCGTCCCGTATGTGAAATTTTTCAAACTATATATTTCTAAAACGGATAATACTCTAGTGAAATTTGAAAAAAATGACATAGATCGGAAAATTCATGGCTGCAGTACTGGCCCAATAACAATAGCTAATTAATGTTAACCATTAACGATTGGACATTTTATGTAAAGGGTACTGTCTATTTTCTATAAACTATAGATCGGCCGATTCATGGTTCCAGTAATGACCTTTACTCTCCATGGGCCAATGCTTGACCGTTCAAAGGTAACTATATACTGGCTCTTTTCTGTTAATCATAGAACGGCCGATGAATGGTTCTAGTACTGACACAATAACACTAGCCAAGTACTGTTTACCATTAATGGGCCAGTGCTTGGCCACCTTATGGAGCTTAAGCGTTACGGCGATATTCAAGAAATTGTCTCCAATCATATACTTTTGCAAGTTTATATGTTAATGGTCCTTTTTCACGTCCAGGTAAAATTCTGTTTATGTGTCCGGGTCTGTTATTCTCTTTCTGATAACCAAATTTAACATATTAGTTTTTTTTCCGGGGTTAGGGTGTTAACCTTAGGCCCAACCCAAATTGTCGTGAATGGATCCGTTATGCATATTAAGGTCACCAGAAACAACCTTTTTACACGTTTATATAGCGAGCCGCTTGCTTCAAGACAAACGCCCGCTCCAAGCCGCTCCTGACATGGAGAACAGACGCTTGAGTCGCATTGGTTGTAAGACGCCAATTTGCCGTGATGTAACGTCATTGACTAAGCAGTTTTTACTCTGCTTGTCTCCAATACACCAACCTAGTTCTGTCAGCATTACCCAGTCAGCTCAGCGTGGACGTCGAATTTCGGATTTCACTACCCTCACTCCGCATAGCCTCAAACTTTCGATAGAAACTAAAAACCGTTACTTTTAGTAACTAATGCAAATCAAACATTGATGATCGCAATTAACATTTGTCTAAATCATAATTTCAAATTAATTCTCTCTTACTTTAAACCATCTTCCATCATTAGCTCCTAATCTATCAGATCATCAATAGATTAATATTTTTTTTTTGTTAGACTTGAATGAATTTAAGTTCCAACGATATAGAAAATCTACATACTCCCTCCTTCCTCTATTCATTTTTTGTTTCAGTTAAGTTTGTTATTACATATTTGTTGTTTTGCTTTTCAATAAAAATAAAATTCGAAATTCAAAAGAAACCGCTCAACATGACCCCCTGTGGTGGAAATTTGTATTTTAAAGTCATCACACCTTTTCTTCTTCTTCAAAAAATTCATTATAACTTTTCTTCTATTTTCTTATTATTTTTATTACAATTGTTAAACTTCTTTTTTTTTTCTTTCTTTAATTTTGAATTATTTTTTCCTTAACATTTTATGATAGATTTAGCGGTGTGACTGTCTAATGTTTAATTTGGTAACAGAAAAAATGCTACAAAGAAAACCTAAATCATTTCATTTTGTCTTATTCCTTTTCTTTTCTTTATTATTATTATTTCTTATCTTGTTTTCTTTTCAATTTATTTATACAAATTATACGGTTTTTGATTTTATTATTTTTGTTTGGTTTTTATTTTGTTTTTTGTTTAATAAGAAAATAAATTAAATGAAATTATGAAGTTAATTTATTTTGTGTAAATCATTTAATTGAAGGTTCAATTGGATGACCTAAGTAATGGATATTGGATATGTTAAAGGAACACAGAGTTGCAATAATAAAGTTAACAGTTAATTTTTGATGACAGGTGGACATAGTAGTTTTGAAATTGTTGCAGTTTGTGTATCAAACGGAAAGAGTAATTATAAATATTTATATATATCTAGAAATCATACTTATCGGGATGGTTTCAATATTCCAACTGAAATCGCTTAGTGAACCTTTATCGCTTATTGTACCAAAATATATCTAAACGGTTATTAACAAAAAAATTTCTATGTAAAAATTTATTTTTTTAGGTTTTCGAAAAGGATACTCCTTATACCAAAACAAGGAGTATCATACTTCTTATGGTATTAACCACATAAGAGTTTTCCTGTTTTTGATCTAGACAAATGATTACCAAGTATAAAAACAATGTTTATTTTATTGATTTTAATTAATTGCTTTGTATCATGATATTTTGTAATGTATATTTCAGATTAAGATAAGAAAATTTATTAAATTAAAAGAAAACTCGTTGTAAATTCTTGTAAATAAATAGAATAGAAAAGTTTAAGTTCATGCAACACAACAAATTTTAAAAGTATTTGCTATATTTATTTATAAGATTTATATTAATTGAAAACGTAAACAAAATAAATCATTTTGCATTTGTACAGACTTAATGAATTGCAATTTGTTAAAACGCAATTCAAAAAGTTAAGCGTTACAGAGTTAAGGTCAGAAGGTTTGAGTTTTAAATTAGTCTGTTGTCAAATGTCTGAGTATTAATTCATCCCGTATTAGAGATATAACTGTTTTGAAGGTGTGTTTTTCTTGTCAGAAACAATATCCCTCTGGTTCTTGTTATAAAAATGTTATCGCGTTTTATAATTTCTGTTTTATATTTTATTTGAATCGAATGAACTACATTTAATCTACGTTCAATCTGGGATAAAGTCCTTGACAGATATAGAATGGAAAGCTGTATTGAAAATAAAAGATAATTTTATAAATTAATAATTAAAGTTTTTGATGATTAAAAGTTTATATCGCACGCCGCCTGCATGTGAGATTTGTAGTTAAATCTATCCTAAATATAATATTCTTATAGCACTAAAATAACAAAATAATATTTTAAATAACTTACCATATAGTAAAAACAACTTAAACACAACAAAAATCATTTGAATTGCAAGAAAAAACATTTTTTTTGGATTTTCAAAGATTAAAATTTTGACAGTTGGATTACTATGTTTTTTAAAAATCCGTAGTTGGATTGTTATGTTTATTTGTTCGAGCTAGTATAATTTACAACTATTACAACGTGATGGCGCACTTTAATTATTTAAATATCTTAAATTTGTTTATAACTTTGTTAGATAAATGATTAAATTAACAATTAAATAAATATTTATAAATTTTATGCATTTGTTACAAAAAATAGTGTGTATTACTAGTGCGAATGCATTTTCCAAACAAGAGTTAGTTTGCAGCACGACCGTAGGGAGTGCTGCAATATCTCCCTACGGTCGTGATGCAAACTAAGTCTTGTTTGAAAAACGCATTCGCACTAGGAGGTAATACAGTCTACTATTGTAACAATAGCTGCGTTTTTTTTATAAGTTTTTTCACAAGTTTTCAACTTGTAGCGCCATTTTGAAATTAAAACTCAATATAAAAAAAATTCAATGCATATTCAACGTCTCTTGAAAAATAAAACTTCATATAAAAAAAATTCAAAAAAATTTAATCAGAAACACTAATCCATTTTTTTACGTATGGCAATGTTCATTGATTATTGCAAATGGCGTGAAATAAAATGAACTAAAATAATTGATAATTAATAAAAAATTGTTAACATCTATTCTTTAAAAAATATGAATTTTATATCGTAGATATTGCTTTAAAATTAATTTTAAGCAAATTTATTGAAATCATGTTGAAAACAAATCATATTGTAATAAACTTCGTCCAGAATGGGTTAATTTAATTTACTCATACATAACCAATACATTCTGCATAAATGTTTTCCACATTCAAACTATTGCAAAGATGGATTAAAGAATGAGTTAACTAATACATTTTGCATAAATTAATTGCAAATTAAATTTTTTATAGAATGAGTTCGCTAATACAAATGTTTACATTAATACAAGTATGAATTAAAGGAGGTGTGGCCAATTATTCATGATGTATGGACTTCGAATATTGTTTTCTAGAAAAGTACAGAGGGAAACAACAACTGATTAGCAGAAGTTTCTACTTATTTATTTTTGGATATAAATAAGCGAACAAAATATCAGATAGGCAGTTTAATTTTGCGTTAAATATTCGCAAGTATAAGGAACAATCGGGTGGTACTTGAGCCTGGGTACTAATAGTGAAAGAATTTGAACCTAGTGGAATAGTAAATACAAATTTTACGATTCCGAATATCATTGATTTAAATTGTGGAAAAGCGGTGAAATTTATCGTACATAAATTGGAGAGGACCCTAAAATTTATTGTAATTAAAATCGGAAGTTGCTGTAATTTCTTGATAAATAAAGTTTGAGATTTTGCTAACCAAAGATCCATCTTTTTACTGTCGTATTTGCTCAATAATCGAAAAGAACCGACGCAGAGTCGTTACAATATTAAAATTGATTTTAAACACATCTTTGACAGTTTTTTTATTTTGAATAAATTTTCTTTGACATTCATAAGTTTTAAAATGACCATACCAACCTTATAAAATCAAAACCTACGTTTCGCCATCTCTTGCAATTTTATGTAACCAAAATATTTTAGATCATTGATCTAGACTAGATAAATATCTGGGTTATGTTGTTGTTGTTTTTACATGTAAAATAGAGTTGATCTAGACCTTGACCCTGACCCAAATGAAAAAAACGCAGCTAATATAATTTGTTTTAATAAAATGAAAGAAAAATATTTAAAAAAAAAAACAAGTAAATATGTTTTTGGTGAAATGAATCATCCTATTAACCGGTCTCGCCGTAAATGTGTTGATATCAACAAAGTACAACGAGGAAATATATGCAATTAACTTTCTCCTCCCTCGTTTAGGTTAATCAGCAAAGGTATTTATATGACATTTTTGCAAAATGTTGTTGAGTTGTGAATTAAAAATCATAGACAAGTTGTATTTAGCATAGTGCCTCAAGTGTTTTATATTATGTGTTGTTTTTCCAACTTGGTTTATAAATAAAATTACAAAATTAAATTAAATTAAATTATTGAAAGTAGCAAAGTTTTGTATTTTCTTTTTGAATAAACAAATAATTTTAACTGGTGCTGTTAGAAAGAAAAAAAAACAAATTAATTGAATAGTGGCTGAAAAATAATGCAACTGATAAATATAAATTGGATAGCCGAAATTGTGATCAAAAAGGTAAAAATAACTAATCTAATGTTCTTCGCATGGGAATGAATGAAAAGTTGCATATAAATAATGTATATATCTTAATATGTAAATTAGCGCCTAAAAATTTAGCTCGTCGTCATTATTTAGCGAGATAGATTTA
The DNA here is from genome assembly GCA_963693315.1 of Diogma glabrata. Lineage (NCBI taxonomy): Eukaryota > Metazoa > Arthropoda > Insecta > Diptera > Cylindrotomidae > Diogma > Diogma glabrata. The sequence continues at coordinate 276,421,252 of OY856188.1, read as the reverse complement.
TTTCAATGCAAAACATAAATGTACAATTTTTTTGGGGCATCAAGCTATAATTTGGAAAACTATATGCTCAGAAATGATTTATAATTGAAATGATTATTATACGTATGATTGTCGTGCTGGTTCATCTTTTCATTTTGATCAATGGATGACGCTACAGATTTTTATATAAGTGGTTTTTGGGAATGAATTTGTGAAAGCCTACAATGTCTTTATGGATGACGCTCTAAATTTTTGGAGAAACGATTTTTTTTTTAAATACAAGTGACCGACTTCATTAACATTATTTTAATTTATGTCTCTCACATTGTTAGTTTTATGTTGCATGTTAGATATAGTAAAATTTTTGTTTGTTTTAGAAGTCTAATAAAATGACTAATAACTTTTCTTTAGAGATCTTTCTAGTGTTTGATACGGTATATTTCTATTTATTTTTATGTAAAGTCTAATGGCTTTACAGAGGAGCTGCGTACCTTAAGATTAAAATTTCGAGTAGTTTCAATCTGTGAGTTCCAATCTCCTGAAGTATCTCCTCATTCTATCACATATGCTCAGTCCATCACATAAAAAACCCAAAACCAGAGGAACCAAGGCCATCACCACTACAATATCGAATATAATTTTTTCACTAGCCCCATTATTTGTACCAGATCAAAACCCCTTATACCTCTTTATATTAGTCAGTCATAGTGACTATAATCCAAATTTTTATGATAAAAATAAATCACTCCACGTTCTAGCGATTGTTGAATCCGAATAATAAATCAATATAATAACCAATCGTTGCGCCAATGGCAAATGCGATTGTTGAATACCAATAATAAATCAATATAACAACCAATCGTTGCGTTAATGGTACCGACGGTTCTTGAATACGCATAATAAATGTTTATAATAAATCAATATAATAACAAAACGTTGCGCCAATAGTACCGGCGGTTGTTGAATAATGGGTACGAATAATAAGTCAACCGTCGCAAACTCCGAGATAAATCGTATGTAGTACCCAGACATTCCTGAAAATCTTTTAATCTGTCTAATTGAGGTTGGGATTGGAAAATCTGCGATGGCTGCTCCTTATCATCATCGAATTTGATGCCTTCTCTGCTAATCACATATCCGAGGTATTTTGCTTCCGGCCTAAGGAATTTACTTTTTTCAATGTTGATGGTTAGATTCGCTCGCTTCAAATGTTGAGTAATTTCTGCTAGAGTGTTAAGGTGCGACTCAAACGTGGAAATAACAATTAACAAGTCATCAAGATACACGAATACTTGAATTTTTAGGCTCGGTGGTATCACCCGACCCAACAGCATAGTCATAGCTTGGGGAGCATTGCAAATGCCGAAGGGCATACGAACATTTTGATACAGAGGCCTTCCCGGAACTGTAAAGGCCGTCTTTTTGCTAGAACTATGTTCCATGGGGATTTGCCAAAAAGCGTCTTTTAGGTCAAGACTAGAAATAAAGTGTGCTTTGGGTAATCGACTCAGGATTCCCTTAATTTGGACACAGGATATGCTATCTTTTTCGTGACATTATTTACCTTTCGAAAATCCAAACAAAGCCTAATCTTTCCTGGTTTTCTAACGAGAACCACTGGAGAACTCCAAGGACTTGAAGATTGTTTAATCATTCCTAAGGACAGCATTCTATTCCATAGTCACAAGCGATCGTTGAATTATAATAACAAAATGATACAAATCAATCGGTGTATTTTAATGTTGCTGGTAACAAAAAAATCGCTTAATCAAACAAACATACAGATAGTAGTTGAATATTATCGAAACATAGAAAAAAAAGCGCTTCTCCATGGTCATGGGTAGTTTTATTCAGTTGATTGATTGGAGTTCGAAACTTTGAAATATCAATTAAAAAATGAAAATTTCTTTTAATAACAAAATAAAAAACGTATTAAACTTTTTATTTAATTTTAATAACCAAATAATTTTATTTTATTTCAGTATATTCACGTCGGTTATATAAAATTATATAAATTCTTGATTTTAAAGATAATTCACGTGTTTTTCTTTTTTTCTTAAACTTAAAAACAAATCACACATACAGCTATACAAACAATTTTATTTTTATCTCTCATATAAAAATTTATGACTGAACTATAAAAATATATGAGATCAACTTTTATTAACGCTGGACCTGCTAGTGAGTCACTAACAGGATACAAACGGAGGAATGCGTGCCTGGCAGTTTTTTTATTCAAGTAAATTGAAGCTTGTTCTATGCAAAAATTTAGTTTTGTAAATTTGTTTTTTTAACAACTAAATTTCAGTCAGTACGGAGACTAGAGTATTCAATACCAGTTTTTTTCACTATAGCAACATCGACAATACTATTACAGCATTGCGATTATTAAAAAACTCTATTGGGTGTCATCAGTTGTATAACGCAACCAAAAAAAATACTATATATTCATAAAAGAAAAAGCTGTAGGCACTTGGCGAAACATTTCTATATCAATTATTATTTTAATTTTTTTTTATTACATATGGGGTATTCTTTGTCAATGGGAGACCCCCCCTCTGCCCAAAATCTGTTAAAGTATTTTACAGTTTGTTTTGGCGCAAATAAAAAGTCTCTAGTTTCAAATGCCGTCTAGACTTTTTTGAAAAGACTTGATGGCAGACCAATATGGCAGCCACAGGCTACAGGCTATTCCTAAAAATTCCTATTGGCGTTTAATTTTTTTTTTCAAAATGGCGGCTCGTAAATATAAAAATATAAAATTAAAAAAATAAACAAATAATAAGGGTGGGAGGGTTGATATCCCCACTATTTTTTTATATTTTCTTCCATAATTGAATCTTCATTAATTTTCTACAAAATCCAGAAAATTGGACTTTGGAGATGTTTTTTGGAAATTATAGAAATTTATTAATAAATCTTTTTCGGTTGATATAATCCGAGCTTTTTTTAAAAAATTTCTTTAGTTTTCAGAAAAAATAGCAAAAATCAAATTCTTTGGTATTATATAGGAAAATAATGAAATTATAAAATGATAAGAAAAAACATAAAAATAAACAGGGGTAGCAATCCTCCAACCCATATCATTTTAATTTTTTTAATTTTTTTATAATAAATCATCAAAAAATTGTAACTACATATAATTATTTTTATTAAAAAGAACTCATTTTCACCGTTAAAACAGATAGATTAAATTGAACATAAATGCAGCCCGCGGTTTTCTAAAACTACTCCTAGCTATAAAGGAAGAACCTCTCGCGATAAAAAAAATTTTTCTTCTACAAAACGTTTTGTTCTATAGTAGAAGAGACCTACTATAAAAAAATTTGAAGCAAATCAAAAAAATGTGTGTCAACAAAACCGAATTTTTCGTTTAAATTTCTCATGAAAACGAATTATTTTCCATATTTTCGATCGGCCATTTAAAAAAAATTAAACACCATACGGCATTTGAAACTGATTATAATTTCCAACATTTTAAACCTAAGAACGCATCTTTTGAGATTTTGAATTTGTTTTGGCAGCCAAATTTCTATACTTTCAGGGTGAACCTGTAGCCACCATATTGGTCCGCTATCATATATTTTGAAAAAAGGCCAGACGGCATTTGAAGCTAGAGATCTTAAGCTTTTATTTGCGGGCAAACAAACTGTAAAATACTTTAACAGATTTTGGGCAGAGGGTGATCTACCGTTGACAGAGAATACCCCATATACTTGTTAAAAAAAATTAAAAAAATAAATATATAAAAAAATTTAAAATAATAACTAATACTATATATTCCTTAAATTTTTTTCTTTTGTAATGGAACGTCGTGGGATTGGGGGAGAAGGAGTGAGTGTCTGGCTGGGAAATTTTTTACATTTTTGAAAATAAGTCGAAAACTGTGTTTTGAAAAATTGCAAAAACAATTGTTTTGAACTAGAAAAAAATTCACCTTTCATATGACACGTCAAGATCAAAAATAATTTTTTTCAAAATTTAAAGTCTCAACCTCCTCCAAATACCATTTTAAATGATGACCCGAGAACTTTAATTTTCATTCAATCTTTATAGACCAGGGTCGATAATTTTTGAAAACAAAAATAATAATAGTAGGATGAAACCCATTAGAAAAGGAGGAGAATTTTATAAAAATGAAAGTAAAAATAATTTACGGGTGATCTGAGGTCGGGAAGGGGAAGGGGTGATGAAAAACGGTTTATCTCGATTTTCGGCAAAACCAAAAGTCCTATGGAAAAAAATTTAACAGCAAAGTTGTAGGTAATAAAAAGATCTAAAACTTTTGTACCAACACTTTTTTCACATAACCTCAAAATTTATGTGAAAAATTCAAAAAACCAAATTTTTGGTTTTTTATTTTTATCTTTTACAAAAAAATTTTTTTTCACGAAATTTGGTGAAAACTTACCTTTTCATGTCATAAATACGCTATAATTTACTTGATTTGAAATTTTTATTTTTTCACCTTATTTTCAATTAATATCGAAAAAGCTCCTTAATTTTCAATCGAAAATTCACCCATCAGAATATCAGCATTTTTCAAAAAGTTGGTATGCTTTTTGTTCGTTGAAATTTTTACTTTTTGATGGTGAAAAATAGTTATTTATTATACAAGGGAAAAAAGTAGTAGATTTTAGCTCGAGGTTGTGTTGTCTCCCGACGCGAAGCGGAGGGAGACAAAAAACCGAGAGCTAAAATCTACAATTTTTCCCGTGTATAATACACTATTTTTTTCTGTGACTGGACAAATATTAATATAATTATTGAAAAAATAATATTAAACAAATATTACAATATGTATATTCACCACACCATACGAATTTTTCTTGAATAAAAACTTAAAATTAAGTTTCATTTTATTTGTCAAAACCAGTTATTAACATCAAGAAGAAAACGGTATAACTTTTCATTAACATTAAAATAGTCATAAATGTTCATAAATATTCATAATATTTATCATTTATGTGTATATATGTATTTATATATATATTTTTATCTATCCGGGAAAAAAGTACATACTTTTTTCCCGGGGAAAAAAGTATTTTATGAAAAGTAGCATTTTTGCACCTGTCAGCAGAAGTAAAATGTTAAACTTTTTTTCCGTCACAGAAAAAAAAATATATTACTATAAAATCTTCTCAGAAAATGCAAAAAATGAATTGAATCTTCGATTGAAAATTAGGGTGCTTTTTCGATATTAATTCAAAATAAGGTGAAAAAATAAAAATTTCAAATCAAATAAATTACAGTGTATTTGGGACATGAAAAGGTAAGTTTTCACCAAATTTCGTGAAAGAAAATTTTTTGTAAAAGATAAAAATAAAAAACCAAAAACTTGGTTTTTTGAATTTTTCACATAAATTTTGAGGTTATGTGAAAAAAGTGTTGGTACAAAAGTTTTAGATCTTTTTATTACCTACAACTTTGCCATCTAATTTTTTTCCATAGGACTTTTAGTTTTGCTGGAAATCGAGATAAACCGTTTTTTACCCTTAAAAATTCACCCATTCCCCTTCCATTTTTATAATATTCTCCTCCTTTTCTAATGGGACTCATCCTACTATTATTTTTTTCACTTTTTATTATTTTTAAAGAGTTCTACCCTGGTCTATTACAACGTTATATATAAAATTTTCCCATTTCAAATCATCCAGGACAACTAAAGAAGTTTTCACTGCGTGTTTTAATACAAATGATTACAATTTACCTCTTGCTCAAATATTTAATTTTAAAATAAGAGCGTGACGATCACGCGAAAACGTTTTCAATTAATAAGAAAAATGTGGCATGAGAAAAATGTACGAATGTATAAAACTTGACGCAAACAAAATCGCCTAACGCGCCTAAAGAAGTTATTGCTTCAATAAAATTTAATCCAACAAAAATAAACATAATGTAAAGCATGTAGATGATCAAACATTTTGTCAAAGATTACGTGTTTGATGAAATGCATACTTAGTTTACCAGCTTGCTTGAAGTTCTTGACAAATAAATTACGTGTTAGACGCGCTTGACGAAAATTTAGATTTACGACTTGCTTGCAGCATGAATGACAAGCAAGCTTGATCGAGTAGCTCTTAAACGTTAGTCAAATCAAACGTTACATATTAGTCAAACCAAAATTATTTTATTTAAAATAGCTATGAAGCTTACAAAAAATAATTATAAATTAAATTTTTTACAATGAAAGAAATAATTTGGTGTATTATTCTACAAAACGGATTCAACCAAATTTATTTTGTGCCATTAACTAAAATTTAGAACGATTAACTATAAGTTTTTAACATTTGACAATGCTTTGTCAATTGTTAAAATTGTGTGGTCAATTGTACTAAATTTTAGTCGACGCTACAAAATTAATTTGGTTGAATTCGTTTTGTAGAATATACCAAATTATGTTTTTCAGTGATAACTAATGTGTTGTATCTTCATTAGTGATAACTCAACTCGTTGATGGATCTGTTCAAAGTGAACATGTTTATTCAAAATACTCATACATTAATTACTTTATCGTTTAACATATCGATAGATGAAGTATCGATATGTTAATGCATTCCACCACATTTCTCCCTTTTAAGAATACATTATATATCTAATTATAAAAATCGTTAAGTCTAGATTTAAATTCAAAAAAATACTACGTATTGTATTGTACAATAACTTCAATTATTAATACTTTCTCCCTTTTTAAGAGAACCACCGTATACTATAACATATTTTAAGCAAGTATCCCAAAAAACACAATTTCCAAACAAAAGCATTTGCATGTTGATGCTAAACATTACAATTTCTTAACATAACATTTTTCATAATCAGTCGATTCACAGAACATTTAAAAAATTTAAATTTATAGATTTATCGAATTTCTCAAATAATAATTCGTTCTTGTTGACCGTGGACGTTTTATTTGTTGATATATTGGTTTAAGTTTTCTTTTATTGCGAATTTTCAAGCTTTCCGTTGGAAAATATTTAAATTTATTTTGAATTCTGTTGAATATTTTCAACTGATTTCTATGTGCTGTACGTGTTGATCCTCGGATTTTTACTAAATATAATAATTTGGATTTTTGTTTTACAATTTCTCCTTCGATCCATTTAGCATTGTGGTTGCTATGATTATTTAAATATAAAATTGTTTGTCCAGGATGTAATTTAAAATTTGGTTTAGGCTGAGATCTATATTTCCCAATATTCTGTAACTTCGGCTGCTTGTTAAATGTTACTTTTTTTTGTTTCTGAATATTGCTTTTGTTTAGTTTATTCAGTATGGTTTTTGGTACAAAATTTAAAAATAATATTAGCAGGTGATAACCCTGTTACAGTTGATGGAGTTGATCTGTAATCGAATAAAAAATTATTTATTAAATCATAAATTTTTTCTCCTTCCATAGTCGATTTTTTTAGGCAAGTTTTTATGGTTTGAACGGCCCTTTCAACCAAGCCATTGCTTTGAGGGTGATAAGGTGGACTGTGAGATAATTTGATACCGTTAAATTGACAGAATTCGGTGAACTCCTTTGAGGAAAATGGCGGACCATTATCCGTAACAATTTCTGTAGGTAGCCCAAAAATAGAAAATTGATTCTTTAATTTTTGTATTACTGATACTGCGGTGTATCTATTCAACAAATACACATCTATCCATTTACTAAAATTATCGCATGATATAAGAAAATCAAATTTCCCATAATGAAACAGATCTAAATGGATTCGCTCAAATTAAAACGTTGTAGAAGGCCAATTAAAATTTTCACAGTCTCTTTTAACTAATTGATTGAGATTGCATGAAATACACATCTGGCCAAACATTTCAATATCCTTATCAATACCACTCCACCAAACATTCTCTCTTGCTAAAATTTTCATACGCACAATTCCCGTATGTGATTCATGTAAAAGTTTCAAAACTTTGTTTTGCAACTTTGCTGGAATCACCACTCTTTCCCCATAAAATATACAATCGTTACAACAAGACAATGAATTTTTTACCCTAAAATAACTTTTTAATATTTTTGGAATTTCATTTGGCCAACCACTCATTAAAAAATTGTAAAGATTTCGTAAAATTTCCTCAGACTGAGTTTCTTTTGCGATTTCTTCATGCGTTAGTGGTAATTCGTTCGAAACATTAAAAGAATTAATTTCTGGTTCATTCCAACCTGTATTTCCTTCTAAAGGTAATCTCGATAGACCATCAGCATTTCCTAACAAGGAACCTTTTCTATATTTAATTTCGTAATTAAATGATGATAAATACAACGCCCAGCGTTGAATTCGTTGTGCCGATACCGACGTAAGTCCTTTCTTGTTGTTAAAAATTTCCTGGAGAGGCATATGATCATTATATATTACAAATTTATTTCCATAAAGGTATTTATAAAATTTTTTTACTGCAAAAACTACGGCCAATGTTTCTCGATGCAACTGGCTATAATTTTTTTCGCTGGACTAAGTGTACTCGATGCAAAAGCAATTGGCATCTCCTGGCCATCAATTAAGTGAGCAAGTACAGCACCCACTCCATACGGATTAGCGTCACAACAAACAATAAGTGGTAGTTTTGGGTCATAAAATACTAAAAGCCTTCCGCTTGACAACAACTTTTTGGACTCAACAAAACAACTTTCGCATTTGTCAGTCCATTCAAATTTCTCATCTTTTCTCAACAGCACATACAAAGGATGTAACAACGTTGACAAATTAGGTAGAAATTTGCCATAGAAATTTACCATTCCTAAAAACGCCTGAAGTTCGGAAACATTAGTAGGAGGCCTTGCCTTAACTATTGCCTCGACTTTATTCGGATTTGGTTTGATTTCATCCTTTGAAATAATAAAACCCAAATACTCCACAGAATTTTTAAAAAAATGACATTTCTCTATGTTAATCTTAATATTATATTCATTTAACTTTAGTAGAACCTCTTTTAATTTATTTTTTACATCTTCTTCATCCATTCCTCCTATTAATGTATCATCTAAACAGCTTTTTACCCCTGAAATACCGCATAAAATTTGGTCTATAATACTCTGAAATATAGAAGGTGCAGATGAAATACCAAATGGCAACCTTTCATATTGGTATAACCCCATATGAGTATTTATAGTCACTAATGGTTTTGACCTTTCACTAAGTGCTAGTTGTTGATATGCACCTTTCAGATCTAAAACACAAAAACAAGTACAACCTCCTAAACATGCAAAAATATCCTCCACAATTGGTAGCGGATAGTGTTCCATGCAGACAAATTTATTTATCGTTACTTTAAAGTCTCCACATATTCGTATGGTACCATTTGTTTTCGGTACAATCACTATGGGTGACGCCCATTCGCTATATTTTACGGGTCGTAAAATCTTCTCACTAACTAACTTGTTCAGTTCAACTTCCACTTTTTCTTTAATTCCGAAAGGTACCGTATAAGCCCTGTGGAAAATTGGTTGCGCATTTTCCTTCAAAACAATATCTGCCGTAAAATTTGTTATTGGGTCTTGATTTGTAGAATCAAACACTTTTGGGGCTATCACACACAAATCTTTTATTACGGACATAGTCACCTGTTATATCCTCGGTGTATCCCGTTCCTCAAATTCTGCCAATTTTGTTGGTTTTACGTTAATTTTGCTTTCCTTTGTATTTAAAAAATAATATCTCCAGTTCGGCCAAATTGCTTGCATCCAATCTCGACCAATGATAGGCAAAAAATTTGATTTTGTGTTTAACACCGACAAATTTAATTGAAACTCGTGCTCATTCCACCTCACTGTACCAACGATATAACCTGCAACTTCCACTTTACTTCCTGTTAATACAAAAATATTATTAAATTGAGCTTCATTTAAATCACAATTGTTAAAATGTTTTTTATACATTATTAAACTAATAACGGAAAAACAAGCCCCGTTATCAATTTCCATATCAATTAATTTATTTTGAACGAACATTTTAACAATAAGCGGTGGTTCTATTTTATTATCAACATTATTATCATTAAAAAAACTATTTATTTTAAGATTCATGAGTTTATAATTATTTTCTACTTCCCTATTTTTATTGCTAAAGAATTTGCGATTTTTAAATCTACAAGCTCGTTTAGAATGTCCCCATTGACCACAGTTGTGACACTCCCAATTTCTTGCCACACACTCATTAATTTTATGACTGCCAGCGCATTTGTTGCAGTTATAAATCGTTTTTTCCCTGCTAAAACTCCTACCAGATGATGATGAATATCTGGGTGATGGTGAACGATAATTTTTGAATTTTCTGTTATTTGAGCTTCTATTGACTGGACGACTTCTACTATAGCTAGGTTGAACCCGATGTATTTCTGAAGATGGTTCCTTTTTAATATTACGCTGCTCTCTTCCTGTCATTTCAATACTCAAGGCTAAATCACAAGCTTTCTTAAACGTTAATGTTTTTTCTGATAGTAGTATCGATTGCGTTTTTTCATCAACAAGCCCAAGAACAAACTTGTCACGTAGTGCTCTTTCTAAAAAAGTATCAAAATTGCATGTGGATGCTAGCGTCTTCAATTCTACAATATACTCCGATATCGATTCATTTTGTTTTTGATTGCGTTTGTAAAATTTAAAACTTTCCGCAATCTCAATAACCGATGGTTGAAAATGTTCTTTTAGAATTTTTATCAAGTCCTGATATGTTTTTTTAACAGGTGTGTCCGGATGTACTAACCGGCATAAAATTTCGAATGTATCTGGTCCAATGAATGTTATAAAAAGTGAAACCTTTTTCTTATCATCAACATCATTGCACTTGAAGAATTCCTCCATTCGCATAAGATAACGTTCAAAATCTCCACCAGGAGTAAATGGTTCTATAGACCCAATCATTTTTTTTTTTAAATTTATTTAAATTCCCACTTTGAGTATAAAGAATAATATATTTTTTCTTTATATTTTCACTTCTTTTTAAATTAGCCAATAAATTGGTATGCCAACAAATTTTTTTTTACAAAATTATATGAAATTAATCAAAATTCGCCAATTTTATGTTAGTATTAGAAAAATAATTTTAATACTAAAAATTAATTTGTAATCTCTTTATTTTCTTTAAACCAAGAAAAATGCCTTATGTTAGCGCCAAAATTAAAAAAAAGCAAACTAAATTAACCAAACTACATCAACCAAATTATATTCTTACTCCCCAATATTTTATGAATATAATAATATGTATTTCTTTTCATATAAAATGAAACAAACATTGAAGTTTTTATTAACTTTATCCCGATTAAAATTTTTTTTATTTATATTTTAATAATTTTAATTATTGTCTTCCAGACAAAACCTTGAATTTTCAGTAATTTTTTCTTTATTTTTTTTATCACAATTTCCTGTTAGAAATCTTTAATTTATTTAGCAACTCAAAATGTATTTTTTTTTTGATAATTGCAATACCAAAAAAATTATAAAATTTAATTAAACCAAACACAAATTTCACTTTTGTATATTAATTAAAACAAAATTGTTTTACCTTTTGGATTTTGTGCGGTTCGCCAATCTTCGTCGCCAATGTTGTATCTTCATTAGTGATAACTCAACTCGTTGATGGATCTGTTCAAAGTGAACATGTTTATTCAAAATACTCATACATTAATTACTTTATCGTTTAACATATCGATAGATGAAGTATCGATATGTTAATGCATTCCACCACATAATGAAATTCGAGATCTGGACAGAAGCCAATAGTTTAAAATTTTAAAGTGCCATTTTGACAACAGGGTGGTCCGGAAGATTTCTGTAAATTCGAATTCAGGGGTAGCTTTGAAATTAAATTTCAAGAGAACGGATCACCCGATATCAACGGTTTATGGTGTATTCGAAAGCTATTTAACTGACCTATCTGTTTTATTCAAAAATACCCATAAAATTTTTGCTTACACTAACACATTTAGCACATTTAGCACAACTAAACTTTTGACCTGAAAAATTAATATCTTTAGAATAAAACAACTTTTTCTAAATTTGGCATATTTAGGGTAAGTTTTGAACTTGTATATTGTGAAAAATAATACTTGGCGGACGGCATCAGTGTCATTTTTTTCAGGCTAGTCCATTCATTGATTGTTATGAATATTTTCTGCTCAGATCTTATGTCATAAAAAAATTATTTTGATGAATTACTTTTGTTCTGGACGCTCGAGAATAGATTTCTCGAGAATTTTTAAAAAATTTCTTGAGAAATGAGAACTTTTTGTTTTTACTTTTCTCGAGAAGAAACACTAATCGGGTCCAATTCGCTTATTTTAGGTTGGTTATGATAATATTTCATTAAATCTGACCCAAACTTACCAGTTTGTGTTGTGTTTCTAGTTGGGCCGTAGCAAAAGTTCAGTTTAGAACTCACACACAGTGCTGCCATCACTTTATATCCATTTAAATCAAACTTTAACACTCGTCGTATATTAATATATAATTCTGCCCTTGTTGTACAATACATAATAATTATTACTTTTTTTACTCCATCATTAATATCAATAAAAACGTTAACTCACTTAAAATCTATTCAAGATTTACTCTCCAAGCTACAGTGGTATGACTTTCAAAAATCATTTAAATGTAAGTAAATAAACAAATATGTTTGACTAATTTCAATAATTATAGGGATTTGTATTATTTGTTTGTTTGTGTTACAGATATGGTTTCAAGTTTTTTTTCATTCTTTCAATATTTCATAGAAACATTATCATTATAAAATTATAAAAACGAAAACACAATAACACTTTAATTTTAAGACATATACCTAAACCTTCCTTATACAAAAAGATGTTTTCTTTTATAACTAAGGTATATAATTATTAGCTTATACTGGATACTGTATATGCTTTAATCATTAGAGGTAAAAGATTTTATGAGTAATCAAACTACAAAAGACTTGAAACGACAAACGCGATTTATGTGGATGATCATAGATATTTTGAATTAGTGTAATCAAATGTTGTTGATTGTTTTAAAAATTCAAAAAACCCCTTAAGCGGTTTTTAAAAGATTATATGGTTTTTTAATATTTGGTTTTGTTTTGTTTATTTTTAGTAATCATTTGCCGCCATCAACAAACAAACAATTTACCGTTTATTTTGCAAACTCATGATTTTGATGTAAAGCTAATTTAGTTATTTTTTTAATAAACTGATTCGTATAGTTCTTATTACGTTTTATTAAATATAATAACCTCAGAAGCAATAATTAGCTTTCAGGGCATGGTCAGCCTCTATTTAAGCTAATATCCAGCGCAAAATGTTTGTAGATCAATGCCGGTTTCTTTGAAACACTAATGTAAAATGCCTATAACACGAACATGTTATATGTAGAGATAACCTCATAACAAAGCAATAAAATTACTCAGGTTTATTGACTTTTAATCTTTAACCCGTTTCCAAATTTCATATTTTATATAACACTGTAGATACAAACTTCTATTTTCCGAATTTTTTTAATAACAGTCCTAACTCACGCCATTAAAATTTAAAAGATAAATATTTTAAAACAACTAAAAATCAAAATATAAAACCTTTTTGTCTGAATAGGTAAATAAATGGGTTTACCGGTCTTTAATTAAATTTGAGTAATTGATAGACTGTTTTGTATAACTTATAAAAAATATTGCTTCTTTCCATTTTTTTTAAGTTTCCGTTCATACATATGGTCAAAATACAAAACGTGAGATATGCATATGCACATATTAAAGTTAGAAATATGTATAGAGGAATAATGTGTTTCATGATGTCTAATATTCAAAAACTAAACTTTTCCAGTTATTTACTGTTTTTAGTTTTTGACTTAAGCTCTTGAGCTAGTTTGATTTTTAATATCTTACAAAATTCTTTCATAACAATTTCATACAGTTTCAGCATACTTTTTCTCATCTTGTTTTGCATTTTTTTTAATCCTCAACAATTTTAGTAACATATCGTTTTATTTTTTATTTAAAAGTATAAAGAAATTTTATGTAGCGACTCAGCGAAACAAAATTATGGTATGTTGGCTCAAACCCAGCGCAGCATATAGCCTATCTCCATGATCATGGGCGTTCAGTAATTATATATTCACAAGCGAAAAACAAGATCTGAACATTTGTGAGATAGCAAGCTTTTATTAAGAAACTATAGGAAAGCGGTGGTGAGCAAAGCCATTAAGATCAACCGTGGCAGATCATTCGGGGAAGGAGTTACAAAAATTGCTTAAACTAGCTTGTATTTAAATAACGGCATCCAGGAGAACATGTTTCACCGCATTAATTAAGAAACTGTTATGACCAGTTACACTACATTTGCCAGTTAAACCATTCTGGAGATATTGCTTTAAAGGTATTAAGATTAAAATATCATTGAGTGTAAATGTTGAAAGAGACTTGGCGTAGAGAATCTCCGGCTTGAGTTACCTATAAAGACGGATGACTAAGCGGTTCAGTTTTGATAAAAAATGCGCTGATCAATATTAAGCAGAAAAACAGAATTCAGTAGTAAGTATACTATGTACCAACCAGCTGATTAATGATGTAATCAAAACCCACGGCAGGTGTTGGCGGTGATGAATTTGGACCAGGAACAACAGCTTCTATCACACTGAGATTTGCATATGCGAAAGATGGGCAGATTTTACATTGACGAACAAGAGGATAGGCATATTGTCGGTAAACAAAACGAACATACTTAGTTAAAATATTTCGAAGCACATCTGACAATGCCGGAAATCCCGTATTAAATTCTTTTATTTTTCATTAATTTTTTTTTGTACGAATTTAATAACAAAAAAAGAATTTATGCTGACAATTTTCTTTTTGGCTCGTGGAAATGGAATTTTAATTTGTTTTTTCAGAAAGTTAGTTAGTTGGTTGTGGAATTTTGGATCGAGTAGTGAAGGGCAGTTGGTTTGAGTTGGTTTTTGCATTAGAGTTAGGAAGTTCGTTTTGAATTCCTGAGGTAGTGAGTTGGGATGACAATATTTATTTTTTTTTAATATCTTTAAAATTCATTCTTAATCAAACAATCGTGCGATAAAAACTTAAAAATTAATTTCCACTTTAAAGTTATTATATAATAATTTAATAATTTCTTTAAAAATCATTTGTGGTGAACAATATTTTTTGTTTTTTATAGTGAATATCGTTATTTATAAATTGGTTTTACAAATTGTACTCTTATATATTAATACGCTAAAAATAAACTTCCTGGAGCCTAAGACTTTTTTATTCGCAAATGGATTCGTTTCAAATTTTCACTGCTAGCTGATGCTAGTGTAACTTAGGACTTAAAGATTTTTCACACAAATCGGATCATAAATAAAAAAGTTATAGACGAATTAAAATGTATTTTTGAATTTAACGGCCCCCCTATACAATATCAAATAGAAGTGCCCAAGTCTTTTCTTTGTTTTTTTATTATTATTTTCAAATTTTAATTTAGTTTATGCATTGATTTAGGAGTGTACAGACGTATTATTTTTCTTTGTTTTTTTATTATTATTATTAGTGAAATGAATGTTGTGAATGCATGATAATGATATGAGTAAGTTTATTTTTTATTATTATTATTTTTCTTTGATTTTCTTTGATTTAATTATTATGGTGCTAGTTAATGGTGAAATGAATGTTGTGAATGAATGATAATGGTATGAGTGAGTTTAGTTTTTATTATTAATATTTTTCTTTGATTTTCGTTGATTTAATTATTATGGTGTTAGTTAATGATGAAATGAATGTTGTGAATGAATGATAATGGTTTGAGTGAGTTTATTTTTTATTATTAATATTTTTCTTTTATTTTCTTTGATTTAATTATTATGGTGTTAGTTAATGGTGAAATGAATGTTGTGAATGCATGATAATGGTATGAGTGAGTTTATTTTTTATTATTATTATTTTTCTTTGATTTTCTTTGATTTTATTATTATGGTGTTAATGGTGAAATGAATGTTATGAATGAATGATAATGGTATGAGTGAGTTTATTTTTATTATTATTATTTTTCTTTAATTTTCTTTGATTTAATTATTATGGTGTTAATTAATGGTGAAATGAAAGTTGTGAATGCATGATAATGGTATGAGTGAGTTTATTTTTTATTATTATTATTTTTCTTTGATTTTCTTTGATTTAATTATTATGGTGTTAGTTAATGGTGAAATGAATGTTGTGAATGCATGATAATGGTATGAGTGAGTTTATTTTTTATTATTATTATTTTTCTTTGATTTTCTTTGATTTTATTATTATGGTGTTAATGGTGAAATGAATGTTATGAATGAATGATAATGGTATGAGTGAGTTTATATTTATTATTATTATTTTTCTTTAATTTTCTTTGATTTAATTATTATGGTGTTAATTAATGGTGAAATGAAAGTTGTGAATGCATGATAATGGTATGAGTGAGTTTATTTTTTATTATTATTATTTTTCTTTGATTTTCTTTGATTTAATTATTATGGTGCTAGTTAATGGTGAAATGAATGTTGTGAATGCATGATAATGGTATGAGTGAGTTTATTTTTTATTATTATTATTTTTCTTTGATTTTCTTTGATTTTATTATTATGGTGTTAATGGTGAAATGAATGTTATGAATGAATGATAATGGTATGAGTGAGTTTATTTTTATTATTATTATTTTTCTTTAATTTTCTTTGATTTAATTATTATGGTGTTAATTAATGGTGAAATGAAAGTTGTGAATGCATGATAATGGTATGAGTGAGTTTATTTTTTATTATTATTATTTTTCTTTGATTTTCTTTGATTTAATTATTATGGTGCTAGTTAATGGTGAAATGAATGTTGTGAATGAATGATAATGGTATGAGTGAGTTTATTTTTTATTATTATTATAATTCTTTGATTTTCTTTGATTTAATTATTATGGTGTTAGTTAATGGTGAAATGAATGTTGTGAATGAATGATAATGGTTTGAGTGAGTTTATTTTTTATTATTATTATTTTCTTTGATTTTCCTTGATTTAATTATTATGGTGTTAATGGTGAAATGAATGTTGTGAATGAATGATAATGGTTTGAGTGTGTTTATTTTTTATTATTAATATTTTTCTTTGATTTTCTTTGATTTAATTATTATGGTGTTAGTTAATTGGGAAATGAATGTTGTGAATGCATGATAATGGTATGAGTGAGTTTATTTTTTATTATTATTATTTTTCTTTGATTTTCTTTGATTTTATTATTATGGTGATAGTTAATGGTGAAATGAATGTTGTGAATGAATAATAACTAGGAGAGCCCGGCGTGCTTCGTTACGCTTATAAATAAAGTTTTTGTGTAGACATTTTGTTGACGTAGAAGCAATGATTTCAAAAAGTGATAATGAGAAACGCTAGCATATAATTTTTAATTTTTCTTTTTAAATATATGAATGAAAAATAATCAGAGCTCTAGCTGATCAGTTCGGATATATGAAAAATTAGCGATCAAATAAGTTAGAGATCAAATAAGCTTACTTGAAAACGCAAAAACTTTATTTATAAGCGTAGCGAAGCACACCGGGCCCTCCTAGTCTAAATTATTATCAGTTTATTTTGTTTTTATGCATATTACTGTGATTTTTTTTTGTCATAAGCAAGTAATTAAACTCATAAAAATCATAATTCATAGAGAAGAAATAAAAAGCTAGAAGTCAACAAAATGCCTAACTGTAAACAAACATTTCATCCCCATTGTAAGAAAATTATTGGCACGCATATTACAAGTTTTGCAACGCTTTCTTCATGGTTTTTAGTACTAAACGTGGAGCAAATGAAATACAAGTTGGCAATATTCAAGGCAATAAAAATAATATTCTAGCTGATTCACCTACATACTTAGTCAACCAGTGAACATGAAGGGGGGTATGGTTTTGAAATTATTTAATTTGCATTTTTTTTTATTTTTTTTTTTCTGAATGAACAATATATCGAGAATATTGTGTGCAAATTTTAGGTCAATCCGAGTTAAACTAACGGAGTTACAGCGTTTCAACAGGGGGGGGGGAGGGTATTTGTTTATGGTTTTAAAATTGTTTTTTCTGCATTTTTTTTTTCTGAATGAACAATATGTCGAGAATATTGTGTACAAATTTTAAGTCAATTCGAGTAAAACTAACGGAGTTACAGCGTTTCAACAGGGTTGCCGTTTGACCCCATTTTCCCGAAAACGTTATTTTTGAAGTTCGTGAACATTAGAACTCAAAATCTACTGAACCGATCCTTTTGAAAATTTGAACATTACTTCTTCACATAAATCAACAGGTAATCACGAAGAGTTTTTTTGTTCATTTTTTTCTCTTTTTTAATAACAAATTAACCGCGATTTTTTGAGCTAAAATCGCGTTTTTCACTTCCAAGTGCTGTTGCAAAAAATAGAAAAAAAACTATTCGTGATTACCTCGAGAAATACATCACTTTTAAAATGCATATCAATTTTTTTGTTTCACATGATCCGGTAACAGGTTATAATGTTCACCGCAAAACCACTTTTTTTCAAGGCGCCTCTGGAGATTCAACGTCACCGGCTTATTTATCAATATTTTTAATAGAAAATTTTTTCTGACATACTTCAAAAGTTGTACAATAAGATGTAATTAAATTTAATATAATTATATTACTCATGTCACCGCAAAAAAATCACAAAAATGTGCTTTTTTTCGTTTTTAAAACCGACTGGAAAAATGTTAAATCTTCGAAAACGTTCAACGAGGTAATTCAAAAACTTCAAAACTTTATAAATGATATCACTCGTATCATATCAACAACCGTGAACGATTTTTTAAATATGAAAAAAATTTCCAAATGATCCGTATATTAATGAAAAATACGATTGCTATTGTAAATTAGCCAAAAATAAAATTAACTGTGCTAAAAAAACAGTATAACGAACGTGAGTTTGATAATTGCAAGGGGTCTCCGCTTAAATTCTGGGCTTCTCTAAAATCATCGATCATAATAAATCATACCATAATAGACCATAATAAATAAATAAATCATCTATACTCTAACATCATTAGCGATCAGAAGATATAGTAGCGGAAGAGTTGAACGAGTTTTTCACTGATTCTATACTTTTACCCTCTAGGTTGGTCAACCACTTAAGTGATTACTGTGAAAATGGTTGTTTGCATGGTACTCACTTTGTATTAGAGTAAACGGATGTGTCTGAAGTCCAGAGTGTTACTTGTAGCTTAAAAAACAATACGGCTTCCGGTTCTGAGCCAATTTCTTCCAAATTTATTAAATATTTTAAAAATCACCTAAGTATCATTCTAAGCAACCTCATGAATGAGCACATAAGCTAAAATCAGTTTCCTGATGCTCTAAAACTAGCAAAAGTTGTTCCAATCTTCAAATCTGGTCATCTGCTAAGTAAACATAATTATAGGTCGATTTCAATTCTAAGTGTTTCTTCAAAAAATTTTGAAAAATCATTTCAGCAAAAGTTCTATCTTTTCTAGACGAACAAAAACTTATCTTTCCAAATCAATATAGGTTGTGTAAAAAACAAAACTCTAACACTATTGCAGCGTGTCTCGCGTTGATAGATTTTATTAGTAAGTATATTGATATAAAGCGGCACGTTTCTTGTTTATTCTTGGATATTAAACAAGCCTTCGACACAGTTTTGTACGATTTGTTACATCCTAAATTGAAAAAATATGGTTTCTCAAGGCAAGCAATTGATTTCTTCGATATTTATTTAAGAAATCGAAAACAGTATGTCACCATTGGTTCTGATAAAAGCAAGACTAGAAAAATCCTAAAAGGTTTGGTTTGTTATCTTCATAAATGATATTTGTGACCTTCCCTTAAAAGGGAAGCTTTATCTCTATGCTGATGATGCTCTGATTTATTCCTGTGGCACACGACAGAAACTTTATCAAAATATGCAATATGACTTAGACCTATTGTACTTTTAGTTTTCTCGAAATTCCCTTAGTCTTAATGTTTCAAAAACCAAATTTCTGATCTTTCAGTGTAGGAAAAATTCTAACGATGAAGATGCGACTTATTGCAATGAGGTTATTGAACGATTTCAATGTTTTAACTACCTTGGTCTAATGCTAAGCGCCAACTTTAAATGGGAAGAACATGTTGATCTTATAAAAAGTAAAATCATACATACTTTTTTCATTAAAGAAACTACGTAACCTGCTACCCAAAAAATCTCTAATTCTTATATATAAGTCCTACATTTTGTCGCACTTTGTTTACATGAGCCCTGTCTGGAGTGGAGCGGCTAGCTATATTATTCAAGAGCTGGAAAACGAGCTGTAAAGTATATTTTAAACGTACCAATGTTCTACCCAAGTCGTTTAATATTTGCAGAATTTCTTCCACTACAAATCGTTATAGAAAAAGAACCAATTGTATTGATTTATAAATTAATGACTCAACGATAAAAAAATAATATTACGCTACTCTGGTCCTACGAGATTCATAATCACAATACTAGAAGGCGTTCTGACTTCGTTCCAAACTTTTTCACAACAGGTGTCTCAAACAACAACTTTAATATAGTGCTCGTATATGTTAGACAGGACTGGGAGTGGAGGGCTATTGGTCTATAATTTGAAATATCACATTTCGTTCTTTTTTTTTTGGGACAAGCTGGACATTGGCCAACTTCCAGCAGGATGGAAAAATACCATATTTATAGGATTTATAGCATATTTTGGTGAGAGTTGGAGCAAATTCTTTTGAAAATGTTTTTAGGATAACAGGAGGAATGTTGTCCAGACCAGAGGCTTTGTTATTGTTTAACCCCCTTAAAAGTTTTTCGACAATTTTGGGTTTAAAATGTAATTATTTCATATTGACTCCTGAAGACTGGATTTGGAGTGTTTCATTAGGAGTTTCTAAAACTGTCGAATTTGAAGGCAAAGCGTTTCGCGAACAATGTAGCTCTCCTTTCAGGGTCAGTAACGATTGAAGCTTTGGCTGAGAAAAAGGTGAATCTAATTTTTAATTAAAAAATCGCTGAATTATTTAGTATACCAGCAAATTTCACAACAACTCGAACAAAATATAATTTTTGTAATTTAACCAAAATTGTTGTAAATTGTTAAAAACAATTATTTGAAAAAATCACAACTTTATTTGATTTTCAATATAGTTTTGCATTTCAAAAATAATAATATTTACAAACAAATTATAAAAGTTAAATATTTTTTTACTGCATATCCATCTACGAGTAAAAAATTTCTGCAAAGTAGGTCCAATTAAGGGTATTATCTTTTTTTAAGAAGGTCTTCAGCTCTTGCATATATAAGAATGGAAGATGTTTGCTCAATATTTAATTTAAATTTGAGCACAGACACGTTATAGACAAATCAAAACCCCCAAGATTGTAAGCCTGCTTGCATTTTTAGCACAGAAAAAAAATCGTGAGCCTATAGCGCCGTTTTGAAATTAAATCTCAATATAAAAAAATTTAAAAATATTTAACGCCATCTTGGAATATAAAACTGGATATAAAAATTTTTAAATATATAATCAAAAACACTAATCCATTTTTTTGATATGGCAAGGTTAATTTTTTTTTTTGCATATGGCGTCAATTAATCAGGCTATTAATATTGGAGGTTTTGGATAAATCATTAAAATGGTTTAAATTATAGACAATCATATATATAAATATAAAATACAAACAAAAGAAAAACATTCTAATGACATGTCCTGCTGAAGCATCAACAAATTATTGAAATTTTTCTTTTTTATAATTAAAGGGTTGAAGAATAATGACAGAATCAACAGCTATCTCCACATAACAAAACTACTCGTATTCGTATAAATTTAGTTTTCATCTGTAACTTTTCTCTCTTGTTTTATTAGCTTATTTTATAATTTCAGTCACACCATTAAGTCTAAGATGAAGTCTTCCGAAATTTTATGATTTTTTATGATAGATTTATAAGTTTTAAGTGCCTTGTTTAAAAAGCAAAGCTCGAAAAATATAATAAAAAAGAATAACAACAACAAACACAAAATCAAAACGAATAATTTTGATTTTAAAAATAAATAAAATTCAAAAGAAGATATATACTCTGACGTTCTTTCCATTCTTCATAATCACCTTAGGCAAAACAAACATTTTATTTTTATTTTTAGGATTTCTTGTGGGCTAATTTTATTTATATTATTATATATTTTTGTTTTTTTTAGATATATTTGTGAATTAATTGTTTGAAAACAGATTTTTCAAATTTTGTGAAGACGGGTTAATTTGTTTGATGTCTGGCTATCTTGACATTTGAAAATTTCTACAGATCTGGATATTTACGACGGAAGTTGAAATCCGTTTTCCAATGTTTATCAGACACATTTTCTCTGCTTTCAATACGATAATATTACCAACCACGGATCTTCACATTACTTATATGATCTTGCACTTCTTGATCTAATAATTCGATGAAATATTTAATATTCAGACGAGATGGAAACTAAAAAAGCAAAATATAAACTCAAAACTTGAGTGAAAATGTAAGATAAAGATTATTTTTTTTTGCCTGAAAAAAATCTGGATTCTATAAAAAGGTGTTTAAAGTGTTATCGTTTGCACAAATGAGTCTTATATAATTAGAGGTTATAAATTCTCTTCTCTACTTCGTTTTATTTTGTGGATTTTCTGATATGATAATTTTTTATTTATTTATGTTTTGATGTGCCGAAAATATGGTGCAAGCATGTTGTTTTAAAAGTTTTAAAATGGAAAATGATTAAGTTTAGTTTAGTTAAATAAATAAATGGTATATAGGCAGAGGTAGTTTCACATAAGATTTCTGGGTAAATACAATATTTTTAACAATCTCATTAATTATACTTAATAACTCTACTTGTATCAATAACATTGTTCGTCCTTCTGGCTTCACAATAGCTGTCGCTTTCGGGTGTACGTGTATTGAGTACGTGGTAAATAAACGATTTAGATTTTGATCAACCCGTGACGTTCAACAGCTTGGCTAGGGTCTTATTCAAGAAGCACAGTATTTGACGGAATCTCTTCAACTGATACAATTTAAATGAAAAAAAAATCAGAAATCAAAAAATTTAAATAATTGACTTGCATATGTCATAAAAAGTAAATCTAAATATCAATAAACCGAAATAAAACAAGGAAAACAAAAAACATTAAAAATAAATAATAATCGTTTACATCACTAAAATTAATTATTCAAAGTGCCCGTTTGTTGTGATTGTTTTCATTGCCTTCACAAAAAAATTTTTATCGCACATAATTTTAGATGAAAAATATGGAGGGCCTGAAATCTCACATCTCTGAGATATCAAGACTTCTGTCTGGGTTAAGCATTTTGATATAGTTTTCGACAAAAAACTTTTATAAGGACATGGTTTTTAGTTTTGGGCAGCGATGTATATCAAACATAACTCTTTGTTAAAGTACAAGTATTTTTTTATCTCTGTTTAGAAATTTATTACAAAACAAACACGAAACATCAATACGATGCCGGAATATTATAACAGATCATAAATTAGCATAATTTAGTGAAAAGATGATACACTCAGCAAACTACTCAAAAACCTCTCCATTTAGCGTTTCGAGAAAATATTACGAAATCACAAATTCATATTTCTTTCAAAAAATTAAACAATATCAAACTTTTTTCAAAATTCCAAAAATATTCCAAAAATTAGAATAAAATCAAATATTTAAACTTTTTCTAAATTCCAAAAATTTTTAAAAATTTAAACTTTTCCAAAATTCTAACAATATTGCAAAAATCATTACAAATCAAAAATTGAAACTTTTTTCAAAATTCCAAAACTTATAATAAAATCAAAATTTTTCAAAATTCTAAAAATATTGCAAAAATTCTTACAAAATCAAAAATTAAAACTTTTTACAAAATTCTAAAAATATTGCAAAAATTATTACAATATGAAAAATAAAAACTTTTTCCAAAATTCCAAAAATATTTCACAAACTATAACAAATTCAAAAATTTCCATGTCCAATTTCATTTTCAATTACATTTACGTCATAAAAACAGCTACATTTTTTTCCAAAAAATTGACTAAAAAAATAAATGAAATCATTTTTTGACACACTTGACATTATTTTTTTGACAAACTTATAATGCCATAATTCTCTATAATAATAATAAAATTTCATGTCATACAAATTATTAATTTTATTTTTATCCAAAAAATTGGGTAAAAAAATAAATAAAAATCTTTCTTTTGACACACTTGACAACATTTTTTTGACAAACTTATAATACAATAATCTAGTTTTTGATCTCACATACCAATCCTTACCATCAAGATGTCTCCAAATTCAATGTTCCTACTCATAATCACTTAAAATGAACGTTTTTTAAGCCAAAAATATGAAAATTTCCTGTTTTTGACACACTTAATGGTTTTTTTTGACACACTTCCTGTACAGTTATCGAATACAGCGTCCTTTCGGACCTGTCCTTTGAGTATACCTATTTATAGAAATAAAAATTTTTGAAATCCCTCCAGCGGTTTTCTAGATTTCGTAGGTGTCTGTCTGTAGGCCGGACGGCCTACAGACAGACATACATTTTTTTTTGCTTCTTTAGAATCAGTAGGTCCTAAAACGTCGAGAAATTCCAAAAAAGTGGGGGGTAAGAATTTCACTTCTAGCTCATGAATGTAATACTTAGGTCTTTCAGACCGAAGTAATAAGTTAAAATTCATCAAATTAATATTATGAAAGTGATATTATCTCGTAAAAAGTTAAATGAAACCAGCCTGTTTTTAAATGTAAAAATGCTTTTTATTCTTTTGTTTATTATTATTATCGTTCAATAAATATTGTTCCACTTCGTTTTGTATTATTCAAAAGACATGCGTGTGAAATATATGTGCTAAGGCGTTGTACGACATGTGCACTGTATGGTGCACATCATGTGCACGACAGGTGTTATGCACAATTTTGTGCTTGGGAATTTTGTATCTTCCAATGCATATTTCATGCATTTTTTTGAAAATTGTTTCATGGAAAATGTTTTTGTCTACGATAGTAAATATAAACGATATTTATTATTAATTTGAAAATTGGAAAACGCCAGCGTAACATCCAAAATACATTTTCAATTTTATCATGGCTGCTTGTACTGGTGAAAAATATATTAGTCAGCCAGATGGTGAAAATCAAACACTCAAGTTTGAGGCAAAGTTTTTTGGAATTAAAAATTTCTTACTACTAGTGTTGAAATTCATTTTAAATTTCTTGATTCCATTAAATAATTTTTTTTTTTTAATAAAATGTGTTGTGTAGTAAGAATCACAATATGTGTCACAATAACACATAAAAACCTTTTAAGACCAAGGTCCCACAACAACATACGTTCAAAGGTGTTGATGGACGTAAATCTTTCTTTTTTTGTTTTTTTATATTTTTTGTTAAAAATGGATAACTAAACAAAAAATCCTGTCACTGACACAATATGACATAGGCCAATATTTTATGATAGAATATAGAAAATAAAAGTAAATTAAAAAGTAAATAGCAAATTTTGACAAATTAATTTACTAATTTATAATTAAATTGTATAATATATTAGAACTAAATGAAAGTTGTTCATTTAAAATTAGAAATGGTGACTTCTTGATAGCTTTATATATTTCAAACTCTTCCATTGAATCCATGAGAGGACCTTTGTTACAAAAATGTAAAGCTTTAAAATTATTTTCGAAACTTGTATATGTATGATTTTCGTCGATTAGATGTTGAGCAAAAATAGATTTTATATTAAGATTGTTTTTTCTTTTAGGTAAATGTTCCGAAAATATTTTTATAAATTTTCTACCTGTTTGGCCAATATAAAATTTATCACAGGAATCACAATTTATTTGATATATGCCAGAGCATTCTTCTAATTTAGGTTTTTCTTTGAAATTTTTATACAGATTGTTAATTGTTTTGAAAGAAATTTTAAATTTGTATTTTTTAATTGGATTAGTTATTATGTTGGGAAGTGAATTTGTGTAATTTATTTTTTTTTAAAAAAATTTCAAAACAATAAAAACTGATCCCTCCATGCGGAGGGAAAAAATTAATTGCCTAATATTGTTGTAAAATATAAAGTATGGTTTAATTAAAACTTTTATCAAAATGTTTGTAGTTAATGGTGGTGTAGTTGAAAAAATTGAAAAAGAATGAAATTTTTTAAGGCGCATAAGCAAAGAAAATAAATTTGTTGCTGCACCATGTTGCGAGCTGCAACATGTTGCTGCACCATGTTAAAAGCTGCAACATGTTCCTAAAACATGTTGCTAAAACATGTAGCAAGCTGTAACAAGTTTCTGCAACATGTCTAAAACAAACAAAAAACAAATTTGAGGTATGTAAGATTTTTTTTTTCGATAGACTACACTACTTCACACAATTAAAAATTATGGTCAAGTAAAAATATTTGACACTGACAAATCAAATTAGATTTTTCTATGAAACAAAAATTGCAAATAGTTCACCTCTTATAGGTTACTTATATAAGTTAGTCTCCCGAAATGAGATTCAAATTTTGGTTTAGAATACAGCCTAAAGCAGTGCAAATGTGTTTAAACTCTAAGAAACCCATTCATTTCTGAAAATGAAGAAGAACTACACAACTAAAGCTGAAAATCAATTTGCACATTTAAGATTCGTTTATTCCATCCGGTACCAGAAGTCACTTTTATTAGTGCTAATTGATTAGTGCTAACACTAATTTCTATACATTAAATATGACGCAATTTCTTTTTTCGGCGAACGGATTTGAAGTTTAACTTTACTGCTGCTATAGGGAAAGGGTTAAGGTCTTACTTTTTTACGTACAATCAAAGCGGTTGTAAAGTAACGCCATTTTTATTTTATTTTTACGGCGACTGTGATGTAATTTCACATTTTTACGGCGGCAAAAAAAGCACCAGTTCTTTCCATATTTTTACGATATTTGTTATTTTACTTCGGTCTGAAAGACCTAAGTATTATATTCTCGAGCCAAAAGTGAAATTCTTACCCCCAGTTTTTTGGCATCTCTCAACGTTTTAGGACCTGTCTGCCGGCCGGCCTTCACAACCGAAGAAATCTAGAAAACCGCTGGACGGATTTCAAAAATTTATGTTTTTGAAAACAGGTATACTCAATGGTAAGAAGCGAAAGGACGATGTGTTCGATAGCTGTACCGGAAAATGGTCAAAAAAAACATTATGTGTGTCAAAAATTGCAAACTTTCATATTTTAACAAACGTTCATTTTAAGTGATTACGAGTAGGAACATTGAATTTGGAGAAATCTTGATGGTCGAGATTGATATGTGAGACCAAAATCTAGATTTTTGCATTACAAGATTGTCAAAAAAATGTTGTAAAGTGTGTCAAAAGAACGATGTTCATATGTTTTTACTCAATTTTTTGAAAAAAATGAAATTAATTATTTGTTTGACATGAAATGTTATCGAACATGAAAATTTTTGATTTTGTTATAATTTTTGAAATATTTTTGGAATTTTGAAAAAATTTTGTTGTATTTGATTTTGTAAGAATTTTCGGAATATTTTTAGAATTTTGAAAAAGTTTGAATGTTTGATTTTATTATAGTTTTTGGAATTTTTAAAACAGTTTACAACACTTTAACAAAGAGTTTTATGTTTAATATACATCGCTGCCGATAACTAAAAACAATGTTCTCATAAAAGTTTTATGCCGAAAACTATATCAAAATCCTCAACCCAGACCGAAGTCTTGATATCTCAGAGCTTGAGATTTCAGCCTCTCCATATTTTATCAAACAAATTATATAATTAACTATGACAACAAAAATAACAACTTTTTTGATTGGATTATGAAATTTTGAATTTCTTTGATAAAAAATTTTATTTATATAAATTTAAATGTTTTTTTTTTTCTTTTTTGGAAGTAAGTATGACGGTAAAAAATCATATTTATAAAAATGTTGATGTATTAATTTCATATTTATAAAAAATTTAAACGTTTGCCGAAAAAAAGTGTATTTAATTCGGAGCTAAAGTGACTTTTTGTGTACCGTCTATAATTGTCAAACTATATAGACTCAACACAAAAAGTAGCACTTTAGCTCCTAATTAAATAATATGCTATTTCAGCAATAAGCTAAAAAAAATTCAAATCACTAGCTACAAAACTTTTGTTTTTAATTTTTTCGTTAGTCCATTAGTGATATGAATTTTTTTCTAAGTAGTTTAACTTGAGCACAATACAGCACAACCTCTGTTTTCATATTCTTTTTTTCAAAATGCCGGTGCTTACTTCAGCTAAAAGAACGTTTTAGCGTGCTAGCCTTTTTTGTATTGGTAGTATGGAATTCTTTTTGAGTAGCACAACTCTAGCAGCACAATACAGCATAATCTTTGTTTTATGTTTTGCAAAATGGCGGAGCTAACTTCTGTTTAGCCTTCTGCTCGAAATCATTTTGGCGTGCTACCTTTTATTCACTTGTGATATGAATTCTTCCTGAAAAAAAGCACATCCAGCACAACTGTGGTACAATACAGCAAAACCGTCCTTTTTTTATTTTTTGCGAAATGGGGGGTTAACTTCTACTCGAAGAAATTATGTTAGCCTTGTAAAATTTTTCTGTTATTGATACGAAATTTTTGTCTGAGTAGCACAGCCAACACAACTCGAGCACAATACAGCACCACCTTTGTTTTTTATTTATTTTAAAATGACGCAGCTAACCAGTTTTAATATTATAAAATTAATGATAATTTGATGGAAAAAAATTGGTTATATTTAAATTATTATGCAAATTTATAGTTTTAATTAAGTAAAGGACATACATACATAGTTCAAATTTATTAATGGCTAGTGTAATTAAAAGTTATGTGTAGTTTAACGATGAAATAATTGAAAAAAATGTATTGTGTTGGTCGTCCCTGATTAAATTAAAATTGAGTCAAAGATAAATTCAACGTGGGGCCACGCCAACAACTTCCTTTAATATTAAAAACTAACCAGTTACTGGATAAGGTATACTAAAATGTCAAACATAAAACAAATATTGCGAAGCTGATGCATAGGCTGACTTCACCACAGCTCTGAAAACATAGTGTTCTGGATATGTAATGAGCTAATATCCATCAAATACTTTAATTAAAAGCTAACCAATGTTATAGATTTCGCGTAGTTCTAATTATAAAAATATTAAAGAAAGCAGCAGTATCCCATCAAACATAAATTCTGTTGTACGAGAAAAGTAAAAAGAAAAATAAAGTAAAAAAAAAAATTAAACCGGAAGTTGATCCCAACTGATCCCAGTAGAACTATTGTTAGCTGTACTTAATGTTTATATACCAAGTTTCATCCAATTCGATTATCGGGTATAGATGTTATTGAGCTTCCAAAAAACAGGTGCTCGGGACACCCCCCACCACTTTCTACACTATCGCTCAAAAACTAATCAGTTCCTTGCCATACATATTTGCATCTGTTTGCAAAGTTTCATCAAAATTCATTCACGAACGAGCTTAATATGCTCCCAACAAACATTGAAAAAATGGTGACACAGTAAACAGGTATTCGGGAGACCCCCCACCACTTATCCCAATATTATCCAAAAACTAATCAGTTATCTGTCATTTAAATCTCCATTTTCTTTCAAAGTGTCATTAAAATTGATTAATGAATGAAGTCTGTATACGCCCAACAAACTTTAAAAACAAAGTGTGAAAAGTCAGCAGTTATTTGGTCGCCACTTTAATCAATATGTCCCAAAAGTTGATAATTATCTTTTCACACTAATTGAAACGTTTTCCATAAGTTTCATCATAATCACTTCATTATTGTAGGCTGTAGCGTGCATAAAGACACTGAAAAAACTTCAAAAAATTACAAAAAAATTGTTTTACCGGAAGTAAAAAACCTGAAGCTGGGATACAGAACTGTTGTGAACCGTACTAAATGTTTATGTACCAAGTTTTATCCAATTCGACTATCAGGTACAGATGTTTTTAAGCTTCCAAAAAATAGGTACGCGGGACCCCCCAAAAAATACTTGTACTTTAACAAAGAGTTATGTTCGATATACATCGCTGCCCATAACTAAAAACCATGTCCTCGTGAAAGTTTTTTGCCGAAAACTATATCAAAATCCTTAACCCAGACAGAAGTCTTGATATCTCAGAGCTGTGGGATTTCAGCCCATCCATATTTTTAAGTTATCTTTGAAATTTATTTGACTCTATGAAACTTATTCAACTAAAATGCCTTAAGAAATATTTACTTTGTAAAAACCACCGATTAACCCTGATCTAAAATGAATTGTAAAATACAGTAATAAAATAAAGTGTACATAAATAAAGAAAAAAGTTTATTACCAGGCGTTTCAAATAAACCAAAACTTGTTAAATGCAATACTTGCTATACTGGGCATAGAAAAATATATTATATAATCAATAATTATATATTACAATTTACAAATAACATTTAGTAAAAAGACTATAAAACAGAATAAGAACAAAAGTAAAAAAACAAACGATAGAAAAATATGTTTACAAAGTAACATGTGACAGTTTCTTCAAACAAAGATTGGTCAAACTGGCTGCTTATCCACAAAATGGCGAAGAACATATAAATAAAGAAACCAAAAAATACATAGAAACAAAATAAGACTAATAGTTTCAAAATAAAATTATAAATACATAAATATTAACAAAATTTAAATGTAATTCATAAAACCTGATTTAGACAGACTATAGAAAAACTATAGGTAGTGATTATTATATGTATAAAAAATTCAATATACAAAATCAGGAGTAGTCAGTTACCATAAAAACTGTAAATAAATAACTACAAACAATAAGATTCTCAATAATTCTAAAAAAAACAATTTCATATATTTCGCTTGCATATTTAAACATTCAAGTCAATTTAAATTTTTCAACGATATACAATCTTCACCATTTTGAATTCGTTATGGTTGGTTAGTTTTCGATAAATTCCAGATAATTTCGTTAACAAATTTTGTTGTTGTTTTAAATCAAATAAAAGGAATTTTCTTTAGTTTTTTTTTTCATTGTTTCTTGGTTACATTTCATCGAATCAACAACAAATTGGATAAGAAATAAGAAAATTATTATATAAATGCAAAGGTGGTAAAAGATTTGCAGGCGTGTCATTATTAGTGAATTCTTATATTATATTTTGATATTTTTAAGGTTTGTATATGAAATATATAGAGTTGTAGCATATATTCGTCTTTCTTCTAAAATAGTTTGTTATTTAATTTTGGTAGCATTATAAAGCAGAGTTATTAAGTATAAACATGCACAAATCCAGTGCACAAACATACTTGGTGTCGGAAGTCGAAACCCCCAAAAATTCTACATGTTAAAAGACTGGAACCGTTTTATAAGATAATAACAAGGTTTAATTTCAAAACATTGATTTTTAATTAATAATAAATAAATTTGCTGTTAATTTATTTGTTTTCGACGTTAATATGCTGTGAATTCTACTGCGAAGCTGCCTAGCGGTTATTTTTGTAACAAACTCCGTTTTTTTTAATCTTAGTTTCTTGTTTGCTCGCAGAAGAGACCTCAATCAGTCTAATTAGCTTAACGATATAAAATCTATTGTTTCAGACCTTTTAGAAAGCATCAAATTTCAAAACAGTGACGAACTATATCCCAGATTCGTTCTTATACAACTTTTGCTCAGTCGGATTTTAAGATGGGATTTTTTAAGGTTTCAAAGGCATAAAACCTTAGAGAGGCCATATCCATTTAGAGTGAACTGGATTTGGAAGAGTTAATTCAACCCGGCAAAAAGAAGAAGTAAAGCACATAGCGTTGTATGAGCATGACAACACTCAAAAAAAAAACTAAGTGAAACTAACAAAATTCTACATACGTTCTACAATTTTTTTATAAATATACAACACACAAAAATTTTTGTTAAATTTACATTTTTACAATAAATATTGTAGATATACAAAAAATTATTTGTAAACACTACAAATTCTTTTACTAACATCCAGCAAAAGATTGTAAGCTTTATAATTAAATTGTAAAAATGCCCGAAACATTTTTGATTTTATTAAATGTTTTGTAAAATCCTCAAAATTAATTTTTATTTGCACAAAAGTTTTAGAAAAATAGCAAATTTTTTTATTTGGTCAACAAAAGACATTTGTGGATTTAATATTTTTATTTTTGTAAAACAGTCATTCATATATTTATTAGTTCTTCGTTAATAAATAAAACACAATTTTTTGCTAACATTTATTTTATTTTTATTTTTTATTATCTTATAATTTTTATTATATATTTTTTATGTTATATTTTTATTTTGAAATATCTGCAATATTTAAAAAAACAAAAGTAAAACATATTAATACGCCGTTATGTTATGACAGCCTAAACTTTCCATCTGAGGTAGCACTGTAAAATCAATTTCAGCATCTAAAAAACATTGAAAAAGTTGTGATATCTTTATACTTTATGCTGGCTGTCACCGATTACGTAGGTTTTGAAATATGTTATAGATCTGATCCATTATCTCTAAGAGTCAATTTCAATATCTACGCTATCGGTAAGTGGCTAATTAATATCGAAATATGTAAAATTTCTCACCTGTGCATACTCTGTCTTCTAAATTTATCATATATGTATTTTTACTATCACTATTTATCATGAATAGACATTGCTAATTAATCACAATTTTAAAAAATATCTGCGAATTTTTACTCTGCAGACAACCAAATTGAAACTGAAATTGTTTAATACCAATTTTGGTTATACATAATTTCAATTTATGAAAATTTATAAAAGCATTTGTAAAAGCAGTTTTTTTTTGTAAAAAATGTGTTTGTTTTTTTTTAAATTGCATAAGCCTCTTTGTAAAGTTAAAAAAAAATCGACAATATTCGTATTAAGTTTGACAATAAAAATTGTAGAATGTCATTTTTCTGTTGACAAAATTTTACAAAATTTTGTACAATTGAATTTTATTTTATTATGGATAAGTGAGATATGATTTAAAATTTAAAAAAATCAACATGAACCTTAACAATATTTTTGTTAAAAGAATGAAAAAAATTTGTATCTTGAAATATTTATGATTTTGTACATTTGTAATCCAAATCACAAAAACAATTGGTTGGTTTACAATTTTTTTTTCAGTTTTAAAAAAGTCAAATAGACTATACAAAATTTTGTATCAAGTTTAGCATTTTTTGGCAAATTCACAAAAAAATTTTGTTAGCACTTTTACAAAACGATTTTGTGAATCTTACCGGGCAAATTTTTTTGAGTGAAGGACCTCGTTTTGGTGAGATGGCGAAATAATGCGAATTTGTTTATTGGCACGATTGGCACAACATTGGATTGGGTGCAAAATAGACCGTGGACATCAATCGACAATCTCTACACCAATGCCTTGGGAAGAAGGTGATGGACGCCGCTGTTTACTAAAGATGTCGCCGCTGTTTACGAAGACTGTCCAAAACTCTATTAATTTGCTAGAATTTCAATGTAAAGTGGCACCTAAAATGTTTCTTAAAATATGCCAAACCAAAATATAGCCTGTGTGCGAATCGATAAATATTTGACAGAACAAAATTTTTGTCGAAGTTGGAATTTGTAAAAAACACAATTTTGACATAGGGTAAAAAACATTCTAATTTTGTTGTGCAAAATGAAACCAATTTTGGCATTAGCAAAAATAAAGAATTTAAAAATTATAATTGTCATTAATAATGAACAATGTATAAAAAAAAAATTTGCCAATTTTAACATAGAAAAGTTAACATAGAAAAGTTATACTAATCCAATGGATTCATCATATTAAAGGTAAATATAAAGTGAGGTGAGATCAAATCAAATCAAAATCAAAAATCACTTTGGCGCTTAAAAAGACCCGTCATAAATTGTAGTTCTTCTGTCACATAGTTCGACGTTTAGCTAAAAAGCTATACCAAAATCTGACGTTTCGGTATGGTGAATTAAAAGACAAAATTGCGTTTCGCTCACAGCCATAATAAGATTTATAAACATACATTTATTTACGGTTACTCGGTTAACAAAAAATATGGCAACGTTCCACACACTGAGAAAGCATGAAGCCTGGCGATGAAGAGAAATAAAACAAACAACAAGAAAGAAAATATAACGGTGTAAAACGTAAAAATAGTTTACAACATACAATTGTCGAAGACGAATAAAAAATCTATAACAAAAAAATAGTGCTGACGTCTATGGCGGAAATTCAATAAAACAAATCAGACCTTTAATGGTACTACTGCTGATCTTGATTCACATAAATAATTTACAAATAATTTTTAACACATTGATAACTCAATTAATATTACCACAAAGTCATAAAAATCAACATTAAACCACTTAATCTACTTGAAAATAAAAAAACATTTTATTTGAACCACATGATATATTTGCGATAATCCAACACGTTTCCGTTTTATTGACCGAAACGAAAATATTTCCTTAAGAACTCATAAATATTTGTATAGAGATTTTTGTGAGTTTTATTGAAGCTAAAATTCTCTACAACCCCAATCAATATAAACCATTCGTATATATAATTTTATAACCATCACCATACCACCCTATTTTGGGTGCATTTTATAAGTTTGTTACTTACGTTTAATATAATGATAATAAAGAAAAGTCGAGGGTTGTCGTAAAGAGGTAAATGAAAAACCAAACCAAAGAAAATCTGTAAAGAAGAAAAAATATTTGTATTAGTTTTCACTTTACGATTTAAATAAATCAAATTGATTGTGTAATAAATTAAATGGAATTAAAGGTGGAATGTTCTCGGAAATTAGTTGATCGACCGTGACTATGATTTTGATGGAAATTGATTATTTGAAACGTGTGAACTTCGTTTTCGTTGGAATACTAAGGAATTGATACTTTTAGAAGGAAAATAGTTTTCTTTAGTGACCTGACACAAATCGAGGACTTCTCAAAACTTCGGTGTAATATGCTCACTTTAAAATTTTAAAACTGTATCGCTGTAATTAACGTAAACATTTAAATGTACTAACGGACGTAAAGCCTCGAGATTTCAACTACTCTGCGAAATTGAGCCTACTAACAAAATTAAATGTAAAATTTATTTCACTTCCTTTTACTATCAACAATTTACAATTTACAATTTACAATTTACAATTTACAATTTACAATTTACAATTTACAATTTACAATTTACAATTTACAATTTACAATTTACAATTTACAATTTACAATTTACAATTTACAATTTACAATTTACAATTTACAATTTACAATTTACAATTTACAATTTACAATTTACAATTTACAATTTACAATTTACAATTTACAATTTACAATTTACAATTTACAATTTACAATTTACAATTTACAATTTACAATTTACAATTTACAATTTACAATTTACAATTTACAATTTACAATTTACAATTTACAATTTACAATTTACAATTTACAATTTACAATTTACAATTTACAATTTACAATTTACAATTTACAATTTACAATTTACAATTTACAATTTACAATTTACAATTTACAATTTACAATTTACAATTTACAATTTACAATTTACAATTTACAATTTACAATTTACAATTTACAATTTACAATTTACAATTTACAATTTACAATTTACAATTTACAATTTACAATTTACAATTTACAATTTACAATTTACAATTTACAATTTACAATTTACAATTTACAATTTACAATTTACAATTTACAATTTACAATTTACAATTTACAATTTACAATTTACAATTTACAATTTACAATTTACAATTTACAATTTACAATTTCCATCACTAACAAAAAAATCAATTAGGGAGAACCCAAGTAGCAAAAATTGGTATTGCTTTGGGATGTCATTTCTTTATTGCAACTTAATTCATTCTTTTTTTGGTATGTTGAATGTTTGTTACTTTAATGCTTCTTAAATCTTTCTTAAAATGGTATGGTCACCTGGGTTTTAAATCGGTATGTAACATCTCTTTTTAAGCATTCTTAAAGGCTTCTTAAATTGGTATTCATATAGAAAGATTAAATTGGAATGTACGAGCTCGAGTAAAGAATTCTTAAAGGCTTCTTAATTTGGTATGTATATTTGAAGTTGTAAATCGGTATGATAATCCGGCTTTAATACTTCGAATTTTTTACTTAAATTGGTATGATATTTTATGCTTTCTTTGCATACGTGTCAACATTTGACAGTTTTTATTGTTTGTTTGTTACGTTTATATCTTATGATTACTATACGTGTTTTGTTAAAATGGAACAAAATAGTTTATTAAATTTATGGAGAAAAAAGAAACGAACCGGTTATTATAAGATATCAAAGTATATGAAAATTCAAGAAATATTTAATCAGCAGTTAAAACGAAATTATGTAGAACCTAGTTTGGGTACATCTGATACCATGAGCGATGTTGAGTCGATTCAAACAAGGGATACTCTGGCAGTCAATTCTAGTGTTTCTTCTGCAATATATTTCAAATCAGCCAAACTAACCAAATAACTAAACTATCCTAAATTTAAGTAAAATTTAAACAAATCCAATCGAATTATTCATAACTGTCAGGTACAGAAAAAAGCAAACATTGTATGTACTTAAATCGGTATTTCAATACTCGAAATAGTACAAATTTCTACTTAAATTGGTATGTCACATACCGTATTTTTGCAGTAATGTACACTAAAAAAACACATTGGCATATTCTTCATTATTAGTTCAGCAAAATAAACTTTGTAGCACTATCTAAAATTTAGTACGATTGACAAAACGTTTTACCGTTAGACAAATGTTTTGTATGTTGTCCTTAATTTTAGATGATGCTACAAAAATAATTTGATTGAACTAATATTATGGATTAAACCAACTTTTTTTTCCAGTGTACAATTGAAAACTAATGATCATACCCAAAATAGTATAAATTCGTTCTTGGTTTTTCACCCGAATTAAGAAGGGATTTCAACTATTTTGGTATTGTGTCATACTAAATTAAGAAGATATTTGTACTTAATTTGAGAAATCATCATATACTTGATCATGAACAAGATTCCGCCATATTTTTATACAAAATTTTTAAAATACAATTTGAAAAATTTTCGTTAAAAATATAAATAATAAATACTGCTCCAATTTTTTATTTTAACTTATATTTAGATAGCTAACAACGATGTGAGCATGAATAGGTTCAAGTTCTGATCAACAAAAAATTTTAAATAAAGTTTTAGGCGCATTGAATTTTGACATATTTTCAACAGTTTAAATAAATTAGAGAAATTATAGAGGCGCGTGAGTTTTGAAGGGGTTAGAAGACCCCATTTCATCATAAAACTCGTTCCGTTTGAAGATATTGGGTTAATGTTATCTTGAAACCGATTTTCAAACCCCCAATATATAATATATTTTTATTATCTTCTCAGCTTCTCTTCATAAAATTTTTAAACAGCACACAACATATTTTTTTTGTTTCATTTCATTATTGTCATTATCTTTAATTTAAATTAATTCAATAAAGAAAAAAAGAGAGAAATATCTGTGTCACTCTTTGACTTTGATAGTATAACAAAAAAATGACATACCGATTTAAGAAAGACTTAAGCTGGAGTTAAGAAGGAGTTAAGAAGGACTTTAGTAGGAGTTAAAAATCACATACCTATTTAAGAAGGAAATAAGATAGAAATACGCTTCTTAATTCGTTCTATCGGACCGCCCACATAGGCCTTTTTGTACTTAATTCATACTTAAATCCTTCTTTAAGAAGGCGCGTTGCCTCGATTAAGTCTTCTTAACTCCTTCTTTAAGTACTGATAATCACTATTTTTGCTACTTGGGAAGCTATTCAGAGAGACATCAAAATGTGTAGGCAAACCATTATGCAAAACTATAGTTGAGTTTCTTAAAAAAGGACGAAAAATCATACAAAATGCACGCATGCATAAGGTTAAGAAAGTCATCCGTTAAGACAAAGCTTTGGTATTGGGGTATAAGTGTACTCAATGCTTCCTGCAGGGAGGTTAAATTGCGAGTAGAGTGATAGACAACAACAATTAAACAGATACCTCTAGGTAGTGGAATTCTGAGACTTAAGAATCAACTTGGTCTAAATTTTGGAAAAAATATATATAGTAACAACACCAACACGCAACACACTACGGTTATTCCTATAAAGAGTTTATGACTAGAGACAGAGACAATAGCATTAGGAATGTAATCCGCAAAAACTTTTGAGTGCAGAATTATCGGGAATAAGATTGTCATTAAAATAGATCCTGAACTGCAGCTCAGAATCCATAACTTGCGTTAAACGCAGATTTTTGTCCTTTAAGCATTTGGTAGGTAGGGGCGGTAGCGAAATCCTAAATTCGACGTCCACGCCGTGCTGCCTGGGTAATGCTGACAGAATTAGGTTGGTGTATTGGAGACAAGCAGAGTAAAAACTGCTTAGTCAATGACGCTACATCACGGCGAATTGGCGCCTTACAACCAATGCGACTCAAGCGTCTGTTCTCCATGTCAGGGGCGGCTTGGAGCGGGCGTCTGTCTTGAATCAAGCGGCTCGCTATATAAACGTGTAAAAAGGTTGTTTCTGGTGACCTTAATATGCAGAACGGACCCATTCACGACAATTTGGGTTGGGCCTAAGGTTAACACCCTAACCCCGGAAAAAAACTAATATGTTAAATTTGGTGATCAGAAAAAGAAAAACAGACCCGGACAACAAAACAGAATTTTACCTGGACGTGAAAAAGGACCAGACTACCGAATCGGAACGTGGAACGTGCGCAGCCTGAGCGCTCCTGATGCTCTTATAAGTCTGGAAACAGAGGCTGAGAGGTATAGGATGGATATTATTGCTCTACAAGAAATTAGACAGCCGATAATCGGAAAACAAGATTTGGATAGTCACTCTCTATACTGTAGTGGTCATCCTTCTCGAAGAGAATTTGGTACTGGCTTTCTTGTTGGTGCACGTATACAAGAAGCCGTGATGAAATTCATCCCGGTCAGTGAGAGGATCTGCTACCTACGTGTACGTGGTACATATAACAATATTTCTCTTATTGCCGTGCATGCACCTACTGAAGCTAAGACCGTCGACGAGAAGGATAATTTCTACATAGCACTGGAAGAGGTTATGAAACAAACACCAACACGCGACTTCATTATGGTTCTTGGTGACTTTAATGGACAGGTTGGAGGAGATATCTCTTATGGAAATGTGGTGGGTCCCAACAGCCTGCATTTGAATTCGAATGATAATGGTGAGAGAATGACTGAGTTTGCATTATCAAATAATTTGAGAATTGCCAGTACGTTCTTTCCGCATCGATCGATTCATAAACAGACTTGGGTCTCACCGAATGGAAACACTCGAAATCAAATTGATCACGTTCTAGTAACAGCACGTTTCTTTTCGAGCGTTCGGGATGTGCGATCCTTTAGAGGTGCATACATTGGAAGTGACCACTTCCTTGTATGTGCAACGATAAGGTTCCACTTCCCAAAACCAGGCATTCCAAAATTCAATCAACGGAATCGTTTTAACATCTCATCATTAAAGAATGCTGAAACAGAAGAGAGATATCAAATCCATATTGCCGAAACATTGGAGAAATTAGAAACCATTAATGGAGACGTCGATAAGTCATGGTATTTGCTCAAAGATGCTGTTTTAAGCGCTGCTGAGGGAATACTTGGACGACCACAGAACCACTCCCAGAAGCCATGGATGGATCAAGCATGTCTTGACGCTATTCAATACAAAAGAGATTGCTATCTGAAGTGTCTACAAGGACGCAATACCAGGTCCACGAAGGAGAACTATAAACTGGCAAGACAAGCCGTTACAAAGCTATGTTTTTTTTTTTTTTTTTTTTTTAATAAAATGTGTTGTGTAATAGGGTTTAGAATATGTGTCACAACAACACATAAATACCTTTTAAGACCTAGGTCTAGACCTGGGTCCCACAACAACTGGCGTTCTGAGGTGTAGATTAACGCTTTTTTTAAACATCTGTGGGTTGAAGCCACCTGAGACTAAGTGTTCCGGCAAACTATTCCATTTGTACGCAGTTCGGACAAAGAAGTCTCTCTGCGATCTGCCAGTATGACAGCGCGGGATCTTTACCGTTTCACTGGTTGCGGCAGCCGATTGCCGAGTGGAACGGGGGTAAGAATAAGTTTGAGGCATGATGCCGCTGATTTCATCTGAGCACTGCTGATGACGATATTTGTAAAAAACAACGAGGTCAGCAACAGTGCGACGATGTTGTAGGGAATCAAGTTGTGATGTCAAAGTTCGATCACCTACAATTCGTATAGCTCGCTTTTGAACAGAGTCCAAGAGGGCCAAGATGGAAACAGAGGCAGCACCCCAAACTTGACAGCAGTACTCCATACAGGGACGAATATAGGACTTATAAACATGGAGCAATTGGTATGGAGTGAAAAATTTTTTGCATCTATTTAGGAGGCCGAGTTTTTTAG
Organism: Diogma glabrata; assembly: GCA_963693315.1. Classification (NCBI taxonomy): domain Eukaryota; kingdom Metazoa; phylum Arthropoda; class Insecta; order Diptera; family Cylindrotomidae; genus Diogma; species Diogma glabrata. The sequence continues at coordinate 276,380,780 of OY856188.1, read as the reverse complement.
ACGCGCTTTTTGCCATCGCCATTACATGATCGTTCCAGAGTAGGTCATTTGAAACTGTGACACCCAATAAACGAATGTTTTTACATTCACCCATTGGTTCATCACACATACTAAATAAAATATCTTTGGGGAACTCGGTCTTTAATCTGGAAACAATCAACAGCTGTGTTTTGGTGGAGTTGAAATTGACAAGGTTTTGGTCACCCCAGTCGGCGACTTTATTCAGGTCTTTGTTCACGTTTATGGCAGCGTCTCTCCGGGCATGATTAATTCGTTCGTGCATTTTACCTTTTGAAGGAAGGGGCTCGAACGACTTGTGCAGAGTACTATCATCTGCAAAACTATTTATTGGGTTGCTGGTGATTTTCAACAATTCGTTGATATAAATCAAAAATAGGGTTGGGGACAATACTGAGCCTTGGGGTACACCAGCGTTAATTAGTTTAGGCTCAGAAGAATATCCGTCTAAGGTTACCGAAATGTATCGGTCGGATAGAAAATTTTGAATCAGCTTCACAACATTGGGATGAAAACCGTACGCAACGAGCTTGTTGATTAAGTTGGCATGCCAGACTCGATCGAATGCCTTGGAGATGTCTAAAGCGATAACGTATGTTTCACCACCTTTATCAAGTATGCTGTTCCAACAATGCGCTACATAGTTTAATAGATCGGTAGTTGATCTTTTGTTTCGAAAACCGTATTGGCTGTCGGATATTAAATGATTTTCTTCCAGAAATTTTGAAATATGTGTATTAATATAATGCTCATAGACTTTGGATAGGACCGATAGTAAAGCTATTGGCCTATAATTTGAGATATCGGATTTTGGTCCCTTTTTGGGGACGGGCTGGACATTTGCCAACTTCCAGCACGAGGGAAATATACCAGATTTGTAGGATTGGTAGAATATTTTAGTTAAAGTTGGTGCAAGTTCTTTGGAAAAGGTTTTTAAAATAATGGGTGGAATATTGTCCATTCCTGATGCTTTGTTGATGTTTAACCCCTTTAAAAGTTTAGCGACTATTTTGGGTTTGAAGTGAAGTTCATTCATATTAACTCCTGAAGACTGGATTTGGGGTATTTCTTTAGGAGTTTCCAAAACAGTGGAGTTCAGAGCAAAGCGTTCAGCGAACAAGTTAGCTTTTCTTGCGGGATCATTGACGATTAAATCACCATCAATAATAGGGGGAATAGAAAATTTTGTACCAGAATTTAAAGAATTAATGGCACTGTAGAAACTCTTGTCAGAAACAGACATAGACGTAAGTTTTGAGGCTTTCGCTCTGTCAATTTCGGACTTTTCGTTTGAGATAATCTGATTAGATATTTTGTTGGCCTTTAGATATTGGGATCGATTAGTGGGAGTTTTGTTATGAATCCAAATATTAAATGATCTACGTTTGTTTCTAAGTGCCGTTTTGGCAGCTTTCGTTGTAGACGAACGAAGAGAGAATGGTGGAAGAGACAGTGTGAGGAGATTGAAAGCTTCAATAAGGAACATCAATCGCGTAACTTCTTTCAACAGGTTAAAACCTTAAGGAAGGGCCCTCAAACTAGATCGACTGCTATTCAAAACGAAGATGGGGAGCTACAAGTAGACCTTAAAAATATTTTAGATACTTGGGCCGCTTATTTTGAGAATCTTCTCAACTTAAGTGACCAGCAACAAGTCGGGCGACGAGCAAAGCTTATTCGTGCGTCAAAGGTACATGTAGACGAACCCACCAAAGAGGAATTCGATGCGGCGCTGTCAAAATTAAAATGCAATAAAGCACCTGGTATCGACGATATAACATCCGAAATGATTGTACATGGTGGCGAAACTCTATCCTCAAGATTGTTTGAACTTGTTCAAATGATCTGGAGGACTGAAACCATGCCACAGGACTGGAACAAAGCTATGCTGATACCAATCCATAAAAAAGGTAATCGCCTACAATGTGCAAACTACAGAGGAATCGCTCTCCTCTGCACAGCATATAAGATCTTTTCCTACATTTTGCTATCCAAAATCAATCCTTTTGCTGAACAACTGTTTGGAGAATATCAGTGTGGTTTCCGGCGGGGCCGAGGTACCACCGATGCACTTTTCTCGATAAGGATGATTTTGGAAAAGTGTCGAGAGTTCAACATACCTGTGCACCAACTTTTCATTGATTTCAGGCAGGCCTACGACTCTCTCGAACGAGAGACTCTATGGTCTGCTCTGGTGTCAATGGGAATTCCTGGTAAACTGGTATCACTATGCAAAATGACAGTACAGAACTCTCAATGTTGTGTGCGAGTAGAGAACGAAATATCAAAATTTTTTAAAGTCGACTCCGGATTAAGACAAGGTGATGCTATCTCTCCTATACTTTTTAATCTAGCCTTGGAATATGTGTGCCGTCAAAAGAAACTACCGACTAATAACAATATCTTGTCAATAAACTCAGTACAGATGATTGCTTACGCTGATGATGTTGTCATCCTCGGCCGAAGTGAAGCTGTTATGAGTGAGACTTTCAAGTCGCTTGAGAGTGGTGCTAGGAAAATTGGTCTGCAAATTAACTACAATAAAACCAAACATATGAATGTTTCAAGAGAGGCTGAGAAGAAAGATTTGATGTGCGGCGATGAACGAATTGAGGGAGTTGAATCTTTTAAATATTTGGGATCAATGCTTGACTCAAACAACAGCATACTTACAGATATTAAAGCTCGAATCGCTGCAGGTAATCGAACTTTCTACTCAATTAAACCTCTCCTTGGATCACCGTATGTATCAACTAACACCAAGCTCAAGTTATACAAGACATTGATTAGACCGGTTGTGATGTATGGGTCACAAACGTGGACCCTTACACAAAATGACGAATCGCATTTATCTGTATTTGAGCGTAAGATCCTACGCTACATTTTTGGTCCACTTAAGACAGACGATGGAGAGTATAGAACCCGGTATAACTTTGAGATCAGAGACCTTCTTGAGGGTCCTGATATAATAGGTTGTATCCGTTCTAACAGGATTGCTTGGTTTGGGCATGTTCTACGAGCCGATTCACAGTCTGGAATGATTAGAAAAATGTACGTTAGTACCCCAGGGAGTGGTAGACCGCGAGGAAGACCACGACTACAATGGGAGACTGACGTAATAAACGACCTTAAAAAAATCGGCTGCCATGGTAACTATGTCGCTGTTGCGAATGACCGTGGTGAATATTCGAAGCTGATTAGCCTGGCAACGCTCCTACATGGAGCATGAACGCCTTAAAAAAAAAAAAAAAAAAAAAAAAAAAAAAAAAAAAAAAAAGTATTTGGACATGATCACATCTCCCAAACAAACGCTGCGGAATTTCATCAGAATATCATTTTTTTCCTTACATAAAATACCGTATACGTATCAAGATGTCATCCGAATTAACGACTACTCCCAGTTGTGACACAGCTTTGACGATTATGTCTTTAAGATTAGGGCCAGATACAGGCAGTCCGTTGATCACAATATCCTGTCTACGACTTTTCTAATCCAACCCCTCTAGCGTTGCAGAGTTAGTAACAAGAACACCAGCATTCCAATCAACCAGCATCAACCTCAGTACAAACAGAATGAACCGCAATTGAATCAGCCACAACATTTTTACAGTCAGCCAGGATTCTATTGTGAAAATTAAGTAAAGTATTTTAAAGATCAGTATTAACCTCCAATTTAATCTGCAGAATTCTGCAGAATTCAGTACGAAGAGACTGAACTGTGAACTGGTTACTCTTCTTATTAACATCAGCACATGTCATACAAAACCATTTAGTAGATGACTCCGATAAATACTTATAAAATCTCTGACAAATGACAGTACATTTTAAGGTATGTCAGGTGATAAAATTATCACAAGCTATCAGTCGATAAACTGGACAAAACACCTTAGCATCACGCCCCGTGACTTTGAGGTTATAACACACCACTGCAATATTTGTAATCCGTACTATCAGGATGCTTCCTCCTACCTAGCACAGATTTATGATACGGTAAACAGCACAAAAATTCGAAATTTGTTTCCATATAAACAGCAAATTCGATGTTATATATAGAACACAAAAATTGATTAAAATATTCTCAATGGGTGTAAAAATGTCTCAGTCTAAGTTCACCATTTGCAAAAAAAAAATTTTAAATTTACAACATATTTACTATTTACTATTTACTATTTACTATTTACTATTTACTATTTACTATTTACTATTTACTATTTACTATTTACTATTTGCTATTTACTATTCACTATTTACAATTTACTATTTACTATTTACTATTTACCATTTACTATCTACTATTTACTATTTACTATTAACTATTAACTATTAACTATTAACTATTTACTATTTACTATTTACTATTTACTATTTACTATTTACTATTTACTATTTACTATTTACTATTTACTATTTACTATTTACTATTTACTATTTACTATTTACTATTTACTATTTACTATTTACTATTTACTATTTACTATTTACTATTTACTATTTACTATTTACTATTTACTATTTACTATTTACTATTTACTATTTACTATTTACTATTTACTATTCACTATTTACTATTTACTATTTACTATTTACTATTTACTATTTACTATTTACTATTTACTATTTACTATTTACTATTTACTATTTACTATTTACTTTTTACTAATTACTATTTACTATTTACTATTTACTATTTACTATTTACCATTTACTATTTACTATTTACTATTTACTATTTACTGTTTACTATCTACTTTTTACTATTAATATTTACTATTTACTATTTACTATTTACTATTTACTATTTACTATTTACTATTTACTATTTACTATTTACTATTTACTATTTACTATTTACTATTTACTATTTACTATTTACTATTTACTATTTACTATTTACTATTTACTTTTTACTATTTACTATTTACTATTTACTATTTACTATTTACTATTTACTATTTACTATTTACTATTTACTATTTACTATTTACTATTTACTATTTACTATTTACTATTTACTATTTACTATTTACTATTTACTATTTACTATTTACTATTTACTATTTACTATTTACTATTTACTATTTACTATTTATTATTTACTATTTACTATTTACTATTTACTATTTACTATTTACTATTTACTATTTACTATTTACTATTTACTATTTACTATTTACTATTTACTATTTACTGTTTACTATTTACTATTTACTATTTACTATTTACTATTTACTATTTACTATTTACTATTTACTATTTACTATTTACTATTTACTATTTACTATTTACTATTTACTGTTTACTATTCACTATTTACTATTTGCTATTTACTATTTACTATTTACTATTTACAATTTACTATTTACTATTTACTATTTACCATTTACTATCTACTATTTACTATTTACTATTTACTATTTACTATTTACTATTTACTATTTACTATTTACTATTTACTATTTACTATTTACTATTTTCTATTTTCTATTTACTATTTACTATTTACTATTTACTATTTACTATTCACTATTTACTATCTACTATTTACTATTTACTATTTACTTTTTACTATTTACTATTTACTATTTACTACTTACTTTTTACTATTTACTATTTCCTATGTTGCTCCAGATAGGGGTGAACTGGACGCTAGGCTGGTTAAAGATTTTGGTTAGCTTTGGTCAATTTTTACAAGTCAAGAAATAATCAATAAAGATTGGCATTACTTAACGCTATCTTTCATAAGTTACCTGGGCCAGCTAGATACACACCTGGGCTACCTTGACACACACCTGGGCTACCTGGACACTCATGGGCTAGCGATATAATATTAGGATTACCGTACAGTTCAAAAATGTTTTTGTTTTAAATTCCAAAGCGTCATCACCAATGACTGTAACGATAGTGCCATTTTCAGAACACCTTGCATGAAAACCCTGGTAATGGCAATGTGATGCTTCCAAGTAGGATGGGTATGTATGGCCTATATCTACCGAATGGGGTGTGGTGTAGCACATTTAAGGAAACGAGATAAAGCTTGGCTGATGTTATTTAAACAGGTACTTCCATCGATGTTTATATTCTTTTCATGACAACGAGTTTTAAAATAATGAAAAAATATTTTTTGAAGTTCCAAGATTTACAAAGTAATTGGGATAACAACAACAAAATATACGGATATAGTAATTACTATTATAGTTCCTAAAATAACCGTCATTTTGCAGTAATTTGAATTACGTTAATTTAACTTCGGTTATAGTCGGCTTGTTGGATTCGAATTTACTTAAATAACCGAATTATCTGAAAATAATGTTTGCAATTGTTGTTAGTTTTCAGTAAATTCAGTTGTCTCCGTCAAACCGAACGCATTTATGTAGTATCGAAAACCGTTACAACTTTTTTATTGTGAATTTTGCTATTTCGAATTTTACATTTCAATTAAAAAATAATTTTTATATAATTAGCCAGCTGACTAATTCTCTATATAATAATTAAATGTTAATTAATCAATTACTATACCTATAGTTGAAAAATATGACGAAAATGGAGATTACATCATAAAATTTTGCTGGATTTTCAATTATTTATTGGAATTAATTAATTAATTAATTTGATGTTTAACTAATTTAATTATCAGCCTCCAACTACATTTTTAAAACTCTTCCCGCGGTTAACGATAATCGAATAAAATTTGTAATAATTTCGACTATTAAACTTACTTCGGCTTATTAATTCAAAAATAATGCACTTCCACTCGAAAATATATTAAATTGATTATAATTTTTATCATCCAACATTTATTTAGTTTATTTACTTATATCATTTTTTACTATTTATTTAATTATATAAAAATATCACAACTTTGACACTTCACACACAACTAAAAAGAAACAACTGTCATTGAATTAACCGGCGTTTTTGATTGGTTGATTATATATTACCCTAGACACAAACACATAAAATTCCTTGACACAAACCAAAATTTCCTTATCTCATCATGGAAACACTCCAAATTTATTTATACCATTCCAACAGTTCGATATCGAAAATTAAATTGTAGACAACTTCACTTCAAACAACATTCCAGTATGGCTGATTTTGTTTAACATATTAAAAGTGAAAAGTGAATTTTGTTTGTCAATTTTTATAAATTTAAGACAAAGAAAATTCAATAATTTTTAAATCAAAATGTTTATAAATAAAACCTAAATAAATTTGTTTGAGTGACCTAAAATAGTAATATGTAATATTAGTTAGAATGAACGGTCTAAGGTGAGAAACTATTTTTTTCGTTTTGGTTTGACTTAAAGAAAAGATTTTTTAAATTGACAGATTTGCAATTTTATTAAAATATCTCTTGTCTATGCTAAGAAAATATATATTTTTTATTGTATTTGTGTTACATGTTTATCTAATAAATGCATAAAATTATCTAAACAAAATTTCTTTTCTAGTTTTCATATTTTAGTATTATTTTATTTATTTTCACATTTAGTTATCAAATAAATTAGCAATATAATCTTGTTGATTTTGTATTATGATAATCGAGATACAAATATTGTTTAATGTCGTGTTCTTTGGCAAAAAAAAATTGATCTGAGATCAAAAAAACTTGATCTGAGATCAAAAAAATTAGCTGTCAGATCAAATTAGCTGTCAGTTTGTGTTCTTTGGCAAAAAAAGATTGATTTATTTTCTGATCTAGATCAAGTTTTAAAAATCTAGATTTTTTGGTAGATTTTACAAATACATTGATATATAATTTTTAATTGTCAAATTTATGTAAACAAAAAAACCCGCCAATTTAACTATTTTTATTATTTTGTTTAAAAATAATTTATTATTATTTAAATTACTAATTAATAATAAAGTTATTACAAATAAAATGATAAAACGTAAAATCTATCATTTTCAAATGTAAACATAACCAAACATATCAACTGATAGAACAAAAAGTCAAAACAATTTACTACTACATTTACAAAAGTAGATTGATTTATTTTAAGCTGTTCGTTGGCAAGCAAATAAATCAATCTTTTTTCGATCAAGCCAAAGAACACGACATAAGAGTCAGTTGTTAAATGATTAAGTTGTGTATTACGTACCTCGTATGATTTATTGCTATTCAAATTATTTCCCATATATACATTATATCCGTGAAAGTATTTTCACAAAATTTTTAGTAGTTCATGCCTTCGAAGCCGCGAAATCTGATAATCTCACAATAGTTTTCATTTCATAATCATTAACATACAGTTTGTACCATGAAAAAGAGATTGACTCAAATATTTCCAAATGTTTTTCCATAAAACACAAAGTATTATGTTACTTTTGTGGCTAATCACTTTTAAAACCAACTTCAAACCTTGTAATGTGATACAAAAAATTGATAATTAAATTAGGCAATAAAAAATTAGCATAAGTTATTTAAGATTTTGGTAATATTTGATTTTCAATTTATTTTATAAAATTTAGTTTCAGTGAACTTTGTTGTTTGTTTTGTTGTCCACCTTGTCCAGGACGAATAGCAGCCAAATTAGCGTTTCTACCACCCGAACCTACCTACAAGATAACAGCACAAGATGAACAAAAAACAAAATTTCTAATAAATTTGAACGAACGAGCTGAATGGCAATACTCGGAGAGAGATAAAGAAAACTTAGAAGGTCATATTACACGAACTGGACGTGGAAACTCAATAACATGTTTATATGTAAAATGTTGTTCGAATGCGAAATATACACTTTTATTTTCACACGGCAATGCTGTGGACTTAGGACAGATGAGTAGTTTTTACCTAGGCTTGGGTGCACGAATAAATTGTAACATATTTAGCTATGATTACTCTGGATATGGAATGAGTAGTGGAAAACCATCAGAAAAAAACTTGTATGCGGATATTGAAGCGGCATGGTTGGTATTGCGTTCTAAATATGGAGTACAACCGGAACATATAATATTGTATGGACAAAGTATTGGAACTGTTCCAACAGTTGATTTGGCAACACGATATCAAGTTGGTGCTGTTATATTACATTCACCACTAATGTCTGGCATGCGGGTCGCATTTCCGAATACTAAAAGGACATGGTTTTTTGATGTTTTTCCGAGGTGAGTTTGAATTTTATTGTAAAATTTGTTAATATCTAGTTTCAATAATATCTCTTTTCAATCAAACCAATATGTTTAGCATTAAATCCCACTACTACTTAAACCAGTAACTTTGAATAATTCCCCAAGGTATAATTAATTAACGACCCGGTCTGAAAATACGTGCTGCATAATGTACAGGAAAAGTAGCCCCAGTACGCAATCGAACCCGTCACCCTTGAATTGCAAACCTAACAATTTACCGATTGAGCAAGAACGGTGTAAAAAAGGACACGCCAAAGGAAGGACCGGAACACTCAAATATTGTCCTAGACCAGCGTTTGCAAATACGTGGCACATTTCCAAAATTCTCGGACATGACCAACACTTTTTCCCAAAAAAAAATACAAAATGATTTCCAAAATTAAAAACAAAAGAAATTTTACTATAAATTGCATTTAAACATCGCTCGTCATGAAAGTAAGTTATCCCAATTTCAGTATAGTCTATATAAAAGTCTATAGTCTATACAGTTTAAAGCAATTATTGAAGATATAAAAGTTTGAACGAAACTCCTTTCTTTTTTAAATAAAATGTCTTGTGTAAAGAAATTACAAAAGGTGTCACAACATAACACCTTTTAAAATCTAGGATCTAGATCTGACGGACGCAACTTTTTTTTTAATTTTTATATTTTTTTTACAGATTGAATAACTAAAGCATAAATACTATCATATATAAAATATAACGTATTTAAATATTTCTTGATAGGATAGAGGTATTTTAAGCATAGATAAGCTCCTCGCGTAACACCATGGATTGTTCACGTATAGAAATCCCCAAATACTGCGTGGGCCGCTGCTACTTTACCAGAATTTTACCACCCAGGAATATACGCTGGTGATTTCAACAGCCATCACACTCAATTACCCTCAACGGTCTGGTGAATTGGGCTTACCTAGAAGCTGTCCAATGTAATACCTTGTAACACCATTTCACGTTTAATCCACAACATGCTTAGTAATCGTGCATTTAAAGGAGCAACTTGTAGTTTTTCATTCAGAACTCGATTATGAACATAGTTGTTTACTGTTTCTTCTACCGCCTTAGTATGAAACCTTTTTAAACCACTTCTGTATGTAAGCTCATCGATACTTCTGGTTTTTGGATCTTCTCTAACATCGGTTTGAAAGAGCTTAGCAGTTTTCCTTACGGTTCTAGGTGGTGACACCATTAACAGGATGTGGATCATAAAGACCACCTACATGAAGAATGTAATATTTTGTCGGTCCGTGAACACAATGAGATGATATCTAAACAATACATATGGCAATAGTCCTGCCACAAAGAACAACATCTATGCAATGGATGTTGTTCTTTCCAGATTCAGGAACTCTGCTACTGCTCTTGGGCTGTACCACAAATCTTCCTTCGTTAGGTTGGTTGGTTTTCCTGGACAATTAAATAGGTGGTCTGCATCATGCGGCGTGCCCTCACATATGGGACACTTGTCAACAATGTTCTGGTCAATTTTATTCATATAGTTATTTAAAATGCGTGACCAACTGGATCTTAACTGCGCTAGAATGGATCTGGTGCTGCGCGGTAGTTTGACCTCTTCCGCAACAACTTGTGGCGGCTTACTCTTGAGAACTCGATTTGGAACGTACTTAGTTCTTTATTGTGTCCTTAACAACTTTCGTGTGGATCGTTTTTAAGCCCGTTTTATACATAAGCTCGTCAATGTTATCTGTTACTTCGTTGTGTCTGACATCACTTAAGAAGCATTTCGCAGTGCGCCTTATGTCTCTAGGTGTTGTGGCTGTGGATAAGATGTCGTTGCGGGAATGTTGCTCTTTGTGACAGGGCCATAGATATTGTTTGGTGAACATTTCACTGTGTTGACGGACCGGCAATATGTTACATTCTTGGTGAGCCATCAAATGAGATCCGGTTGCTGTTCGCAACGCTTCGTTTTGTGTTATTTGTAACTTATTCCAGTGGGTGTCAGTGACTTGAGGTGTTCATATGGTTGCAGCGTAATTAAAAATAGGTCTTCCTATTGCTTTGTATATTGTTATGATTGTTTCTTTATATTTCCCCCATGAACTGCCAGCCAATGCTTTCAAAGCATTGTTCCTATTCTATTTTTCAATCTCGCGTTCACCTGTTGAGCGTGAGCATTGAATTTAAGTAGTGGATCGAATGTGGCCCCAATAGGCTCGCATTTTTGACCGTGAGAATAAGCACGTTGTCAATGCAGACGTTGAGTGTTGTGTTTACCTCCTGAGTTGTGAGTTGTTCCAGGTTGTTTCCTGTTGCAAGCACCGTGCACTCGTCTGCATATAACGTGATGGTTATTTCTTCTGGTGGTGTTGTAGGAAAGCTGCTTAGGTAGAGATTGAATAGTAAAGGTGAGAGAACTCCACCTTGTGGAACTCCTTGTTTGAGCACTCTCATCGTAGATTTGGAGTTACGGAACTCAACGTATGTTTGTCGGCCTCTTAAGTAGTTGCACAACCAGCGCTTTATTAAACCTGACAGATTGGTGTTAAATATATCATCTAATAGTGCAGCGTGCGACACTTTCGAATGTTTTTGATAGGTCGAGCACAACTAATATTGCTCTGGCACAAGGTTGTTTTTGGTTTAATCCATTACTGATTTGATCTTGGATCTTGTGAATAGCGGTGGTTGTACTATGTGCTGTCCTAAAGCCATGTTGGTGGGGCGCCAAATTGCAAGATCTGGATAACCGAGGTAACAAGCGCTTGAATCAGTTTTGCAACCGATGAAAGGATGGAGATCGGTCTGTAAGATTCTCCCTTCTCTTCAGGTTTTCCAGGTTTTAATATGGGGCTTATTCTAGCTGTTTTCCAGATGTTTGGTATCTGAAGAGTATTTAGCGATGTGTTGAGTGTAATAGTGAGAAAGATCAATCCTTTGGGTCCAATGTGTTTTAGCATGATGGCTGAGATGCCGTCGGGTCCAATAGCTTTGAATGGCTTAGTTTTCTTAATAGCATTCTCAACTTCTTCGAAGACTGTGATATCCTCTAGATGTTCAGTATTTACTTTGCGCAGATGTCTCAATACTGACCTGGTTTTCTTTTCATGTTTACTTGACTTTTCTGTAAACTGCGTGTTAAATTTAGTAGCGCATTTCCTTTGATTTTCGGTTGGCATATTATTGAAGTCGATCATGCAGTTATCCGGTTGTCGAGGATGAGTTAAGCCTTTTATGACCTTCCAGAGACTTTTGCTTGGGCCAAAGCTTGACTTACTCACTAGCTCTATCCATTTCTTACGTTTGTGTTCCGTAACTAGCTTATTTATTTGGTTGTTTTGGTCTTTAATTCTAGTGTCGGCTGGATCTGCCTTGCGGATGAAATCTCTTAATGTTGAGAGAACACAAGCTTCCTGTGGGAAGTGTGGTTTCATCTTTTGAATTCTGCCTGCTGGAATGAAGCGATATCTGGCTTTTAAAATTAATATATGTCTTCTTCTCGGACTTTATTTGGTTAATTGAACGGCTTAAGATTATTATGATTGGCACGTGGTCTGATGCTAATGCAATTTCAGTTCTCCATTCAGCAATTGGTATTAGTGACATGATGGCAAGGGAAACATCTGGAGAAGAATACGAGTTATTTGTTACCCTTGTTGGTTGTGGTTTGTTGAGGACTCCAAAGTTGGAGCCGTCAATTTGACCAGCAATGGTTTCACCTCGTGAATCAGTGTTCAGGTGTGAGTGCCATAGATTTAGTATAAAATAGGTGTCCTATGGACGGTTCATAACCTATATCGCAGTTGCTTATGGGTGGTATATAAGTATTGACTAGTGTTATCTCCGTGTTTCTGGATTTTATTATGATACCCAGTTGTTCTAGGTGATTATCAGTTCCCGGTACTGCTAGCAATGTGGTTGTACGGAAGATAACGGTTTTATAAATGATAAAGGCAAGGCCATCACCTTTGTCCTTCCCTCTATCCTGCCTTATAATTCTATAATCACAAATATCACTAATTTTAGATTTAGCGTTTAGTTTGGTTTGCGCATATAACATTATTGCACATATTTTTTTTGTTTTATTAATTAGTTAGACATGTTTAGCACACTAAATATGAAATATTCATTATTTAGACTCTTTGAATATCCGGAGATACCATGTCAACTATAAAGGAAGGAGATGAGGAAAATGGAAGGAATGGGGATATAGGGATAACTATACTAATTTTTTTAAATGATGATGGACATTTTCTTTAAATGCCTGAGGGGAAAATTCATCGGGAAATACAGAGGAAGGCATTGAGTTCCATAATTTGGCCACCCTATTAAAATAGTCGTTTTGGAAGGACACAGTTCTACAACGAGGTATTTGTACAACAAATGGATGGGATAACTCGGCAGCTCTTGTTTGTCGATTATACTGCGCACACGATGGAAGGATATTTTGAATTTCCTTAGAGGAGAATTCGCTAAAGTTATATTTATAGTAGATTGACAATTCAGCCACATTTCTTCTGTGCTGGAGTGAATCAAGCTGGTCCGTTAGTTCGGTATTACCAATCAACCGCATTGCTTTTCTCTGTACAGAGTCTAGACATTTTATTGTTGACTGACAAGCACCTCCCCAAACATGACAGCAGTACACCATACATGGACGAATAAAGGACTTAAAGGACTTGAAATACTTTTTACATCGACTCAAGAATCCTAATTTTTGCATTGCAGATTTAGCGAGGTTGAACACATGTTTACTCCATTTCAGGTTATTTTGAATATCCACTCCAAGAAGTCTAACTGATTCAACCTCATGCAATTCCTCATGGTTTATTTTAATAGGAAAATTTTTATGTCACTCTATTCGTGAAAGACGGCATAATTTGGTTTTGGTTGGATTAAATGAAACAAGATTACGATCACCCCATTCCATTATACGCTCCAGATCTTTGTTGATGGAATCAATTAGCAGCTCTCTATCAGTGGTAACTGCAGTATGAGGTCGAAATTTAGGAGATGCATGTGATGCATGTAATGTGCTGTCATCAGCAAAACTATGGATTGGGTGCACTGTGGAAATAAGTAAGTCATTAATGTATAGAAGAAACAAGGTTGGTGAGAGTGCCGAACCTTGGGGAACCCCAGCATTGGTTGTGAAAATATTGGATGTGATACCATCTTAATTAACATGAAATTGGCGACCGGTAAGAAAACTATGAATCCATGAGACAGTAAGATGGTCTATGCCATAAGATTTTATTTTAGCTATAAGATTTTTATGCCACACTTTATCAAATGCTTTAGATATGTCAAGTGAAATACTGAATGTTTCACCGTGGTTTTCCAGCGATTTGTTCCAGAGATCGGATACGTAGGCTAACAGATCACCTGTTGCATGACTTCTACGAAAACCATACTGCTTATCATCAATAATTCGCGACATTTCCAAATAATCTATCAGATTGTAGTTAACATATTTTTCAAATATTTTAGCTAAAACCGACAGAATTGCAATTGGTCTATAATTGTTAGGGTCTATCTTACTGCCTTTCTTTGATATGGGTTGAACGCTGGCCAGCTTCCAAGAATCGGGAAATATTCCGGTTTTATAAGATAAATAGAAAATTTTTGTTAAAATTGGAGCTAGTTGTCTAGCAAAGTTTTTAAGAATGAGGGGTGGAATACCGTCGGGGCCAGCAGATTTGTTGATATTGAGAGAAAGAAGCATTTTCCGTACAATGTTGCAACGAAAAATAATTGGTTTCATTTTCGTTACAACTGGGGGAATGAGTGTAGGAGAATGGGGGGGTTCAACTATGTTTGAGTTCTCTGCGAAAATACGACCCAAAAGATCCGCTTTCTCTTTCGAGTCGCTCACGGGAATGTCATTCAGAACTAAGGTTGGAATAGAGGATCGAGTAAAATTGCTCTGGACTGATTTAACTGCCTGAAAGAAACTACGTGAGCCAGATGGGTGCTCGGCGAATTTATTTGCTTTCTTCTGGATAAACGCGTCTTTGTCCAAGTCTATTTTGAATTTACTAATATTTCTGGCTTTCTTATAGGCGCTATGGGTTTCAGGTGTTTTATTAGCATTATACGTCTTGAATGCTTTGCGTTTATTCCTCACTGCCTCATCAACATCCCGTGTGAACCAAGGCTCAGTTTTAGGAGTGATTAATCGATTTGGAATAAACCGCCGCATTCCTTCTTTTATGATTTCAGAAATTCTTATTGCCGATGTGCTAGGATCTTGATCAACACAACAAATAGTTTTCCAAGGTGTTTCATCATAAAAGTTTCTCAGTCCCTCCCAGTCAGCGCGTTTATAGTTCCAAACCCGTCGAGGATTTGCTTTAATTTGTGTCGGTGATGTAAATTGCACTATTGCTGATATTAGTAAATGGTCCGATGTTCCGAGGGGTTGTTCAACTTTTGTCTTCGTAGTATCTGGTTCGTTTGTCAAAAACAGATCCAGCAAATTATTGTTATGATGTGAATTGTCTGCGATTCTAGTGGGACACTATCATTTGCGTCAAACCGTGATAATCTGCGAGTATCAGTTCGACTTGCCTTCCTACGTCGTCAGTGCGCGATGAATACTTAAGCCATTCTTTATTATGAATATTAAAGTCTCCAAGAATGGTCAGTCTTGCTTTGGGGTAAACCGTGGTAATCTTGTCTAGATTAGCCGATATTTTTTATAAAAGGGACATCCTGGGGGAGAATTTGGGGATCTGTATAATCCTATTACGAACATAGTTCCATCAACACCTGAGATCTTCAGTGCTATAGAATTATGGTGCTACTTATAAACACTTATAAACACTTATCAACACTTATAACCACTTATTTTCGATTACTTTTGTTATTTTTTTGTTTTTCTTTTAATTTAGGAGACTACCTTCCTCGTCCGACTCCGAAATATGAATGATAAAGTTTATTATGTCATCAATTTTTTGCTTATAAGACCATTGCAATTTAATTGCATTACTTTCACATCGCTTGGGGTTTCTGGATGTGTGTTCATTCGCATTGTGTTCTGGTGCGAGATCGTGCTTGATTGTTGACCTGAGGTCTGGCAACATGGCGCCATATAGTTTTTGGTCCATTGCTTATGTATGACAAGGCCTGAGCAGTTCTTGAGATGACACCATTCCTTACAACTGTTACACTTTAAGGATGTAGTGTTTGCCCTTAAAATGTTTTTACATATTGTACAGTGCCATGTTTTAGTTGGTCCAGGGTTTCTTTCAATACCAGCCATGACGAGGAGAGCTTGAAGCAGTGAGGCTAATGACAGTTCTGCTTCTATATCCATAAAATGGAGCGACGTAGTTGCACGTCGAAATTGTTGTGATGGTCCTTGGTCAGAACTGCGTTCCGAGTACTTCTCGGGCGTAGACCCGTCCATCTTGAGAAGCTGGTACTGCGTAGTTTGGAATAGGTCTACTTATGACTTTGTAAGTTGTAATTATTGTGTTCTTGTCCGTACCCCTTAAACTTCAAGATAGCGCTTTCAATGCATTGTTTCTGCTTTTCAGCCTCGTGTTTACCTGTTGTGCGTGGGCATTGAACCTTAGCAGCGGGTCGAATGTCACTACCAGCAATGTCGGATTTTTAACTGTAGGAAGGAGCACGTTGTCAATGCAGATGTTTAGTTTTGTGTTCACTTCTTCGTCCAAGTAGTGAAAAATGTGGTAGTGGATTTTTCTGACGATAGTGTCAGCTTTCTGCTTCTAAACCATTCATTGAGGGAGCAAAGATATCTGTTCAACATTTCGAAGAGTGGTTCCAGATTGCTAAGGCAAGGACCGTACTGTCGCCAGCATACGATATGATGTTTATACCTTCTGGTGGAGTAGGTAAACTGTTTAGGTAGAGGTTGAAGAGGGGTGGAGAGAGAACGCCACCTTATGATACGCGTTTTCTGAGTGTCCTCGTTTTTGATTTCGTATTTCTGATCCACGTCTGTTTAGCGACCTCTTAAGTAGTTACACAACCAACGCTTTAACCAACTACTGATCTATACTCCTTCTCATGTTTACTTAGCTTTTCTGTGAGCTGCGTATTAAATTTCAAAGCGCACTTTCTAGACGTTTACTTGGACCGAATTCGACTTACTCACTAGTTCTCTCCATTTGTTCCTCTTGTGGTCTATAACTTATTTGTTTATTTGCTGGTTCAGGTTTCGAATTCTAGGATCGGCTGGATCTGTTTTCCGGATGTCATCTTTAAGCACGGCCATTGCAGATGCTTCTGGTGGAAAAGTAAGCTTAATAAATTGTATTCTTCCAGCTGGGATATAGCGTGATTTGGCTTTATTAAAAATATCTGAATTTTTTCTCCCCAGAGAGGGCGTGGTAAAATTAGTTTACTTAATTCATTTTCAGTAAAATTGGTAAAATTTACTCTGTCAGCTTTGTTAAAATTGATGAATGTTTTCTTTTCTGATTTTACTAGGTTGATGGAGCGGTTTAATGTGATTATGATCGGCACATGATCTGATCCTAGTGCAGTTTCAGTACTCCATTTTTCTATCAACATGAGTGACATGTTGGCAAGGGAGACATCTGGGGATGAATAGGAGTTGCTTGTTACTCTAGCCGGTTGTGGTTCATTGAGAACTTCAAAGTTGGAGTCGTCGATTTGATCTGTAATATTTTCGCCTTGTGCATCGATGTTCAGGTGAGAGTGCCATAGATCGTGGTGTGCGTTCACATCTCCGAGAATAAGACAATCGTTATTACTAAGTAAATGTTGAATGTTAGGCTCATAACCTGTATCACAGCTGCTCACTGGTGGGTGGTATGTAAATATTGACTAGTGTTATCTCCGTGTTATCGGACTTTTATTATAATACCCAATTGTTCAAGATGTACATTATTTGTTGCTGGTAGGGTGGTTGTACGGTAGATAACGCTTTTATGAATGATAAAGGTAAGACCACCACCTCTGTCCTTGTCTCTATCCAGTCTTATAATTTTAAAATCACTATCACTAATTTTAGACTTATTATTTAATTTGGTCGCTTGGAGAACCGTGACTAGAATATTATTATTGCACATAAAGTTTATTATATCCTCTATCTTGTCTGTTAGACCTTTGCAGTTAAGTTGCATTATTTTCACATCATTTGGAGTATCTGGATGTGTGTCTATACACCACGTGTTTGGCTGCATGAATGTGTTGGTCTGTTGACTAGCTACTAGGCAGCAAGGTGCTGTGAAAGTCGGACTCCATTGCTTATGTGTATATAGATCTGAGCACTTTTTGAGGTGACACTATTCTTTACAACCATTGCACTGGCCGGATGTTGTGTTCGATGCCGGCCATTATGTGAAGAATCTGAAGCAACGAGGCCAGTGACAGCTTCCGTCTTATCAAAAGACGGAACGACGAAAATAGCACTTTTCGTCGAGATTGTTGTGATGGTCCTTGGTCGAAAATTCTTTCGACTACTTCTAGGGCGTAGACCCGTCACTTTTTCTCTTAATCAGATCGATTGTAAGCTCATTTTAATGCGTATACATGTTTTGTTAAGTTTTATTAGTTTTAATGTTCATATGTCACAAAAAAAAAATCATACGTTAAATAAATTAGGATAGAGAAAATAAGAAGCAAAGAGCAAATTTTTGAAAAAAAAATTGGAGGAACAAAACTAAAATTGGGTTGTCAATAAGCCTGCTTGTGCCATATTCCTCCCGCACCCCTATGATATCACCTTAGCTAGCGATATCTCATTGTGATTGCCAGTATGTGTTATGTGATATCTCACCTTAGGTCATATGTCAATAGGAGGGACTGGAGTACACGTGGTTGTCATACCTGAGTGTAGATCAAAAATTAAAAAAAATCAAATAACACGACTAATCCTCCATGCAGTCCTGATGTAAGGTTGCAGTTGTAAAGGTCTAGAATAGGTTTTGTTTTTAAACCAATAACCGCGATTGATGAAATTGCATCGTTTGTTTTACAGAATATAAAGTGAATTCATTGTTGACTTCGTTTATAGATAAAGCATATAATTATCATTATGAACACCATTTTTATTTAATGTTTTAATTATTTGAAAAATTGAAGTTCCAAACTAAATTGATCCGAATAGTAAATTGATGCTAAAACATTCAACGAATAAAAAAAAATTTTAAGCGATATTTTATTAAAAAGGACTATAAAAAAATCAATATTCAACATGCAACTACCTCTAATTTTATGTGATTGAAGTTTCAAATAAACCGAAGATCATCCTTTCTCCAGTTTCAATTACGAGATAATCTTGATAATGCCGGCATTTTTCAATAGGATAGGTGCTGCTCGAGTCGTGTAGAAGAATTAATTTTTTACATTTGGCAACTCTTTTAGCAACATATTCTAAATTTCTAGTTGATCTGCCAACTAGTAGAACTTTTGCAGTCTCCAAAAGCAGTTAACATTGCAGTGTTTTGTAACTATAAAAAAATGAATTTTGTGTGTTGATACAGCACTACTTGCTGCGGAAAAAAACATCAAGAAATAAAATTAAAAATGTATTACGGGAACTGTGCTCCTTCTCATTAAATGGTCCAGTCGGGTTTGTCAAGTTGTGGAGATTTGAATACAAATGATGCGGAGCGTCCGGCACGCCCAAAAGGGGTCACAACCGGTTGGCAGACTATAGAGTGAAGATTAATAAGATAACTGTGCTGGTTAACACCTGATATGAATACGTGCACAATATTCTACATGAATATTTGGGTGTGAAAAAGTTATCGTTCAAATGGGTACCACGATTGCTCACATTGGACAACAAATGAATTCGTGTCACCAATTTAAAGCAGTTTTGGAGCTTTTCAAATGAGTGCATGCGACGTTTCGTGACTGTTGATGAAACATGGATCCATCACTATACCCCACAAATCAAGGAACAGTCGACCCATTAGCATTATTCCGGCCAAAGTGTTCCAAAAAGGCTTATACGTTATCGTTAGCTGGTAAGGTTATCGCTACCATTTATTGGACTTCGCAAGGCTTAATCCATAATGTAAATTTTGAGTCAGCCTTAGTTAAATTTTGAAATGAGGTTTACACCTCACCTAATGCAGATTTCAAATGTGCGGTAGTCTTTGTAAAAAAAACATGTGTCCTCCTTTTGTTGCTCGAAATTTTATATTTAACTGGCTTTCGTTTTATTGGTTTTGATTGGTTTGGTTCGTAGTTCTCAAATCGACAGCAATGCATAAAAGTTAATCAAATATATAGTAACTTAAAACTTTTAAAGAGAGGCGTTCCACAGGGATCTACTCCTGGGCCTTTGTTTTTTCTAATTTATTTAAATTCAATTTTGTGTGTGAAATTTAATGGCAAAGTTGTTGCGTTTGCAAATGACATGACCTTTGTATACTCCAGCAAGGAACTTAGTTTAATTAATAAAATAATTTAATTAATAAATAATAAAATTAATAAAATAATTCGAGATCTTTCACATCCGCTGGATTTGGAAACTGTTTGTATACTGGTTTAAGTTTTAACATGCCTCTAAGCTATGATAGTGACAAACTACTTGACCCACATCTTGTTGTCTTATTTTAGATAATTGTTACAAATTTGAGGACTTTGGTCATTAAATCAAAAAAGCAATTTTATTTTTAAGATTAAAGTATAATAATATCCAATTTATTTTGTAAATATTTTCTTTTACATATTTCAGCATTGATAAAGTATCAAAAGTAAAATCGCCAGTTTTAGTAATTCATGGGACAGAAGATGAAGTAATTGATTTCTCACATGGCTTAGGAATTTTTGAAAAATGTCCAAAAGCTGTGGAGCCATTATGGGTTGAAGGTGCTGGCCACAATGACGTTGAACTATTTAACCAATATTTAGAACGTTTAAAAAAGTTTGTTACAATTGAACTTATAAAAAAACAAGCATCAGTTGAAGATAAGAAAAAAAATTCTGATGAGCCCGTTGGGACCGACAATAAAAATAAAAGTAATTCAAAAAACGATGATGTCAAAACATCCGATTCAAATCCTGAAGAATTAAATGGATCAACAATTAGCTCAATTACAAGCTCTGCGACCGAACAATTGCTATAGCAGTTTGGGCCCGGCCCCAGTGCCCCGAATCTTCAAATAAGCACTGATGGTCAGGCCCAAAAAACTGCTTCGACATGCACAAAACAAACTCCACAAAAATTATCTGGTAATAATAACTCTTCAACCACTGGCCTGGGAAATGGCCGTGATAACTCTATTAATAATCCTGTCAGTCCGAAGCAGGTAAATGTTTCTAGACCAATGACAACTCCTGCTTTAGATAAAAATAGTTATACGAGAAGGGTAATAGCAGGTCACGGCAATACAGTAATTGTTGATTTGGATTGTACTTGTTCAACTGGACGTCGTGTCATAATTCACAACCGTCATTCAAAACATGATGAACGTGTTCAAATTGTCAAACCTGTACACATTGAATCAGAAAAAGAAAAAGGGCATGATCAGAATATTGATGTGAACAAGAGTACCTGTCATACACAACAGCAATCAAATTCACAAAATCTAAAGAAAAAAGTTACACGTTGCGTTGGAACTAGTCCACAAATGGAATTGAAACGAGAAGCAAGTCCTATGAGAAAACCACATCTAAGTCCATTAAAAAGTTTTGATGTTAAAGAACAAATTCAACATAGTAACCGAATTCTAGAAAAATCAAACTCATTAGGAGAAAACAAACCTCAACGAACATTAAGAACAACAAGAAGTTTATCCCCTAGACCACCTGTTAAGCATCAAACAGCCATCATGGTTTCAGATGAGAATGATATTGTTTCTGTTAAATTATCACCCCATGATGCTGACATCGATGATATTTTTAATCAACGCCGTGAAAAACTGCCACCATTCAGTGAACACGCATCACCGAATTTGTCGGAATTTCCGTTATTTAAAGGAAGTGATAGCCATTTAGTTTATGTACCAACTGATCCTTGGATGAAAATGACTGATAATTTATTAAAAAAACATTCAACAAACGATGATCCTTGGGTTTGGCGTAGCACCAATAACATTGTGGAAGAAAAAAAATCGATTGCGAATAAAAAAGCAGCTCTTGTAAAAGATGATAAAATATGGAAAAGTACAGCTAATATAGGCACTGAAAAAATACGAAATCCAAAACAAATAGCTTATCGTCAAACTAAATCGTTTTCTTGTAAAGATAACGATGACATATTTGGTGGAAAACAATTGAAACTTATAACAAATATGGCAAGCCTAGAGATTGATAAGAAACCAAAGTTACAAAGATCTAAATCACCAATTCCAATTAACGATGATGCATTTATTATAGTTGAAAAAAATAGTAATGATATTGACATTCCACCAATACTTTCACCACGCCATTCACCATTGAAAATAATTCATCCAATCTCTTCACCACCATCAATTCATTCAAATAAATTTAATACATTCACTACAAGCAATATCATTCTACCAGAATCATCAAAACGCAATAATACATTAAATTTACCAAATACAAATCTCCTGCAACCTCGTCATTCCTTCTCAACACCATCACAAAAAGATGATGAACTTCAATTGAATATTCGTCGGTTGAGTGAACAAATTCGTTATACTCCATCATATCTAGCCTCACCACCAATCCAAAACTACGTTACACAACCTAATTCATTGTTTAACTTTGATGAAAAGAAAAAGCAATCAGCTCAAGCTATTTCGAATACTACAACAAATCCAACAATCGCATCAAATGTAACTATGACGCCAACTAGTACTACATCAAATAAATTGGTAAATAATAATCATATTAAGAATAATTCAAGTAAAGTAAAAAACGATCCAATGTTGGAAACTACGTGCTAATTTAATAATAATAAAAAACATAAATTAATTTCATAAATCATAAATATTTCGTTTTTAGAGTTTTAGGTAAGCTAATTGAATTATTATAATAAAAAATTATTAAACATTTAGATATAAAAAAAAAATTTTATTTTATTTGTTATTCTCATATTTTTAATATTATTACACTTATATAAAATCTCAAAAAGACATTAATTAATTTTATTAAAATACAAAATTCAAATCGTCTATTAAAAGGAAATAAAATTATTATTTAAATCTGTTACAGCAAAACTTTGTTGTTTGATAAAGATTCGAGTGTATAATTTGATTAAGGTCGAGTTTATAATTTTATTTTATTTGAGCGCCCTTTGCACTTTTTAAAATTTTATTCACAAGTTAAAATTTTTTTATTTCGTTCTCACGGTGAAATTTTAGAGTGAAATTTAATTTTTTTATTTCACTCCTTTTGCGACAGTTATATTTTGAGTTTTAGTAGAAGAAGAAAATTAGTACGTTTTCGTCATCGTTTTTATTTATTTTTGTAACAATACTTGCATAATTTAACATAAATTCAGATAAATGGTTTATTTATATTTTTAAAACGAAGGAAATTATCAAATTTAAAATAACAATTGAGTATAAACTATAAATACATTGTGTAAAGAAAATATTTTTTCTATGATAGCAAATGAAAAGTCTATTGCTTAATCGAGGCTAGCGCGTCTCGTGAACAAATGTTTACTCACGAAAAAACAATGTTTTCGTCGCTTGTAGGAAAATATACTATTTTGTGTTAAAACGACCATTGCAATTTTTTGGACAGCCAACTTATAAAAACTTCGTAAACTTGGTCATTTGAACGGCGATTTAAATTTTAATAAATTGTATTTCACTAAAAATTAAGTAAATTAAATTCTTACATTAATTTTCTTTTGTTTATTCCACAATAACGTCGAGCATAAAACAGTGTTTCAGCGTTCAATATTGGAATAGTAACTTTCAAAGCGGAATAATAACTTTGTTGTATATAGCTCGTTTCGTTTTTTAAACTATTATATTGCTACGATTCTACGGAATCGAAAAACGTGACAATATATCGCACTGGACCTTTAAAACCAATTAATTTCAGGAGAAAAACAAATTTATGCTACGGGACATATATGTTCCAGACGTCTCTGAACTTAGGAATCTCCTAAGAGATTTTCTCTTTCTAACCTGTCATTTATGAGGAACTACCAATAGTAATACTAATAATAATATGAACACTCAAAGGATATATATACATATATAATAAAAAACTTAGCTTATCAATTGTTGAAATGCTGAACTTCCATTCATTCACTGCCAGTCTTTCTTTTTCAATTTTCTCCCCTTGAAACTATTTCCAATTGATCTTGAGCAATTTGATTTTTATCATCTCGTTTGGTATTTTATCTCCGGTTGAATTTCTTGGATCTACTGGAAAACTTACTGTCGATCAATAACTCAGATCATCAACCGATGCTGATAATGTATGAGGTGGTTCAGTTGTGCTATCAAAACTCCTATATTTTCTTTCAACGGTATCGCAATTTTATATTTATTACCAATTTTTACAACTCGAGCGTGTTTGTAGTGATGATATTAATGAAGCCTCTGTTTTTTGTAACGCAACCTTTGCTTCAATCTTTCTTCTATTTTAATTTCGATTCCAATTATAATTAGTTTGTCGATGATTTGGCCCCAATGTTACAAGTAAAGGACGGGACGGGACCAGAGATGGCAGCGATTTCTCCTAACCGGTTTTATCCACTGGATTTTATCCGGGTGGCTAATTCATTTTATCCTGGATTTTAGCCGGATAAAACTAATTCATACAATTTTATTATGTGCAAAAACTACTCCTTATTGTCAAAACTTATTAAGCTACAAATTAAATCTTAACAGATCTAAATAAATATCAAAACCACATATCGCAACCCTTAAAAACCCAATATTATGATGACTTTAAAAAAAAGTTATTACGGGAGACAAATTTCTTTTCTTTTTTTAATTTAACTACATTAAATTTGAATGTTTTTTCATTAATATTTAGAACATGATATCCTCATGAGAACTATAATGACTGTCAATCTCCTCCTTTTCTTGATCTAAAATCGGAGCACTATTATGACATATTTGGCCGGAGCATCCACTACAAGTTGCGTTGCAAAAAAGTCCAACTTTTCGACAGCTACATAATGCACCACGTCCTTTTTTGCAATTACAGAAAGTCATTTTTAAAAGGTTTTAATACCTCATAAGAATACATAAGAATTTTTTGCATTCTGATGGACTGCAAAGATAATTCTTATGTATTCTTATGAGGAAAACTTTTGTAAACAACGGCTTATTTCTAACATCTTCATATTTTGTTCATAATAACTATCAAATACAACAGTAATATTATTACCGAAATTTCTTCTCAAATAAAAGATGCATTCCCGGAAAAAACTGCTGTAAATGTGCCATTTAATTTTATAAAAAAGAATATTTCAAAAAATGTTTATGAACATGAAGCGCAATCAAATAAAATTACTAAATATATACTAAATCTTCTAATAATATTACCGCCCCAAGTTTTAAAGTAGCAAGAGATATTGTCAAACATGGCAAAGCATTTACGGATTTATTAAATCAACTCTTTTAAGTTGTGGTGGAACACTTTTCAAAAATTTTAAAAACAAACATAAAATTCTCACCCTTAGCCAAAGTATGCAGTTAAGTGCAAATACCATAAGAGATTATAAATATTTTATAAAAATACGTGAAAATATTTCTAAACAGTTAAAATTTGATCTTCATGCGGTTGAAGTCTTTGCATTGGCAGTTGATGAGAGGACAGATATTAACTGCGATGCCAGACTGGAATTTCTTTGCGTTGTGCTACAGTTGGGAAAATACGGCAAATTTCTAAAACTAGAAACTTTGCAGGAACAAATTTTTATTTACATATTTTACGTCCGTGAAATTGTCTCCCTCGACGCTAACGCGTCTCGTGAATAAAAGTGTCACTCACGAAAAAGCAACGTTTTCATCTCTTGTAGCCAAATGTACTTTTTCATAATTGGATTGGCAGGCGAAAATATCGATTATTAGAAAAAAAATTGTTTCGGCACGCCAGTAAAATTCAGTTGCGAACCCTGATCTAGACTCTAGAGAAAGATCTAATTTATTAGAGGATAAAAAACTATATGAATAAATGGTGCTGTGTGCTTTTCGAATATGACAAAAAAATCTTTTTTTATACAAAAACAAATTAACCGGCTTTTTTAATATTATCCGGATAAAACCGGATTTTATCCACCTGGAGAGGTCAAAATGAAAAAAGCCGGCTTTTTGACCATCCCTGGACGGGACGCTCTTCCACACTACTTCTTAACAAAAATCGACACAAAAACTTTAACTTTCTTTGTATTTTTTTGATTTAATATATTTCTTTTCCAATTATATTTTAATTTCAACAACAAGAATAGGAATTTTTGTTTATTTAAAACTAAACTTGTGTTTCCTTCGTTTTTCTTTTTACAATCCAAAAACGTGGAATTAGTGACCTTATTTATTTTAAAATTAAACATGGAGTGTCTTGACAATCATATTTTTTCATCACATGTTGTCGTGAATCATGCAAATAGGGCTGTCAAAATTAGTTTTTTTCATTTTTTGTGTTCGTTATGTTGTTTTTATCGAATTAAAAGAGGGTTTATACGGGCGAGACATTCTGTTGCTATAGCTTACCGTTTAAGTAAATAATTCGTTTTTAAATTAATTTTTTTGTGCCCGTTTCAAATATTATAAAATTTGTAAGTTTCCTGAACAACTATTTATTTGAAACTTCTAGTTTTTTCACTTTGTTTCCATGTCCGTTCGACCGTACAGCCCTGGTTAATGAAACTATGTTGATGAAACTTTGGTAAAAGGTGTGGATTTGTAACCAAGAAACTGAATAGTTTCTTGGTGACATTACCCAAAGGGGTGTAGATCTTCCGAAGATTAAAATTTAATCAACTTTAAAATGCAAAGATTTTAATAAAAAATTTGGTTCAAACTAATCATTTAGGGCAAGGAATAATTAGCAAAAATGCCACATTCACCTTGACCTCAAAATCAGTTAACATTTCCTTCACAACATTTGTTTCCGATAGAGAACAATGATAATTTTCTAAGTAATCAAGATTATGATTGTTCATTGTGGAATATAGAAGTAACTTCTAGTTTCTATTAGTAACTTTTATAATCACTAAGATTGCATTTTATTGTTCACTTAGTTTTTAAATCCGTTTTAGACCCATGGAGATATCAGTTGTTATTGATTTGTAATTTTTTATTTTTGGGTCTACGCGTGTGACAACCCTCGTACTCCAGTCCCTGCTATTGACATCATATGTGAACGTGAGATATCACATACAACTGACAAAAGTGAGTAATCACTAGCCAAAGGGATATATTAGGAGTGCTACCCTCCCTATGAAGTATATTCAGTCAACGGTAGACGCACAAGCTCAGTCATTGAATATTCCTTGATGATGGAACGATATATCTTGCTCGAAGAAAGGAGCCTTCATGTAACTCTTTATCAAGACTTTAATTATTGAGGAAAAGTGAGCCACATGAATCATGATCAAGAAATTTTCTTGCAAATTTGAAAAGCAAGTACTTTTTACCTCGTAACTTATTTTTATTTCCATCTTATCATAAATATTGGCCTATTCGATATTTAACTTTGTGATAGGATTATTGTGATTCTTACTACACAGTATATTTTGAAAACAAAATCATATCCGGCTCGAAGGACCATTAACTTTCCGCAAACTTTTTGACATATTCACTCATGATATGTTGGCAAGTTACACTGTAAGTCATTTTAGCACTATTTTATTTAAAATGGAAACACAACTCTTCTCTTCGCATTTACTATTCGGCCATTCCGCAGTGACGGGTGTTACATTTGTACGCATTTAAAATGATATAATTTCCAAATTAGAACAAAAATCTCAGTGTTTTGAATACAATTCAATTCATTTCAATGATTTCTTATAGTAAAACAAAAACACATTTAGAATTATTCAAGCGGTTACATGTAATAATAGATTTAGGCCCTGTGACGGGTGCTACGAGTACTTTTACAAAATATAATATCTTGTTGACCCATCATTAGAGTTTAACTAAACTAGAAATTGTTTTCGCAAAATTAATAACTAGGCTGTGAGTTAAAGAATCGTCCGTTCCTATACTATAAGTATTTTGTCTATATATTACTTTTTATATTTTTCTTTTACAAAAGAAGATTGTGACGGGTGTTATAAGATTTGTGACGGGTGTTACGAGTGTAAATTAAACAAATTCTTAAGTAAATTTTGAGACTTTCTTCATTATCTTGGACTTTTATGATTATTTTTGTCTCTAAACAAAAGACGGTCTTGGGAGTTTGAACTCCCTGTAAGACCATATTAAATGGAAGTTCCAGTCAAGTATCTGAAATAGTGCTGTTTTTGCAGTTGAGGTAGCATCTTTAAAGTATTCCATTATTCCATCGGTTCTTTTACTCGTGTACTCTACTTCGGTACTTTTCTAATCGGTACCCTACTTACTAAAGATCATGAATGACGTTTTCATTGACGAAATGATATTTAACGCGCGCCCTTTATGATTTGAAGACAAATATTCATAATATTACCAGAATATGTTGATAAAAGTTCACCGAGACTTTATTGCCCGCCAAATTCTATCCGTCGCAGTTGCATACAGCTGTCGACAGCGCCCTTACCATAACTATTGGCAAAGAAAGCCCACTTTCCAATTTCTCACTGTAATAGACACTGGAAATAGTAAATTTGTTTTTGAACTGGGCATCCGTCTTAAAAAGCTATCAATTTTTTCACACAGGGATATTAGATAGGTGGAACACATAGAGAAACACATATAAGAACGTATTATATTCCTATTGTGCACTTAAAAAATTATAACATTAGTAAAGAAAATTGTTACGGGTGTAAGGTGTGACGGGTCTTACACAAATAAATCAGCCTATATCTTAACGCAAGGTCTATTTTAATTCACACGAATATTTTTCAAGGATTGTTTAATCCTATAACCTTACTTTTGTAATGTCAATACCAAATAAAAGCTAGTCAGCCTCATTTAGGATGAACTTTTCTGTGCATTTTGTGACGGGCGTTACAGAAATTCCTGCGTTACAATTTCATCAATAAAATGATTACTACTTACCTGATTGCTTTCAATTTTTTTTTTCAACAAATACTAATGAGTCGCAGTATAGGTAGCAATGTGAATGGCGGGTTTTTGAATGTGATTGAAGTAAAAATCGTGTTGCTATTTTAATAAATTTTTTCCACACTAGACTTTGAAATCCGCTCACTTGGCTTGAACAAAATATAACGAAAATCGGCCAAAATATTATAGAAATTCTTTTAAATAATGATAAATTAAAATATAAAGCCTGTTAATGTTCTATGTAGGTATACATATTTGCAAGTTATTTTTCTACTTTTTGGTATCGATTACCGCGGAATGGCCCTATTACCAAATAATAGTAACATGCATGCATATATGCATTTCGCAGAGCAGAAAAAACAATCGAATAAGTTTATTTGAGCCACTGAGCTTTCGTTCATTCAACCAGTTAAAATAGCCTCGAAACGTAAAATAATACTGAAAAATCGCTGTAAAATAATACTGAAACTCTTAGACATCTGTAATATTGCCTATTAATATCTTTTCTGATATTGCAATAAGCCGTTTTTTAAGTAACATTGTGAATTCGATTCTAAAAATAACAGATCGCCTTTAAAATTCATTAATAGTAAGGCCTAAGTTAAATTTAATTAATAAGTTGCTCAACTTATTACTCTTCAAATAATTGATATACAAAAATATATTTTTAGTATTAGCTCCGAAAAATGATTACTTTTAGAACTGTTTAGAGTCCACAAAATTGTATTTTAGCGGCCTAGTACTTAAAGTCGTTATGACAACACGGATTCAAAATTTGTTTTCATTTTATATTATAATTATTTTCAAATTATAATCACAATTGCTTTGATAAGTTTTGTTCAAAAATCATATTTTTAAGAAAAAAACGTTGCATGCAACACGTACGCAAATGGTTTTAGCAGACTCATCTTCATATTATAGACTCGGCTAGCGCCTCGTCCGGAAACATTACGATTGGTCCGCTAAAACCATATTTTGCGTACTTGTTACATAAACTACTATTCCAACCTTTTAATAGACAAAAATTTTAAAATTATATCTTCCTCATTCAATATTTTGAAGACATTAATTAAGATATTGATAGTTAGACAAAAGATATTTTGTTCTCTTTTGTAAAGGGAACCAAAAAGTTATAAATGAAATTAATAAGAAAAAAAAAAATATAAATTAAATAAAAATGTAAAAATTAGACTAAGATTTTGTTTGTAATAAAGTTCCAAATTAGCTAATTTGATGTTGTATCTTTAATAAATTGCATAGCATAAAAAAGAAATCGAACATTAATTATTTCTTGCCTGTTGTTTTCCTTAAATATTTATATTTCTTTTTAAGAAATATCTTTAATAAATTGATTTAATTTGTGATATTTATTTTTATTATATTAACAACATTGGAAACAGCTATGTTTAATCGTTTAAACAGATTTCTTTACTCATGTAAATTTGGATTTTAAATAAAACATGTGTATTCTTTTTTTACAGATAATTTTTTTCTATTTTTAATCTTATTTATTCTTATAATTACTGTCATTTAAAATGTTTATATACATTGAATAAAACGTTTAACAATAATAATAAAATATACAGGTATTATAACAAGATAGTATTTGGTCAATTATATTAATCTTTATTATAGGTTTGTTGTAGATAGGTTTGGTGCGAAAACTGAAGATTGCTCATATATTAATTTTACTCAAGTAAGTAATCATTTATCAATATTGTAAACGGTACCTAAGCACAGGCTGAAATGGTAAAACCAATAAATTTAGAACGGTGAAAAACTCCAAGCTTCAAGCATCAAACCTGAATTTTATGTTTTTTCTATTATCCATACCTACCTATCGCAAAGAAATAAATTAAATTTTAAAAATACAAAGTGAATAATTTTGGAACCTCCATTTTGAAAAATAAATAGTAGGTTATACACCAAGGGAGAGAAGTGCATGTGTTTCTCCCGAGGTGTGTTTGAAGCCTGAGGGCTATACATCACTGAGGGAGATTACATGCTCTCTTCCGAGGTTTATATACTATTTTTTGCACGACCACAATATAATTAAATTATTAAAAACTAAATCTAATCATTTAAAGAAAACGAAAATTAGAATTTTTAATGTTCATCACAGTAGGTTGTTTTTCTACAATTTTTTTTAATTTACCGTAAAATCTGTTTCCATAAAAACTATCATGGTTGTCATGGTTATTTTTTTTATTTTTTATTCCCTAGGGAGTAAAATATGCAATCCGCTCCCGCAAATGAGGGAACGGAATTAAACTTTAAATACAACTCATGCAAAAAATAAGTTGCTTAAAATCAATTTTTATATTTGGTTCTGAAAACATATTTAGTAGGTGCTAAACCTACTAAACTAAAGTAGGTGCTAAACCTAATAATAATGATGTAAATACCCAATATAATAATGATGAAAAACTATGTGAAAAGCTGTTTGTCGATAGTACATTTCAAAATGCTGAAGGACGATTTGTAGTACGTTTACCATTTAAACAACCTATGATGAAATTGGGACGATCATATCATATTGCTGGCAACGCCTTTATGCCATGGAGAAAAAATTTAAAAGAGATGAAGACTTCAAAAAATTATGTACTGAATTCAGCCTTCACATTCACATCAGCCTTAAACACATGGAACAAATTCCACATGCTGAATTAACTAATTGCCAGTATTTTCTTCCACATCATGGAGTCATTAAGTCATCAAGTACAACTACAAAACTTAGAGCTATGTTTGATGGTTCAGCAAAAACCAGTTCAAGCTACTCTCTTAACGATTTGTTAATGGTAGGACCAACAGTGTAGCAACCATTATATAATATTTTACTAAGATTTCGACAACATGAGATTGTATTCACCGCAGATGTAGAAAAAATGCGTCGTCAGATATTAGTCAACGATGGAGATGCTCGGTACCAGATAATTTTATGGAGAGAAGATTCTTTTCAGCCGATTAAATTATATCGCCTAAAAACTGTAACTTATGGTACAGCCTCAGCACCATATCTGGCCACTAGGGTGTTGATGAAGATAGCTGACGACAATGCAACTGAATTTCCAGATACAACAATCAAGTTAAAGCAGGACGTCTACGTCGATGATGTAATGACAGGTAAAAACACTATCGAAGATGCAGTCAAACCCAAACGTGAATTACAAACCATGTTAGGTAATGCCGGTCTACATCTACGAAAATGGACTTCTAACAACAATCAATTCCTTGAAGATCTACCAGAAGATGATCGACAACTACATCCGTTAGAATTTAAAAACGATTCAGCCATCAAGGTGTTGGGATTACAGTGGAATGCAAATAGTGATACGTTTTTCTTTACAGTTAACCTAGACAAAGATACCAAACCGTTTTTAAAACTAAAACTTTAAATATTCTAAAGTTGATAAATTTTAACAGAGACCACAGGTGATAAA
This sequence comes from Diogma glabrata, assembly GCA_963693315.1. NCBI lineage: Eukaryota > Metazoa > Arthropoda > Insecta > Diptera > Cylindrotomidae > Diogma > Diogma glabrata. The sequence goes on along the minus strand of OY856188.1, from coordinate 276,348,133 downwards.
TTAATTTCAGCCAACGCGAGTTGTGACTCTCGACTAACGTCTCCTGAAATCATGCACATGATATATGATCATAATCGTGATCTTCCTCAATTATTGAAGCCTCTTCTATCTTCTTGTTTCTTCTATTTACATTATCTTTTTTTATTCGATTTCTAACATCAATAACAAAAACATAAAAAAACTTATCAGCTATTAAGCTTTACCGCAATATATGCTTACTGTTCATGAATTTATTGCTTTACACGAGTAGCAAGCTGACAAGTAGTAGTTTTATATGTAAAAGAACTGAGGGTCAGATTATTTTAATCAAATAAATCAAAAAGATAACGTTACTATTGTAAAAAAAACTATTGAAAGATAGGACTATTTGTTTACTTTTTATTTGTGTCTGATAAACGAGGTGTGTTGCTAATTATAACCGAAATGCTTTTCAAAGTTAACGATCTTAAATTTTGAATTATGTACTAAACAGTAATTCATATCATGTAAAATATATGCTAAAATTAATTTAAAGTAGAATAGATAGGAATAGTTTTAGTAACAGGGTTACCTCTCATCGAACATGGTTTTAATAAAATTTACATAAGATGATGAAATTTGAATATGGTTGCTATTTTTTAACTTTCTAAAGTTGGTGATTGTAAAAATTGGATATTTTTCTAAACTGTAAGCAATAATCATAGATGCTTCCATAAACAATTCTGAGAAATTATTGCCCGTTTTAATAGAACGAACGAAAAAAAATTAATTTTTTCAAGTTCTTTATTTTATATAAGGGACGTTCTTTGTCAAACGTAACAACGCTCTGATCAAAATGCCGTTTGATAAATTTTGCCGAATTTGGACTTAGAATAATCGTTTTAGAATCCGCTATCTGGTTCCATTGGGCGGTTTTGGAGATTTCAAAATGGCGGCTCACAATTGCGGCTAGAAATCCAAGAAAATTCGAGTCTTCAGATAAAAATGTTCGTGAAAAAAATTTTTGCATCCAATATCATTGTTTTTGTTTCTCAAATTGGTAGGCAAAGGATGGTTCTAAAAATTTGATATGATAAGCTGGTGAAATTCAACATGATGGATTCAAGATAGCGGATCAAAATCTGATATAGCTGAGAGGGTGATAAGAATCAAATATTTTCCTCCAAACATTGCACAAAATTGGTTTGGGCGGGGTTTGTGGGGTCGCTGATCACGAATCCGTATGTAGAATTTTGGAATTCAAGATGGCGGATCTAAGATGGTAGACCAAATTATAAAAAATCAACCGTTTTATACCAAATTTAGTGCATAGGGGGTTTTCGAGGTTGCTGAATACGATTTTAATGTCAGATTTCTAAAACTCTACATCTTTCTAAATTTATCAAACGGCATTTTGGTCAGAGCGTTGTTACGTTTGACAAAGAACGTCCCATAAATATAAAACAATATACATATAAAACTATTATTATGAAAGTGAGTCAATAAAATTTTTTTATTAAATCTGGTATTTTATTCCTTTTAATCAATAAATATTTTAGCATCAATTTCGATTCCGATTCGATCTTTATTTTATTAAAAAAATTTATTTGTATTGTTATTTGTCATTGAATTAATTTGATTCTTTCATTGCGCGTCTATTTACTAAAAGAATAACTCTAATATTTATATTTTAAATCAACTATTTGTAATTGAATTAATTTCTGGCTACAAAAATAACGTAAACGTCTTCCATTAAGGTTATATTTCGAATATGATGATTTTGTTGGGAATGGATTTGGTCTAAAACGTGTACAAATAGGATTCCCAAATTTCTCTGAGGTATCATCTGGCGGTTATCACATCAGTTAATCAAAACTTAAAAAAAATTACAAATTAACAAGAGGCTCTGGTAGAGACTATGAAGTGTTGGATTTAATTTTGTGTCTTCCATCATTTGATTGTTACATTGGTTTAATGATTTTTTAAAGGCATTGATAGGGATAACTAAATCAAGGTAAAAGTTGTTTGGGCTGATGGTTTTTTAAAGAAATTTATTCTAGTTTTATTTGGTTCAGATCAGAATCGATTGTCGTCATATCAGTTTCACCTGTTAATACAGGAATTCATACTTTCAAATTAATTTGACTGATAAGCAATTTATTTGTGGCACATTTTAAAATTAACCCATTTTTACTGATTATTTTGATTATAGTTATAAATAACCGAAACAATCAAATAAAACAGAAACATGTAAGTTAAATTTGATAAATATAATTTAAAATACAACGTGTTGAATTCTAAACCTATACCGGTAATAATTTCAAAAATATAACTATATTCAACACAGAAACTAAAGTGGATCACATGATCTATAATCAATTTTCTTATCAATTTATATATGTAATACAAGACTTATGATGTTCCATTCTAAAAATAACAAATAGTTATTTTTAATAATTTGTTAAAACGTTTCTTATTGATTGAATTAAATGTTTTTCATCAAAACAATAACAAAATCTTATCATAAATCGATTACGTCTTTTGCTATTTAACTAGCTTTCCGATTAAAAATCCTTTACTGCGTACGTAGGCTTATAAATAGCTCTACAAGAATTGACATTAACTTAACTATCGTTTTTTTAAGAATCGGGCAGAAAACGTGGTTTTTGGAAATTTTTTTGATTCGATTTTGTGATTTTTGTATCAATCGATCGGGCTTGGCCGTCTCCCGAAAAATTTATGAGATTGGGTTGGTTTTTTTTCATGTCATGTTTGGTGTCGATTTCAATATAATCGGGGATTCTGAGTTCAATGATGGTGATAAAAATGGGGGCTGGACTCGGGGTAGTCCAAAAAGGGGTGGAGGTTGGGGGGTCGGTTATAAAAAAATATCAAAATTAAAAAATTGTTGTCGGATTCAGGGTAGTCCAATAATAGGGGGGTTGGGGGGTCGGTTATACAAAGTATCGAAATAATAGTCATTGGATGCTGAGTTCAATGGTGATGGTAAAAAGGTTGACCAGACTCAGGGTAGTTCAATACGGGGTTGAGGTTGTTGGTCGGTTTTAAAAAATATCGAAATTATCATCATCATTATCAATTTTAACATAATCGAGGATGCTGCGTTCAATTATAATAATAAAAATTGGGACGGAATCAGGGTAGTCCAATAATAGGTTGGGGGTTGGGGGGTCGGTTACACAAAGTATCGAAATTATGGTCTTTATTATCGATTGTTACATAATAGAGGATGCTGAGTTCAATGGTGATGGTAAAAATGTTGACCGGACTCAGTGTAGTTCAATAAGGGGTGAGGGTTGGGGGTCTGGTCATGAATAGTATCAAAATTATCGTCATTATTTCGATTTTAATATAATCAAAGATGTTGAGTTCAATGGGGATGATAAAAATGGTGACCGGATTACAGTCGAATACAGACCGGATACAGTCTTATTTTTGTGGCATTTGTTTGTATATTTCAATAATAAAAATATAAGAAATATAAAGAATTTGCTATTTTAGTTTATTATTTTTCTTATTTAATAATTTTAAAATATTAGTAGCAGAAAACTATGTTTCGACGATACATCAATTTGACGATATAATTCAACTAATATTTAAGAATAACTCACTTTTAAGGGGCTCCTTTGCTAAGTAACTCTAGCCTTGGTGTATAATGTATATTTGAACATTTTTTTAATCTACACCCCCATCCTCCAGCTTCTGATTTTGCTAATATGGTTGCTTGATTGCATATTCCAAGACCACCATTGGATTTAGTATCCTCGATTCACAGGAAAACCAATATATATTATGTATATTTGAACATTTCCCTAATTTTTGACCCAAACTCTTATCCTCTAGTTTCTTGCCTGGACCCCAAATACTTATCTCAGCATCACCATTGCATTCAGTACCGCCAATTTATCCAAAATCGGTACCCGTAATATATTTTCGGCTTTCAGCCCAAACTCCCACCCTTTAGTGACACCCTGTTATGACACAATCCATCGTGTTATCTAGCCAGTAGTATTTATAAGAGAGTCTACACCCTGCTCCAGAACGAGTTCCGGTTCTGTATTGGTCGATTGAAGGAAATGTATGCCTTGGTAGTGAGATTTAACGATCAACGAACAGCCAAGGATACATTCTCTTCAGTCGCCACACTGTTCTATCTTTTCTCTCCCTTATAAACTAACTACTTGGTAATCCTAAAATTCAACATCCGTAACTACATAAAACAACAACTTAGTACAACGAAAATACATTACCTGGTTCATTATCAATACCATTAATTAATCGCGTTGCTACAACTACACGTCGTGTTGATTCATTATCAATTTCTTTTATATTATCTCGGTTAAAAAAACTATCAATCTCACAATTAGCATCGCTTAAATTCGTAAACATTCTTCTACTTTGTTTTAATCAAACAAAAGTAAAACTCATATAGTTGTAATTGCATTTTTCTATTTTTGTTGATGCTATCAGATACAATCTCATATTGAAATGTTCGGGATTGTAATAGTAGTAGTTATCATCTGTTCAATTAAACTGTTAACGAATCGTTGCATTTCGTGGTTATTGTCATTTCATCCTCTTTATAATTTTTAAAAACTGCAACGTAAACAAACACAAATTAGTTATGGTTGTCTGTTTCTATTCATGATCGACGATAAACAAATGAAACAGAGTTTAAATGGTATATGACAACGGAAAGAGGTATACAAAATTTTTGAATGGTCATCTCCTTCACTCCCATTCGTTTAGAATATTTAAACCATGTATTTTGATACAATGTGGCCAGTTCGATTTTTGGGATTTCGGAAACCAATAGTTAATTAACTCGTTGAGTTTGTTTTTGTTATAAAATAAAAAAAAATGGATATATTTTTGAAGCTCGATTGAAGTGTAAATCAAATAAAATATTGATATCGAGTCGCGTTACAATCTTAAAAATAATATATTTAGAAATTTGGTACGCATTTCATAAACTTAGAATTTGATTTATTAGTCCGCGTATAATGTGTTAAAACAATAAATGGTTGGTCAAGATAGTGACTAATAGACGAAGTTTACAATATACTTCCAAAAGCAAGTTTTTTTTTGATTTTTAAAAATTAATTCTTTTCCGCGAGTTGTATTTCGATAATAATTACTGTTTAATTTCAAATAGTGATATTTGTATTTTGATAAAAATTAAACAAATAAAAGAAAAAGAAAATTAAAACCCATATAACAAAAAAAAATGGAGTTATGGTTATATTGAACGAGACAAAAATTGAATTGTTTAGTGAATAAAAGAGTATATATATATTTAAAAGTAAAATTTGATGTTAGCGTTGATAGTTTTCTTTTCAATAGCCTAAGCAAAAGTTTATAGTGATAATTTCAAAAAAAAATATATATATATATACATATATATATATATATATATATATATATATATATATATATATATATATATATATATATATATATATATATATATATATATATATATATCTATATATATATATATATATATATATATATATATATATATATATATATATATATATATATATATATATATATATATTTATTTATATATATATATATATATATATATATATATATATATATATATATATATATATATATATATATATATATATATATATATATATATATATATATATTATATATATGTTATATATTATATTATATATGTTATATATATTATATATATATATGTTGTAAAAAAAAAGGCACTTAATTTATATTCCAAACAAAAACGAAAGCTGTTTGTTGAGGGTTGTGGAGCGCTTTATAAACGTCAGACGTTCTAATACGGCCAGCGGAATATCATTACGAGATTATCGATTACTCAAGGCGGTAGTCGAATGGTGGGCTGCAGGAAGAAAGTGAAAAACCATTTACTTTGTATGAACCAAAACTGAATACAACTGCTATCGTGGTTCCTGTTATAAACTGAAGAATTATCAAAGCGTAGGTGAAGGGTTGCATAAAAAAGGGAAAGAAATATAAAGAGATACGAGGAAGAAGATCGGGGAAGATCAGCATTCAACTACATACTGAGTAAGGTTTTTTTTAATTTTTTTTATTATTACTAAATTCGTTGGACTATTTTTTTTTCTTATTACTTGGTAGAAGACCATTATGGTCCTTTAAGTCTTCTTGGAATTAGAGATTTTTCTTTAGCTTAGGCCACATCATCTTTTTTTTATCTTAGATATATCCTGGCATAACGGCGTATAGCTCCGTTATAACCCTTATATTTTTTATCCCAATTTAAACATCACTGTTGGATTCAGCGTCCTCAAGTATGTTGAAATCGATAATAATGACGATAGTTTTGATACTATTCAGCCCCCCAACTACCACCCCATATTGAGCTACTCTGAGTCCGGTCAACATTTTTACCATCAACATTGAACTCGATTAAAAACTAGTGTATGCTACTACATAGTACGACGAGAAGGTTGGTTCAAAGTTTATGCTGTCGTTCTTTCAACTAACATCAAAAATTTCATATTTACCCAAACAGTTTGAAAATTTTTTTTAATTTTTAATGTGTACAAAAAGAAAGCTTACCGATTCTATAGAACTTTTTTTTTTAAATGTACCGAATAATAATTAATACACTAAAATTACAGACAAGCATTTATTTTTGTTTACGACAACACGCTTTTAAATATTTTCTGATAGAATCATAGCATCACTCCCCACCTAAGCCTGTTCGTCTCGAATGTATTCTAAAATTCATCTCCCTGTATCATTATTTGTTGGCCAGCTTGATGACAGTAGCTTTTCCTTTCTTACGTCCTGCTTATAAAGAGTGTCTCAGTAAGAGTGCACTCTTTAAAACTAGAATCATTTTTTTTCGTGCAAGTGGCAACTCTAAAATTTGACAGCTGTCACCTATGTTTATTCCGAGTATTAAAAATGGAGCGCTTTTCGAAAGAACAACGCGTTATAATTGTGAAAATTTATTACAAAAATGACAATTACAAAAGTAACTGTGAACGGCATTTGTTACAGGAATATGATAACGGAGTTTTTGTGGCCTCAACTGGACGGCATGGATCTTGACAACGTGTGGTTTTAGCAGGACGGCGCCACCTGCCACACCGCGCATGAAACAATCGACTTATTGCAACAACGATTTTCAGAACACATTATCTCACGAAATTCTGATGTCAACTGGCCACCAAGATCGTGCAATTTAGCGCCGTGCGATTTTTTTCTTTGGGGTTTTGTGAAATCTCGGTTTAATGAGAATAAACCAGAAACAATTCCTGAGCTCAAATCAGAGATCCAACGCGCCATCCGTGATATACAGCCACATCTATGTGTAAAAGTTATGGAAAATTTCATGAAAAGAGTAATGGCCTGTCATCAGAGCCGTAGGGGCCATTTGCTGGATATTTTATTCCATACTTAATCCGAGCATGTCTTCTTTACAATCTAATAAAAATATCACAACTCTCTCATAAAATACGTGTTTTTATTTTAAAATGGAAAAGTGCAATCTTACTGAGACACCCTTTATCTTCCCAGAGTAACATCCGGGAACAGTTCATATTTTCCAAATTTCTTCCAAATCACTTTACCTGAGTTACACAAACAAGCAAGAAAAAATTTCGTAAGACGGAAAGTTATTACAAAAGGAATAGATGACCTATGGCAAGCCGATCTTGTTGAGCTATCCACATGTAGCAAGTACAATAGTAATTATCGTTTTCTGTTGGTGGTTATCCATACGTTTTCAACATTTTGTTGGGTTACGTCACTTAAAAACAAAACAGGTAGAGAAATTTCTAAAGCATTGCAACAAATAATGGAATGTAATCAAAGGTTGCCCAAACATCTTCAAACGGATATGGGGAAAGAATTTTATAACAGGAAATTCGATTTAATGCAACAACACAATATTAACCATTATTCTTCATTTAGTTTTTTAAAAGCCAGTATAGTTTAGAGATTAAATAGAACAATAAAACAACGAATGTGGAGAATGTTTAGTTATCACGCTTCCTATAAATCGATCGATATAATTACAGAAATTGTAAATGACTACAATCGCAGTAAACACCGAACCCCAAAAATGGCTTCGATTAATGTATCGAAGAAAAATGAGCTAAACCTTCTAAAACATGTTTTTGATTATTTAAAGCAAGATTTCAGAAAGGTGATTACGTTCGAATTAGTAAGCACAAAACAATTTTTGAAAAACTTTATACCGCCAACTGGTCGTCAGAAATTTTCAAAATTGATGAAGTAAAGAATAAATATCCAGTAACATACTTGTTAAAAGATTTCAAAAACCAACCAATTGCTGGGCGATTTTACGAACATGAATTACAAAAAACAAATCACCAGTTTAATTACAAAGCAACAACAAAAACTACTACACAAAAAACCGAGTAGGGCAATTTCAACAATAAACAACTAATACAAAAACTAATCAAAACATTTGACACAGATTTTTTGTTATCAAAATATTTTCTACATATTTTTTCAACCGTACATATAGCCGTACAACCGTACAAAAAAATTTAAGTTGAAATAAAATATTTTTCTTTTTTCACCATAGCTTTTTTCCTCGATTTTAAAACATAATAAAAAAATTATAGATTAAACCAACAACATCAACAAAATCAATCTGTTAAAAGAATTCAAAATCTTATTCTTTTACGCAAAAAATTTCAACAACAAAAACTAATACAAAAAAATAAATTCAAAAAATTACCATCAAACTACATTTAACATTTCTCAAGCAGACAACACCTGCAGTAAAACGAAGACACACAACACAAAAAAATAAATGCAAAAATTACTAACAAAATACAATTAATAATTTTTAAGCAGACATGTGTTCGAATTTTTTCTTTTTTTCATATTCTTTTAGGTTTTAATTTTGTTATTGTTAACGCTGGATCATGTCGTCCTAAAAATATAGAGAAAGCATAGTTAAAAGTAAATTTAACCTACCAGATTTTAGTGAATCCAGCGCTGATGTCCTTCCACTGTCAATCTGAAATTTTTTTCCTTTAACTTCAGCTCAGTTCGCGTTTTCACCACTTTTGAGATTTTTGGCGTAATTGTTCCATTAAGGTTTATTGGTGTATTCACTAATTGTTATGTGGTGAAAATATGTGGCGTTGCTGCAAGTAAAAGTTTCTTTTGTAATAATGTATTTATACATTAGTTTTTAGCTTTAGAATCTCTCTTCGTCGTTGTCATTTGTGCAAATGACATTACATTTGTTCTGTTGTTCTCGTTTGATCTGTTTTAATTAAAAATGTAAATGTGTTAGACATAATTTTAATAATTATTGTAAATTTAAATCGGTAAATAAATTGTTGTACTAAGCCAGTGGTGAAGTGTTTCTGTGCAGTGTTGTGTCCATATTCCTGCCATGATGATGAGGGAGTGAGTTGTCTGTGTGGCCGCCATGTTGGGCAACACAACATTATTTATCGACTATTCGTATTGTTTGCTAGTCGTGATAATTTTGGACACGCATTATCTTCGATTACTCGTATTATTTGTTGGGTGTGATAATTTGGACACGCATTATCTTCGATTACTCGTATTATTATTGGGCGTGATAATTTGGACACGCATTATCTTCGATTACTTGCATTATTATTGGGCGTGATAATTTGGACACGCATTTATCTTCGATTACTCGTATTATTTGCTGGGCGTGATAATTTGGACACGCATTATCTTCGATTACTCGTGTTATTACTAGGCGTGATAATTTTGGACACGCATTATCTTCGATTACTTGTATTATTTGCTGGACGTGATAATTTGGACACGCATTATCGTCGATTACTCGCATTATTATTGGGCGTGATAATTTGGACACGCATTATCTTCGATTACTCGCATTATTATTGGGCGTGACAATTTGGACACGCATTATCTTCGATTATCATTACTAGATATTAGGCGTGATAATTTGGACACGAATTATTATCGGTTATACTTATTTCATCGATCATCGTTACTAGTTATTAGGCGTGATAATTTGGACACGCATTATTATCGATTACACATATTATTTGCTAGGCGTGATAGTTTGGACACACAGTCTCATCGATCACAGTTACTATTTATTAGGCGTGATAATTTGGACACGCATGCTCTATCATCTTAAGTTTTTAATTATCCAAAAAATTCGTTGATAATCCTCTGTGTTGTGGTCCACCACACCAGTCCCTTAGTCATGTACAATTCTAAAGTTCTTTACACATTATACACCCGGTGTATAAACATACATTGTATAAGGTATTCACCTAAATCAAATTTCGTTAATTAAACAATTTCATATTTAAGATTTCTTAATTCAAATAATAAACAAGAATTCAATTTCTTAGTAGTTCAAAAATGCTTAGTTGCAATTTTAAGCACGTAATCAACTTATTTTATAAAACGAAATATGAGTTCACCTGACCGCTGATTGGTCAAACATTTAAAATTGATTTTGCTGAAGCTAATCGGAGTCAGTTGTGGTGTGGTTTTGTGTGAGCTAAGAAGCTCTAATTTTTGGTTTTTATTATTAAAAGTTGTAACAGGAATTTAAGAAATTTGTTATTCAAGTAATTACTAAAATCAAATTGTGAAATCTTTGAATATTCAATAAATGATTTTATGGAAGATTAAGTTTCTGAGTGTTATTAATTACATCTACAACTCATCTGAACATCTCCAACATTTTGGCGAATTAACATTTTGGGAAGTTTAAATATAACTGAGGATTCAACATTTTTGGCGACCTTGCCAGGAGCGCAGTATAAAACCGCACCACAACTCAACAATTGGACTGGGTGGTTGCCAGACTAACAAGGAAGTAATATAAGGTAACCAACCAATCACCAAAAATTCCATGAGAATTTGTTGAGGGTTGGAGCTTAAATAATAATAAAGTAAAGTTCATAAATTGAATTGGAAAATTTTAATTATCAATTTAGTGAAGTTTTGTAATGGCAATTTTTAATTGTCAAATTAGTGAAAAATAATTTAATAGTTAGAAAAGAAAGAAGAAAGAAAATTTTTGGTATAAATAACGAATAATGATAATGATAATAATAATGAATAATAATTAATTAAAAGTAGTTCATGAATTAATCAAAAAATTTTGGGGTTTTAAGTAAATAATAAATAATTCGATGTGTCTTAAATTAGTTAATTAAAACTTTTTAACTATCGAATTGGTGGAAGGGAATTGGAAATTTTCTTTTGTAATAAGCTTTGCAACATTTTGGAATTTGGAAAGGAAGTTCGAGTTTTTGATTTTATTATAATTTTTTTTTGGAATTTGAAAAGTTTAAATATTTAATGTCATCTATAAAGTGGTAAGCTTTTAAGTAAAGTTTCATGAATTAGATTGAAAAAATTTTTTTTTTATTGTCTATTTAGTGAGAAATTATTAGTTAGAAAGTTTTATAATGGTAATTTCCCATTGTCAAATTGGTGAAAAATAATTTAATAGTTTGGAAAGAAAGAAGAAAGAAAATTTTTATTATGAATAATGAATAATGATAATGATAATAATAATGAATAATAATTAATTAAAAGTAGTTCATGAATTAATCAAAAATTTTGGGGTTTTAAGTAAATAATAAATAATTCGATGTGTCTTAAATTAGTTAATTAAAACTTTTTAACTATCGAATTGGTGGAAGGGAATTGGAAATTTTTCTGTAATAAGCGTTGCAATATTTTGGAATTTGGAAAGGAAGTTTGAATTTTTGATTAATTATAATCTTTTTTTTTGGAATTTTGAAAAGTTTAAATATTTAATGGCATGTATACGGTGGCAAGCTTTTAAGTAAAGTTCATGAATTAGATTGGAAAATTTGGAAAATTATTAGTTGGAAAGTTTTATAATGGTAATTTTCAATTGTCAAATTGGTGGAAATAATTTAATAGTTAGAAAAGAAAGAAGAAAGGATTTTTATTATAAATAAATTTTTACAGGATTTTTATTATAAATAATGAATAATGATAATGATAATAATAAGGAATAATAATTAATTAAAAATATTTCATTAATTAATCAAAAATTTTTTGGGGTTTTAAGTAAATAATAAATAATTCGATGTGTCTTAAATTAGTTAATTAAAACTTTTTAACTATCGAATTGGTGGAAGGGAATTGGAAATTTTTCTGTAATAAGCGTTGCAATATTTTGGAATTGGGAAAGGAAGTTTGAATTTTTGATCTGTTATAATTTTTTTTGGAATTTTGAAAAGTTTAAATATTTAATGTCATGTATAAGGTAGCAAGCTTTTAAGTAAAGTTTCATGAATTAGATTGGAAAATTTTTTTTTTTAAATTATCAATTTGGTGAAATATTAATAGTCTTTAATAATCAAATAATCGTCATTAATAATCAAATAACAATAATCAAATTGGTGAAAATTAATTTAATTTGTTTTATTATAAATAATGGCTTAAGAATTGGTTGTCAATTGTCGGTTTCATTGGTGAAAGTGGAAAAATTTTTAAGAATTTGTTCCATTAAAAGAGTTGAGTTAGTAAATAAATATTACATTCAGTTTTGGGTTCATTTTGGAAAAAAAAGGGTTTGGGGTTGATAATAATTATTATAATTGATTCAGAATTTGGGTTCATTTGAGAAATTGGTAATAAGGGTATCTGTATGGAATAATTATAGTTGCTGGGTTTCTCTTGCGTATGGTACGTTAATTGCAATCACTGCCGTGACATTACACCCGAAAAACAACCGCTCAGACCCACTTTATGAATGAACGTGCTGAGAATTCAATTCTTACAGATACTAGTAACGAATCAGTCCTAGAATCCTCTGTCAACGAAGACTGGTCTGGTTCTGGATTTTTGGGTTTTGACGATAGCACAGACATGTCTACCTTCGATATTAAACTTGCGTCAACCGTTATCCCTATTTTTAGTGGAAATCCGAAGGACTTAGATCACTTTCTAGGATGCGCGAAATTTTTGTATGACTTGACACCGGTACCTCAGCGTGAAAGCTGTCTATCGTTTGTGCAGATTGTGAAGATAACTGGTACGGTTGCCGACAGTATTAAAGGGAAAAAGTTCAAAGATATAGCTGCACTAGGACAAGAGCTAAAACAATTGTGCAAACCTGCAAGATCTTCGGAACAGCTCCAAATGGAATTATTTAGACAAAGGCAGAATAACCGAACAGTAAGAGAATTTGCAACTAATTTGGAGTTGATAGTTGAGGAATTGAACTCTACTATGGTAATGAGCCAAGGCGAAGAGTACAGAAAATTCATCGAAACCATTAATGAAAAAACTGCTCTCAAGGTTTTCATTGAAGGACTGAGAGAGCCCACCCGGCTGTATATCAAAACAGGTCGTTTCAAAAACTTAAAGGATGCCATCGAAGCAGCCGTTGATGAAGAGCAACAATCGGTACCTCTCCATGGGGGAGTTTTAAAAAAGGAAGTAGGCTTCTTAGAGGGGCACAATACCACAACTGACCTGTGGATAGGATTGGATAGGATTGGATAGGATTGCATTGGATTGGATAGGATTGGATAGGATTGGATAGGATTGGATAGGATTGGATAGGATTGGATAGGATTGGATAGGATTGGATAGAATTGGATAGGATTGGATAGTATTGGATAGGATTGGATAGGATTGGATAGGATTGGATAGGATTGGATAGGATCGGATAGAATTGGATAGGATTGGATAGTATTGGATAGGATTGGATAGGATTGGATAGGATTGCATTGGATTGGATAGGATTGGATAGGATTGGATAGGATTGGATAGGATTGGATAGGATTGGATAGGATTGGATAGGATTGGATAGAATTGGATAGGATTGGATAGTATTGGATAGGATTGGATAGGATTGGATAGGATTGGATAGGATTGGATAGGATCGGATAGAATTGGATAGGATTGGATAGTATTGGATAGGATTGGATAGGATTGGATAGGATTGGATAGGATTGGATAAGATTGGATAGGATTGGATAGGATTGGATAGGATTGGATAGGATTGGATAGGATTGGATAGGATTGGATAGGATTGGATAGGATTGGATAGGATTGGATAGGATTGGAAAGGATTTGGTCACATTTAATGCATCTGGAAAGGCTAAAAAAAATTGAAGATGTTAACATTTACCTATGAAAAAAAGGAGTGAGCTATTTTATCATATATAGGGGTTCAATGTCATCACTCTAATACACACAGATTGTTTAATTCTGTTCTCTTTGACACTTAACCTTGTCAAGACTTAATCCTGTTATCAATGTTAGCTTGCTCAAAGAGAATATATACTTAGATAATAAGCCGAATGTGTTTTTCGAAGTGATACAAGTCCCCACAGAAGTTACTTCTACATCGTGGATTAAGGGCAAAAGGAAAACAATCCACAACAACAGGTTGAAACCATACTTTACTTAAACTCACTAACCTACCTCTTGCTTATACACGTGCTAAAGCTTGTGTCACGTTAAAATTTCGTGTAATTACCAGAATTTATTTATCTTACATAGGTATTCCGGAGCATTTATTTTAAATTGGGATTCATTATGGGAAACCAAAGTACTAAAGACAAGGAGGTAATCATTGCACCTCAGTCGGTGAGCAATAATCAGTTAACAAATAGTCCCGTCGAAGGAGGACGTTTCACTGCATACACTCTAATGGGGATATTCCTATGTTTGATGTTCTTAGGACTCGCTTATTTTTTTTATAAAATATTTAAAACAAAGATTTGTTAAAGCCACTGTAACCCATTTGAAAGCTCAAAATATAGTATAGATTATAGTGGTCTCAGTGAAGAAAAGGGAATAAGATGAATAAATGAAAGAACCTTTTGCTTAATTGATGGTTTTATTGTTGTTATTTGACTTACTATTATCTGAAATGAATAATTAAATAATAATATTTGATAATTACATAAAATCTTATTGTACTTAGATTTAAGAATAAACATTGTATTTTAAGGTAATATTTTATGATACTGAATTTTAATATTAATCCCTGTGAAATTTTTATGTAAATTCAAGGGAGGCAAAAGAATTTTGTAAACGCTACAACTGACCAACCAGCAATTAAAATGTCTAAAATGAAATAGTGCTATCTATAAGATATTCCTTAGCATAATTGTAAGGAATATCTTTTTATAATAACGGGGTAATGTTGTGGTCCACCACACCAGTCCCTTAGTCATGTACAATTCTAAAGTTCTTTACACATTATACACCCGGTGTATAAACATACATTGTATAAGGTATTCACCTAAATCAAATTTCGTTAATTAAACAATTTCATATTTAAGATTTCTTAATTCAAATAATAAACAAGAATTCAATTTCTTAGTAGTTCAAAAATGCTTAGTTGCAATTTTAAGCACGTAATCAACTTATTTTATAAAACGAAATATGAGTTCACCTGACCGCTGATTGGTCAAACATTTAAAATTGATTTTGCTGAAGCTAATCGGAGTCAGTTGTGGTGTGGTTTTGTGTGAGCTAAGAAGCTCTAATTTTTGGTTTTTATTATTAAAAGTTGTAACAGGAATTTAAGAAATTTGTTATTCAAGTAATTACTAAAATCAAATTGTGAAATCTTTGAATATTCAATAAATGATTTTATGGAAGATTAAGTTTCTGAGTGTTATTAATTACATCTACAACTCATCTGAACATCTCCAACATTTTGGCGAATTAACATTTTGGGAAGTTTAAATATAACTGAGGATTCAACACTCTGGCTCTTCATTTGATGTCATCAAGTTTTAAAAAACTATACAGTCCACTATTCAAGTCAGAGGCGTCAACAGTTATCAAAAGATTTTTTCATTTTTTTCAAGATTTTTCCATTTTTTCAAGAATTCAAAATCTTAGTTCACGCAAAAAATTTAACAACAACAACAAAAAACGTATACAAAATTCCACACAAACACCATAAAAAAAATAAATTATAAATAAAAAATAAATGCAAAAATTACCAACAAAGAACATTTAATAATGCTTCAGCAGACAACACATGTTCGAATTTTTATGTTTTCCACATTTTTGTTTCCATAAGATTTTTTTTTCATCTATCACTCAAAACGCTCATCTGTCACTCAAAACACAAATCTGTGACACAATTTACCTTTCCTATCTTCCAATTATGCTCTTGTCCCCTTCGCAATCACCCGGGGGCGACAATACTACTAACTCACACTTTTGACTTTATTGTGAATCTGCCTTTCATGCTTTTTAATCCTACATCTATAATGTCTTCCACTAACACCTCGTATTGATAACAGTTGCTTTTTATTTTTATTGCACCGACCATTTTCCTTTATATATATTAGGGCATCAGTCAGTCATGCACAAAGAGCAGAATATTAATTCAGCCCGTAGTTCTACGCTCCACGACGAATACTGTGGTTTAGATTACGAAACGTTCCCGAAATATTTATCTAATAATAATTCAGTCTGGAAGATTATGTCGATATTTAAAGCAAGAGGAGGACTACTGAATCTAAATGCACGGCCATGGCAAAGAAACACAAACAGTTTATGTTCATTATGTAATCTCGATGCAGTCGAAAACACCTTTCACTTTGTTGCAGAATGTCCGATTTTTAAGAATTATAGAAAGGAAGTTTTTGGTAATTTTTATCTTACAAAATTAGAATTTTTAGAATATTTAAATGGTAAAAATTTCGATAAGCTTTGCTACTATTTGGAAAAATGAACTAAATACCGATTAATTTTAATTAACGAATATAATGCTTAACAGTAAAATTTGATATAAGTAATAATCTGTGTAAATGTTTTTTTTTTTTAAATAAATAAAATAAATGGGTAAATTATGTGATGTGTTTAACGTGAACCTTAGTATTAGGATATCTAATTTTTAGAGATATAATTAAGGAAAACACTTATTTAAAAATAGTTTTACTTACTTAATATATGTTAATTCAAACCTGTTATAATCGCCAACCTGACAGACGGCTTTTTGCTATTGTCACTAATGTTTTTGTTTTTTTTTTCTATTGAATATATTATTGTAAAATTTTCAATGTAAAATTTTAAATGTTTAAATAAACATATTATTATTATTATTATTATTATTATTATTATATTAGGGCATCCTCCGGTTATTGTTAGCATGCTTTAATCCAGCTACTATTCCATAAATCCTCCAATCAAACATGTGAACTGAACTCAGACGCTTCTATCTTTATGTATCTATCTCTACAATCGTTCACCTCTGATGTTCCTCTATACATCTGTTTTTTGTATAAATCCAACAATTGGCATACGGGTCCTCTATGCCATCGCTCATGGCATTGCACATACGACTGTTTAATGAAACAGACTTAAAGACTTACCTTCTGGATCTTGAATACTGTCAATTAACGTTTGAGGTTTCGAGTATGTGATAAACACGTTGCAGGTTTCGTGTATGTTGTATATGTATAAGACACTCCACTGTAGACACATGCTCTTGGGGACTTTTTGCATCCCATATCTCCTTTCTCTTATTTTCGGTCTTTCTGTTTTATTTGCCGTTTTATTGTTGTTTTCTAGTTTTAACTGCTGATTTGTGTTGAGAAACATTTCTTCTAAAGTAGCAGTTGCATTTGTATTTATTTGATTCAAAGGTACCTTTATTTGAATGAAATGGAACCTGGCACATGGTATATAATTGTAATTAAACTGTTTTACTTCTCTGCCGTTATTGAAACACTGTTTGTTGTACGACTAATACGAACTGTCAACTATAGAATTCTACTCCATCGCCTTCCATAGCTTTCCGAAACTATAATATTAATTTATTTTGTTCCGGTTTCTAATCTAATCTACTAATCGACCGTTGTCACCAATGTTACGTTTTTCACATTGATTTTACTCTCAATTCGATAAAAGTTATTCCTCATAATCACTTTCTGGAATAATCCGGAATATTTTTTATGATAAAATTTCAGTAATTTTTATTTGTGGTTGTTCTACCTTCCCTGTAAAAAAAATTACAACAGATATTGTATTTGTTTCATAATCATTCTATTGATGATAATGATGATGAATTTAAACGATTTTTTTTTCTTATGGAATTTTTTATAGAGTAAACTGAGTTGAATAATGAATCTGGTTTGGTTAATTTTTATAACCAAAAGAGAAATGGTAGAATTTTCGAGCCCTTGCTGGGGCTTGTATCTGTTTGCCTGAGGCAAATTTTCAGGCGTTAAATTCCTAACAACACAATCTGATCCAACCCTTATCAGTGCTAGGGCATGTGAGATCCTACCAGGATCTGAGTTCTAACATAATGCCACCTCAGTGTTCCATTCAGCCATTCAAGCCCAATGTCCAAACGTTAAATATCATATATCAAGACACAACTACGTACATCAATTAATAAATCCATAGAAAAACCACAAATCCACGTACGATTACCACAAATTTATCATTAAATTGGCTCATAAAACTATTTTACAGTTTTGTTTATTTGTTTTTGATTTACCAACTACCAACACATTGAAATACCAACAACAACAAAATTACAATATTTTTTTATGATTTATTTTTCCAAAACAAATTTTTCTTTGGAAACAGACCAAACGTTTTATTTATGTTTATAGATCTTTTTGTTGTTGTAATTGTTCGGAAAATAGATTTTCATTTTCATCTATTGAAAATTATAGTTTACGACTATGTGAATATTGTGATATTGAAATTTATAGCAATTAGATAATGTTTACGATTATATTACAATTTAAGATAACGATGATAATGATTTAATGTA
This sequence comes from Diogma glabrata, assembly GCA_963693315.1. NCBI lineage: Eukaryota > Metazoa > Arthropoda > Insecta > Diptera > Cylindrotomidae > Diogma > Diogma glabrata. The sequence goes on along the minus strand of OY856188.1, from coordinate 276,329,373 downwards.
TACTCAGGGAGTGATATATAATGTGAGTAATTTAATTTTCATATGGGATGATCACATTATTTACGAGTATAGAAGATGTATGAAAATTTGCTAAAGTATTTAAATTTTGTTTACCGTAGTAAGTTCTACGAAATCACTGGCAATTTGAACAAGCATTTGAATTTGATCTCGGAAACCGGGCTTCGATTCCTCGTCTTGGTTAACGTGTTTGTTAAAGCATTGATAGAAGTTCCTGTTCTCATATCAAGAAACTAATTGATAAAATTGTTTCTTCAAGTAACTTCTTGAAACTCCATCAAAATTCAAAAACTCATCGTTTTTAGGTTACTTTAAGTATCTTTGAATATGAAAACCCACGACCAGTTTACCCTTTGTACTATACTATCACAGTCGGTTGGAGAAAATTCATAAACATTTCCGTTGAGTGATAGAGGAGATCCCATTGGGAGACAATTCATGAATTTATAGAATTTATTATCAAACGGCAAATAATTTTGTTCGAACTATACTTTATAGATCTTGAACAATTCGTTTCTAAATTCAATAGAACAAACAGAATCACTAATAATAAACATAATTTAAAATACTAATGGGAATTGGGGTGAATAAGCATAGACACATCAAAAGAAATCAATTTAGAGTTGAGAGGAAATTAAAAATTTTAATTTTACTAACGAGGTCTACTGAACTTTGACGGAGTAATTCAAAATAAATCCTTTGTGTATAAAAATTTGATTAAACTGTTTACAAACGAAGGAAACTAAAACCAAATAAATTTGTCATAAATTGGAGTAAATTTATGTTTTATACTATACTAAATTTTTTGAAAACAGCTGTGACACGAGCATCATAACTACACAATATTTTACGAGACACGGTCGGTCACACATCCGTCCGCTAATAAATTATATTATCGATTCAGGTTTTATTTCTTTTCGTTTTTTTTGTATCACTCACAATTTTATTCATATAATAAAAACTGATGGTATCTATATTCGCATTCAAAAACCAAAAAAAAAATTGTTCCAAAACACTTAATATAATTGAAATATTTTCTTTAGTTTTCCAAGTTTTAAGGTTTGAGGTTAATATTATATTAAAATTGTTTTCATATCTTCATTGGTTTTTGTTTTATATTTTATTCAAAATTAAATTTATTTTTACCACTAGTTTTTGTAAAAAACCTCAATATTTTGTTTTTGTTGTATTTAACGAATATTGAAAATTCCACTGGAATTATATACATTCTATTTGAAGTCTATTTTTGTTCGTTTTTATACAATTATAAAATTTATCTCTACCCTATTTTTAATTTAAAGTCAAAGCATGCTTGTCGGGGTTAAGAGAATCTAGGTTCCGTGAACAATTGTGGGTTTAGTCATTTATTCCAACGGGTTTTTATCGTCAACCAGAAGTGCTGGCGGATGAACTGTATTCAGTCATCGGTAGCATCGAAATTATGGAACTTAGTTATGGAACTCAATCTTAGCAATGGATCATCCCTTGATAATGGCACGCTATTTTTTGCTTGAAGAAACGAGGGTTCCCCTATGTTGTTGTCGAACTCAACATATTTTATTAAAAAATAATTTAATTTCTATACGCAATAAAGCTCGAAATTTGAATGCATGACATTCGTTATGATTTTAATAAGAATTTGATTTCATTATTTGACAAAACACCAGCCTCAAAATGAATTTTGGAGCCCTTAAGATTGATAGAGATCATTTTTTCTTCTAGTGAAACAATTAAGTATTAACTATGTTAGACATATCGTGAAGTTTGTTGAGGGGATTGCGTAAAGGGATTGCTTTACGAATTCATTTGTAGTCGTAAAATTTGAAAATATTATCGCCAATGCCGTACAAAAAAGTTTTTGAAGTAGACATGATTTTTGAGTTATTTCTATTAACATTATTTTGCAAGTATTTTCGAGAGCTGTTGTTAGTTATTTACATATCGAGGGTTGAAAGAAGAAGATTATGCCTGCGTTTCTTATTGACGCGAAGCGACAGATTTTATTGAACCAACGGCGTAATCTTCCTTTCATCCAAAGGTCATGGAACACGTTTTACGCACAACTGAATTGTAAAATAAATCAGTTTTTTATTTTTATAATTTCGCTAGACATTTTTAAAATTCGAAAAAAAATCTAACCATGATTTTCACTTTTCATTTGCATATTCAAATATAATGATGACTTTACAGGCGGTCAAGAATATAGCCACGATAACTCGGATGGAAAATGGGTTTTATAATTCACTTGTGCGTAATAGTCATTTACATATCGATCGCGGGAAGAAGATATCGTCCGCAGTTCATATTGAAGCCCGAAGCCCGTAATCTTACTTTTAGCCTGAGTGCATTACAACGTTTTACGCACAATTACATGGATTATGTTAAAATTAAAAATATAATATATTAGAAAAACGTATATTAGAAAAATAAAATTAAAAAACTCAATATGCCATGCCATTGCCATCCATATAAAGGGTGTTCCATTAAGGATTTTTTTTTAATTAAAAGAAAAACACAATGTTTACATTGAAAGTATCTTTATTTTTGCATTATATGAAAGTTGAAGGTTTGCCATTTATGTTTTAAAAATAATATCATGTAAGTGACCACCTCTTGATGCTCTACAGATGGTGACTTTCTTGTCAAAATTTTCGATGACTTTTTCACACAAGTCGGGCTGAATCTCACCAATAACACGAATAATCTCCGCTTTTAATTCATCAATCGTCTGTGGGTTATTGCGGTAGACTTGTGATTTAACAAAGCTCCAAAGAAAGAAGTCTAAAGGCGTCAGATCACAAGATCTTGGTGGCCATTCAACATGACCATTTCTTGAGATAACTCGTCAAGGAAAGCTTTGCCTCAATAAATCCATTGTTAGAGCTGCTGTATGACAAGTGGCTCCATCCTGTTGAAACCACATGTCATGCAGATCAATATTCACCAACTCCCGCCACAAAAAATCACGAATCATGCTTCTGTATCGTTCTCCATTCACGGTAACGGTGCTGCCTTCATCATCATGAAAAAAGTAAGGTCCAATGACTCCACCGCTCCATAAACCGCACCAAACTGTAACTTTTTTTTAATACCAACCTTGCTGAAGGATTTCTCTTGGATTCTCTTCACTCCAAATGCGACAATTTTGCTTGTTTACATAACCACGTAATTTTCGAATAACATTTTTTACAGAACGCCCATTTTCATAATAAAGCTGAACGAATTTAACACGTTGTTCCATACTATGCGATGACATTTTAACAAATGGCAAACCTTCCTCTTTCCAAATGTCAAATTAGAAAAAAAATGGAGGTCAATATGGCTGAATTGACAGCTTTCAAAAAAAAATGCCTAATGGAACACCCGATATATATCAAATGTCACAAAAATATAGAGAACAAAATTTTTATATTAATAGAAACTAGGAGGGCCCGGCGTGCTTCGCTACGCTTATAAATAAAGTTTTTGCGTAGACATTTTGTTGACGTGCAATGATTTCAAAAAGTGGTTATGAGAAATGCCAGCATATAATTTTTAATTTTTCTTTTTAAATATATGAATGAAAAATAATCAGAACTCTAGCTGATCAGTTCGGATATATGAAAAATTAGCGATCAAATAAGTTAGAGATCAAATAAGCTTACTTGAAAACTTATTTGATCGCTAATTTTTCATATACCGAACTGATCAGCTAGAGTTCTGATTATTTTTCATTCATATATTTAAAAAGAAAAATTAAAAATTATATGCTAGCATTTCTCATTACCACTTTTTGAAATCATTGCTTCTACGTCAACAAAATGTCTATGCAAAAACTTTATTTATAAGCGTAGCGAAGCACGCCGGGCCCTCCTAGTAATAATAAAAAAACAAAGAAAATAACACGTCTATCCACTCTTAAATCAATGCATAAACTCACTCATACCATTATTATTTATTCACAACATTCATTTCACCATTAACACCATAATAATTAAATCAAAGAAAATCAAAGAAAAATAATAATAATAAAAAAACAAAGAAAAAAACACGTCTATCCACTCCTAAATCAATGCATAAACTAAATTGAAATTTGAAAAGAAAATATAAAATACTAAATAATAATAATAAAAAAACAAAGAAAAGACTTGGGCAATTCCATTTGATATTGTATAGGGGGGGGGAGGCCGTTAAATTCAAAAATACATCTTAATTCGTCTATAACTGTTTTATTTATGATCCGAAAAATCTTTAAAACCAAAGTTACACTAATATCAGTTAGCAGTGGAAATTTGAAATGAATCAAAATTCGAATAAAAAAGCCTTAGGCTCCAGAATGTTTTTTTTAGCGTATTAATATATAAGATTGTTGTTCTGAAATCTCGAACCATTATATTCATTCTCTTTCGGATGATGCGATATACATATGTAATCTTTGCCCCGCAAAATGTAAAGAGCGTTACGATAAAAAATATAAAATATTTTTGAGTTGGTTAAGCTGGTTGAGATTTAATTGAATTCTTGTAATACCAATTTTAAAAATATTTTGTTTAAAATGCATTTCTTCCAAAAACTCTGTGCAAAACGACGAAATAATGACAGATGCAAATTATTAATTTAAAAAAATTTTGACTTTTGAAATTTTTATCCACCATAACGAAACATCAAAATTTGGTATAGATATTTAGCATCATAAATTAGGACATAAGGAAATTATTTACAAACGTGTTTTTTGTTGAATTTTGTTGTTGAAAAATTAAATTTTAAAAATGGAAAAAAGAATACATTGTGCATCAGTGTACTCTACTCTAAATAGACAGTATTCCATTGGCTAAAAATAATTAAAAAATTTAGTAATTCCATATTAGCTCCCTTTACATTTACCGCTCTAATATTGTAACGACCAACAAAAATCTATTAAATAGGCATTTTCTTTTGAACTCTAAGCCACACAGACCTCACTATATTCATGGTATAAATCCGACATTCGTTCAGTCCTACAAACAATTTAAGTTTCAAACTATTATCGTTCCACTGTATCCATAATTCATATTTTGGTATATACGTACGGTATATACGTACGTCACATGTTATTTTCCCCTCAAATCACTTAATTAGTTGGTATATGTCTGTAATTAATTGTTTTTTTCTTTACTTTTTTTTCTATTTGAAACGAATATATTTTTACTTGTTTTAAAAACAAAAGCAAAATAAAGGAAATGGATCATGCGCAGAAGCGTTGATGCTGATAGAGTACTTCATATTATTAGTTTTAGCTGTTATATGTTGGCAATGTCAATAATTGACTAAATTTTTAAGGACCTTAAGTATTATTGAATTGATAGTATTTGAATGGCTTTCTTTGCTGTTTTATTTATACACACCGTAGAATTGCAATGTATAAGTGACAATTTTTTTTGTTGCTTGATAAAATATGTGAAGCTGCACAAGAGAAAGAGAGAGATTGAGAGAGAGAGATTGAGAGAGAGAGAGAGAGAGAGAGAGAGAGAGAGAGAGGGAGATAGAAAAATAGAAAGCCTCTTAAATATACAAATTCGTTGTATGAAACGAATTTTGGGGATAAGAATTAGTTAAGTTTTTAGTTCTGAAGTTTGAAGTTGTCTACGTTGTCGAAATTGACCAGCACTAACTTAAATCAAGGTGTATTGACTATTGAGTGCGATTATACTAATTGTTGTAGCTTTCGTTGCATGGTTGGTTGTAGCATCTGTTTTCAAAGAACGACTGCAGGTGGTTAAGAAACTAGAGGCTTTTTTCTAAAAAAATTGATTTTTTAAAACCGTTATAACGGCCGTTTGAATACCAATATTTTAAAAACATTAACAAATTTAAAATCTTGGGAATCTTTTTTATCAATTTATTTTAAAAATAGACCTCTGCAGATAGAGGTTCCTGAGTGAGCGGCTCCAACAAAAAAGTTTGCAAAAAAAATTTTTTTTTCAAACAACCAGCACTCTCACGGTCGCATTTGTAGAGCCAGATCAAAAAACTTTTTTAAAATATATGTTTTATTAATATCTTGGACAAGTTCGTAAATCAGCCAAATCCGACACATAGTTAAGAAACTAAAGGCTTTATACTAGAAAAAAAGTATGTTTATTAGATCCGTTTTAACGGTCGTTTGGATATTAACATTTTTCAAACCTTCAAAAATTTAGAATCTTTCAAATCTTTTTTATCGGTTTCTATAAAAAAATAGACCTCTGTAGTTGGAGGTTTCTGAGTGAGCGGCTCCAACAAAAAAGTTTGTAAAACTCAAAATGCGTTTTAATCAACCGGCACTCTCATGGTCGCATTTGTGGAGCCAGATCAAAAAACTTTCTTTAAAAATGTGTGTTTTAAATATCTTGGACAAGTTCGTAAATCAGCAAAATCCAACACATGGTTAAGAAACTAGAGGCCTTATACTAGAAAAAAAATGGGTTTTTAAATCCGTTATAACGGCCGTTTGGATACTAATATTTTTAAAAACTTAATAAATTTAGAATCTGTGGAAACATTTCAATCATTTTCTTATAAATATAAACATCTACAGTTAGAGGGTTTTGACTTGTCGGCTTCAACAAAAAAGTTTGCAACAATCCCACACAATAATTTACAAAATCCTTATAACAGTCAACATAAAAATAAATAGATTTGAACAGAAGAAATTATTTTTTTTTTCTTAGAAATAAACTATTTTGATATTTTGCAGTAATTGCACGTCTTTGATATAGAGTAGGTTTGCCGTGTGTTTTTCATATAGTGTCATAAATTGTCACACATATGTTCTGTGGTAGATTTGATATTTGTTTGTTGCAAAATTGGATAAATGTAGTTTTGCTTATATGTAGCTAATTTTCTTTTTAAAGTCTGTTCGATATCTGTTTGTAACTAGTTTGTTTTGTTTAAACAAATCTGATACATCAGATTCTACTTGTACACAAAACTGTCTGATCTCGAAATTTACCTATTTCTAGCGGACATCTTTCCGCTCGGACTTTTTTTTTGTTCAGGTGGCGAAGTTTAAGCGTAGGTGAAGGCTACCTAGAAAATTCTATTCTAAAAGAGAACGAAATCGTTCGTTTAATTTTGTCCGACAAATTTTCCAATCAGACTTGTAAGGTTACCAACGAAAATGAAATAGATAAAAACTTTTTGAATACGGATGAACATGCACAATACATTTTACAAGTATTCATAATTTAAATAAAGCTCAAACCATCGCAGGAAAATCCAGCTCATTTCTCCAAAAAACTAATACATCAAACACTGTTGAAGCAGTATAACATTTTCCAATGTTTCAAATTGTAATATTCATGTAATTAAATAATTTAAATAAATATAATTTTTCTCATTAAAATTTGATACAATGATAAACAACTGGCTACCAATGATTTTCATAACAACATACTTTTATTTACGGGCGATTTTTTGCAGGCGGTAAATTAGAAGAATATAGTAACGTTACATCTAGTAACGTGCTTTCATTTTACGAGCGTTAAGTACAATTTTCCGCCCTGACAAATAAGATGTAAAATGAGTTTTACGCTTCATTTGTGCGTAAAAGAATATTGATTTAATTTATTACAAGTTAAATGTGTAAATTTTATCGACCATATCAACAGTAATTGAAATACACAATCATATTCAAAAATATATTAAATATTTATAATGATAAATTTTTATCATAATCAATTTAACATAATTTTAATTAAACGCTTTATTAATAATAAAATAATTTGATTAACCTTTCATTCAATAATGAACAAGTTTTTTGTAATATTGAAAATTTGATGGCATAATAAACAAAATCAAATTAATTGAAATTTAATATAGCAACAGATGGTTGATTGATGAATTGTCAATTAGATTAAAAGAAATTCTTTTTATTAATTTTTTATTAACAAAAGTACATAAACTAAAAGTTGTAATCAAATAACAGATACGTAAATCCGTAATCAGCTTAAAAATAAATGTTGTGTTATTAAATTATTTTGCACACTGTGTGCTTTATATTGGCAGTGCTTTTTAGCACTTCTTTTTAAAAGTTGTTCAAATTTTTTTTATTCTGTTTGGGTATTAGGATTAGATCCAATTAAAATCACAACCATTTCAAACCAAATTTATTTTAGAAAATATAACAGTACGATTCGTACATAACAAACATTTTCGCATTCCAACCTAATTCTTGTTGAAGAATAAATACATGAAAATATTAAGATAATATAATTCATATTTATCCAACGTAAAATAATAACTTCAAAATTTTATGGACATACATATTTATTTTTATTGTGTTCCTTTCAATATAGAATAAAATTATACGACACATGACTTGTGATGCAATTAGAATTGCTTATGTTTGTATAGTAAATAACGGAAAATAACAACCGGATTATTTTCATGAAGATGGATGGCTTGTAGGTACTAGGTACCATGGAAAAGTTTTAAATTTCAAAGTTCACAGACAGACATATAACAATATCGTGTTTGATACTTTGGTCTAGACTCTAAAGCCTAGATTCTAGATTTATAGGAATCACTAATTTCTTAAGTTTCTAGAAACCTATATACTAACTTCTGTGATTAAAATTTATCGACCCTCCCATGTGAAAATTTAAGCTTTTTTTTGTATACCAGTCAGAAATTTAATTTTCATTTAATTATGTTTGGAAAAATAAAATATAAGGATTAATATATTATTAAGGAAATTTGATTCTCTTTCTTGTTATGTTATGTTAGATATATTGTGTTATTATAATTATATTAGTAAAAAACGAGAAATGTTGTAAGAGAATAAATGTAAGAATAGTTTGGTTTGGCTGTTTATCCAACGTCTGGTGATGTACGTTTAAGAAAACATCTTGAATTTAGATGAAAATCTGCAGACATGACATACTTAAATTCTGTTGATTCAATTCTCGTTCTTGTAGCCAAACACATCTATTTATATAGAGAATCGTTATTTATGTTAATATTGTATTTGTTTCGATTTTGAACAAAAACCAGCATTTATTAAAGTAATATTATAACGATCATCAGTGCAACCTGAGCCCCCAAAAAAGGAGTAAAGATTCCAAGACAGGGACATTCCAAGACATTCATTAAACAGGATTACCTGATTACTGATTCAATCCCACGACAGAAAAAGGCTGAGCCAAGCCGATTGAGCGGGAATCAGATACGGTCAGGTAAACAAATCTCTAACCTTAGTAAGTGCCATCTTTTCTCACATCTGGGAGATCTAGATGGCGCTGCTAAACGTTACAGTGGCGCCCAAATTAATGGCTCAGTTAGTCCATGAACCGAACAAAAGCTAGGATCATGTGTTTAGTCCATAGGTCTGTTGACGGGGTTTCCTACCATTCATGACTGTGCATCCATTCAAACACTGTCTAGTGGGATACCAAACGTGTATGGTGGGTGTAGTATTTATTTGCGATGTTCTTGGCATTCCGTTATGACTAGGGATGTGACTTAAAACGTTTTTATGTTGATTCTACGTTATTATGTTGCATTAAAGTTTATAAAAACTTTAATTTAATTTATTTATTTCAAAATTTATTATTTTTGTGTGTATTTTTTTTAAGTTTGTGAAATATAATATTTAATTAATTAATAATCGATTGTCTATATGGGATGTCACATCCCTAATACTAACCATATCTAGATTGACCTGAGAGCATCTCATAAATTAGTGTATTTTTGGCGTTGTTGCTCCATTGTCCGAATCGCTTTGAGATCTTATATCGCGGGCATATCCGGGTTATCTGTTGAGTTTATTTGTTGTTTTGGTGTTTTTGTTTAGTTTTAAGTTCGTCTACCGTTGAAAGTGTTTGTTAGTTTGGATCGCGAACACTTCCGGGTATTTTTTGTGTGTTTAGTTTTAATTATTTTGTTGTCGTTTAAGTCATAAGTTTGTAAGTCGTTGACCTTGTTTGTCAGGTTGTAAAACTTGTTTTACCGCAATCAAATCCGGCTGTTTTCTTATGGTATCGTGTTGGTCGTTTGTTTTTGTTATGTTTAATTTAAGTTATGACTTATGAATCTGTTGAATTTGTCTGTTAGATCATTGTAACCTCTCAAAGACTATCCTTTAAAGAAACTTACAATGTTCTGTCGCGAGTAATTCCAGCTGTTGGCTGTCGACTTAGTTGTTAGTTAAACGGAACATTGTGAGTCTCTAATCGATTCTTCTCATTGAGCGTCCAGCAGTATTGCTAAATCCGCTTTGCGTTTGACTTTAGCTAAAAGCTGTTGCCGATCATCAAGAGAATCTCATATTCCTAATCTCTTCCTTCCATATCCCGTATTCCTTGTTCAAACCAAAGATTTGGCATTAGAGTGACAACGCTGAAAAGCTAAAAAGATGTTTTGATTGTTTTTTTTCGGTATCGTAATTGTTTCGGTCTTAATTATAATTTTTGTTTTAATCTTTGTTATTATTTTTTTTCTCAAAGTTTTTTTAGAAACTGGATCAGTGAAAACCCCGAGTTCAAGGTGAACTAGACCTATTGCATTTTAGTTCAATTTCTGGAGTTTCTATAACCAGCAACTGGTGTAATGGTAATAACAGAAATTAGAACTCTCTCGTATAATAGTTTTTTTGTCGGCTTCTTCTATTTTCCTTCCAAAATAGATGGTCCAGTTATTCCTTTGTTTTGCCTGTTCCTACATGCCTTGTATGACTACAGACCATGTTCTCTCTGACATATTTCGATTAGTTTTTTTTGATAAATTATGTTAAATTTTTATGCAGATTTTTGTTAATTGTTTTATTAATGTCAATATATATTTTTTGTTGTTTTTTGGGTTATGTTTAAGTTTACATTTTGTTTAAATATTAATAATAATCTTTTTATTTTTTTTTATATAGAAGTAACTTCATTTAAGTTTTGTTGATTGGGTTTTTTTTTCATCAATATATAAATACAAAATAAATAAGGAAATGTTAAAATAAATTTTTAGTTATAATAGAGGAAAAAGAAATTCTAGAAGGAAATATCTATTTTCTGATTATTGTGTTTCTTTTTGTTTCTCATTTTGGTTTTCTTTTCTTATAATTTCCAAGGACCGATAGGTTTAAGGTCCATAAATTATAAAAAAATAAATTAAAAAAAAAAAATAAATAACTGTAATATTATTTTGTAGTATGAGAAGCATTTGACTTGCAAATATTAAAAGTAATTTGAAATGCTAAAGGAAATGTATGTGTTAAATTTAATTTGAAATGAAACGAAATTAGAAACTAATAAACAAACGCAATTTATTATATGTCATTATTAAAGCGACGATATCAAAACAAACAAACAAATTTTAATTATTTTATTTTTAAAAAAATATTATTAAGTTTGATTTCGTAATTCGAATAATGATAATAATTATAAAACATAGTTTTTTTGGAGAGCTGAGTTTGTTTTTTATTTGACGATTTATTTTATGTAACGGTACATCAGTGATGTTTATAAATTTTAATTAAACTCACTAAATAATACTTCAAAATTTGTTAATAGTATTAAATGTATCTATAAAATTTGTAAATGTTCAATTTTAGGAAATATTTAATAATAATGGTTCGAGTGGTGATTTAGAATCACAATCTCGAAATACAAATATTATATGTAAACGTAGTTCTTGTTATGAAAATATAGTCCTTTACATAGTTATACTCGTAAAAAAAAAATATGGCGAAGTGCTAGTATTGTATAATTTATAACCATAAATATGTACACGATCATTCAAAGCAATGATATAATTTAATAGGAATTTCAAAATCGAATTTTTTTAAGAATTATGCTTCAGTAATATAATGTAACTATCAATTGATTTTCAAAAGATTTTTAAAGAATTTTTAATTAACGGTTTTGATTTTTACTAATTTTCGTTGTAAAGATTTATTTAATATTTATTTGTCTTATTTTTGATAAATCCAAATGATATAGAAAATAATACAATTTAATGAAGAAGATTTTATTTTACTTAAATCTATTAAAAAAGTTTTATATAAAGTTTTATAAAACACTATCGAAAGTTAAAATTAACACAAAATTTTTAGGTTAAGTTAATGATTAAAATGAAAAAAAAGATATAAGTCTTAAATTGAAAATTACGAAGGTGCACAAAAATTTCTAGTAAACTTTTCTTTTGCGTGCAATAAACGATTAATTTGTTATTAGAATTTTGTTACGTAACTCTTAATTTGTGGATTCATAAAAATCATTTCCAAACAAATCTATCATTGATATGTAAATCTAATTGAAATCTCAAATTGCATTTTCTCGTTCAAATTTTTTTTTACTTCTAGTATTGTGAATTCTAACGGTGTTCTTTGTTCACAATTCTTCTCTTATCATTAAAAAGGAATTGAATTACAATAAAAATTTTTCTGTTGTTTATAATTTTGCCGGCCATTGATACTATTATGATTATGTCACATGTGTGTTTACGTTATTTCGATAAATGTAGGTTAATGTGTTCATAATAAGTTCATAATAAGTGTTATCAAATGTTTTGTAATTGTGATCCGTTGTAAATTCTTCAAAGTCGTTTAGCTTGTTCCATATAGTACACGACTTGTTTTGTATTTGATTAAATGGATTTTAACATGTCATTCATATGTCTGACAACATAGTTGAATTACGAATCTCTCTATCTGTTATTGTTATGGGATCCCTTTGTATTTCGGTAACATTGGTTCATGCGAGGTGTTCGTAGTTGAGAAAAGACCTGTATTTGATAACGTGATTATCGAAATAGTGATTTTGGTTTATTAACCAAGAACCCTTACTCTAACTGCGCAAACATTATTCGGGCGCAAATTTCACTTTCGAACTTCGTGCCCTATTGATTAATAGGCGTGGATGTATCAGAGTATTAGTTTGAGCGTTAACTTAATTTGAGCATTAATGATCCAAATTGGGAGGATTGAGAGTTGTTATCGAGATCGACTTATAAAAACCACCTCAATGTTGACCTTTATCATTCCTACGTATGCCAGACACTTCAATCAGGGATTGATTTCCGCTAATATTTCGATGTGCAACCCGCACTAGTACATACTTGACATCATAATCTATCAAGTGTTGGATAAGGTTTGGGAAGGTTAAAATCAGAACAACCGCTGCTCTTTTATGCGTTATTTTCTATTCATGACAATGGTTTTCGTTCTAAATTTTGTCGTTTTGGACAATTCCTATGTAGTCTTATTCAAATATCGAATTCTCTGTTCACCGCACCTGCGAATAATACACAACACCAAAAAGCAGTACACCTCACGGATAGTTACTCAACTTTTACTGCGCAGCTAGCGCGCAAAATGCATATTCAGTACCATTGCGCTACCACCATCTCTCCTTAGCCTGCGCATCGCGTATCAAAATAATGACCACTAGCTAAGACATTATTTAATGCCTCACTCTTCACTCCACCTTTTCGATCAGAACTTTCTGTCTCAGCAGCACAGCAAGCACCAACTCACTCAATATACTTATTTGGTTGAACTACGTTAATTATTTTTTTTTCTCTCCATGGATGCCAACTGGTTCAAAGTCAGTGCAACCTTTCTGTCCCCTTATTTTAGTAGTAGTCCCGGCTTGAGACGTTCTCAGGGTGTGGGACGTCCCCACAATTTGTGACGAAGGAAATTTCAGAAACACTATTTTCGTGTCAAAGATTTATCATCTTCCCTTCGTCGCAAGTCTAATAAATTCCAGACAACTTTTAATTTTATAATTTTGATCCATCATGACATTATACCTATTTTTCAAAAATTTGCCCATGTTTCGCTTTTGCACATTGTACAAAAACATTAATAATTATAGAAAAATTTTCACATGTTTTACTTTCTGTAAATTTTACAGAAAACAATTAATTTAAAATTCTGGATTAACATAAGTTGTAATCCAATTTCACTTTATTTACCAACCGCAGGATTCAAAAAGGTAAGGCAATCTAATAATTTAGTTATACATATTTGCTTTTACTTTTACGTGTCAAGTTTATACCGGGTCGGATTAAGCAATGGTTCCCTTCTCCTCTGCAATGTGGAAATGACGGTGTTTATGGGGATGTGGGGGGAAATTATCACGTAACGGATAAAACTCCTGGCACTTCATAACCATGGGGTTGATTAGTCAGTAGATTAGTAGAATAGTCAGTTAAAAATAAAAATAATAAAAGAGAACATGGTTTATTAGATTCGAGGGTAAGTAGAGAAGGTAGTCTAATTATTATCTTGTATATGTTGTTGTAACCGCTCTCTTCTAGGATTACCTGATTACTGATTCAATCCCACGACAGAAAAAGGCTGAGCCAAGCCGATTGAGCGGGAATCAGATACGGTCAGGTAAACAAATCTCTAACCTTAGTAAGTGGCATCTTTTCTCACATCTGGGAGATCTAGATGGCGCTGCTAAACGTTACAATATTTCGGGAGAGGATTTCACATTGTCTGCAGGTTATTTTCTTATAAAAAAACAAAACCAAGACTTTTAAATTGGTCGATAATTTAAATGGTTTTTCTTATTTTTGGGTCTGCTATGAAAAAAACAATTGAATAAAATGAGTTCTTCTTCCTATATATAATACGAAAATATCTTGTTCGAACGGGAGATGATCCCCGGAAGACCTCCACTTATTACGATCGGTCCTATTTCGATTATTGCTCTAAAATAAGAATCAAACCCATCTAAAAAAACAACTCCATAAAAACCAGTTATTATCCTTTTTCAGTTTTTACTCTATAACAAAATAAAATAACCAAAAACGAAAACATCTAAAGAAACTTTATAAAGCAATTTATTATTTTATCTTTGACCTACCTCAATAATAGAAATTAGGACGTACAAATATTAAATCAAAGAGGGATTATGAAACTTTTATCAGAGTATCCAATGTAAATGAGTTTGCAATTGTTTAGAACTTATTAAAATATGAAATAGTAACCTTTGACTTTTGTGTATTGATTTTTTGTGATAGGAATAGAGCGATGCTGTTTTATAATTTGTCCCTTTTTCTCATTCAACTGAATCTGTATCTTCAGATCATGTAATAAAAAACATAAAAAAACAAAGATAGAAAATTCTCGCTAGTAAAACATCGAGCATGGTTCGATAGGGTCAATTACTACTTACTAGATACAATGTAAAATAGATGATCAATTTTGATTTTGTGTTTGAACTAAAGTTATTTAACTATATAAAAGTTTTGTGATTTTAAATTTTAAAATTAAAAAAAAATGAAAATGATAAATAGAGAATTTGTTCGACGAATATTACTTCGGTCTGAAAGACCTAAGTATTACATTCATGAGCCAAAATTGAAATTCTTACCCCCCACTGTTTTGGCATTTCTCGACGTTTTAGGACTTACTGATTCTAAATAAGCAAAAAAAAATGTATGTCTGTCTACCAGCCGTCCGGCCGTCCGTCCGTCATTACGCTGCAGGGAAAACCGTTGGAGGGATTTCAAAAATTTTTTTTTCTAAAAATAGGTATACTCAAGGGACAAGTCCAAAAGGGCGCTGTGTTTGATAACTGTACCGGAAGTGTGTCAACAAAATCATTAAGTGTGTCAAAAACAGTAAATTTTCATATTTTTGGGTTAAAAAACGTTCATTTTAAGTGATTACGAGTAGGAACATTGAATTTGGAGAAGTCATGATGGTAAGGATTGGTATGAGAGACCAAAATCTAGATTATCGCAATATAAGTTAGTCAAAAAGATGTTGTCAAGTGTGTCAAAAGAAAGATTTTTATCTATTTTTTTACCCAATTTTTTGGAAAAAAATAAAATAAATTATTTGTTTGAAATGAAATTTTATTATTATTATAGAGAATTATGGCATTATAAGTTTGTCAAAAATATAATGTCAAGTGTGTCAAAAAATGATTTCATTTATTTTTTTAGCCAATTTTTTGGAAAAAATAATGTAGCTGTTTTTATGACGTAATGTAATAATTTTTGCAATATTTTTAGAATTTTGGAAAATTTAAAATTTTTGATTTCATTATAATTTTTGGAATTTTAAAAAAAGTTTGAATTTTTGATTTTGTGATAATTTTTGCAATATTTTTAGAATTTTGGAAAAGTTTAAATTTTTAAGAATTTTTGGAATATTATTGGAATGTAGAAAAAGTTTAAATATTTCATTTTATTCTAATTTTTGGAATATTTTTGGAATTTTGAAAAAAGTTTGATTTTATTTAATTTTTACAATATTTTTGAAATTTTGAAGGAAATATGAATTTATGATTTTGAAATATTTTCTCGAAGTGCTAAATGGAGAGGTTTTTGAGTAGTTTGCTGAGTGTATCATCTTTTCACTCAATTATGTCAATTTATGATCTGTTATAATTTTCCGGCAACGTATTGATGTTTCATGTTAGTTTTGCAATAAATTTCTTAACAGAGATAAAAAAATACTTGTACTTTAACAAAGAGTTATGTTTCATATACATCGCTACCCAAAACTAAAAACCATGTCCTCATAAAAGTTTTTTGCCGAAAACTATATCAAAATCCTTAACCCATACCGAAGTCTTGATACCTCAGAGCTGTGAGATTTCAGCCCCTCCATATTTTATTATTCAATGATCGCCATTTTTATTCTACAAGAGCAGTTTATTAATTAAACAAACAAAAAATACTTTCAAACAATTTCACGTAATTGGGATAATTACAGGTACACATTTGCCTGACAACAGAATGAGGTTTATTTTAAATATGAAGTATTACATGCAATATAAGTGTAATTGAATAAAGTTAATAATTATATGTCAAAAAAAGGCAAACAAGTGCGAATAAAATTCGCTCGTCAAGGGTTCCGTGAATGTAAAGAAAAGAATATCAAAATAATTAACATAAAATTGTATTGTAAAGGGTTTATATTGCCAGACCATAGCCATATAAAAAATAAATGGTTCATCGTAAATATCAACAGTAAATGTCAATCTCATCTAAATTGATCGAAATGATATAAAAAATATTATTTTAGGTTAAATGTTATCCATAGCTGTTTATGGTAGCTAAGGAACGACTCAATTCTGTTAATCAACGACGGAATTTAGGGTTTGGGTGGTGTTAAAACTAAAAATAGGACTTTTTTGACAATAAATCAAAAACGGTGCATCGCAAAATTCTAAAAAAAGTTGTGATTTTTCTTAATTTTGGTGTTTTTTTAAATGACACCCAACTCATGCGAGCCAAAAAACATATTTTTTACCCTTTTCCATTTCCAATCCTTGTGGCTTCGCTGTATTTTTCGTTAAGGGTTTATCAAATTTCCTATCTCTTTGAGTTTTTTCAAAATTTTTCTGTCAATCAACGAAGAAACGTATAGGGGGGGACCCACTTTTTGTTGCACTTTTTTGAGAATAATTCAAAAACGGTGCATCGCCAAATTCCAAAAAAAATTGTAATGTTTCTTAATTTTGGTGCTCTTTTAAATGACACCCCACTTTACTGGGTCAAAAAACCTTTTTTTCACCCTTCCCCACTCCCATCCCCTAAACACATACAAATAAAATCACTTTAGGCTTCGTTATATTTTTCGTTAGGGGTTTATCAAATTTCCTATCTCTATGATTTTTTTCAAATTTTTCTGTCAATCAACGAAGAAACGTATAGGGGGGGACCAACTTTTTGTTGCACTTTTTTGAGAATAATTCAAAAATGATGCATCGCAAAATTCTACAAAAAATTGTAATGTTTCTTAATTTTGGTGCTCTTTCAAATGACACCCCACTTGACCGGGTTTTAAATGATGTTTTTACCCCTTCTCATATCCACCCCTTTAATAAGTATAATTATTAGTATATGGTACTTCGCTATATTTTTCTTTAAAAACTTACTAATTTTTCTATCATTCAAAGTACTCTTTAAGATTTTCGATTATTTAGGCTCGGAGCTAATCAAAGAAAGAAAACATACAGAAAACGCTATTATTTAGATTTACACCAAAAATGGTGGGGTGTAAAATTCCAAAATATATTTTTTAGAAATACTGAAGTGAAGCTCTTTCATATGATACCCTACTTGACTCGATATAAAAATTTATTTTCTCAAAGGCCTCACATCGTAACCCTGTTAACCAAACGAAATCCATTTTGTTTTTTTTTCAACCCCTCATCTTGTGTGGACAGACTAGTTTTATACTCGTGCCAAATTTTAATTTCATTGGATTTATATTAATCGAGATAGTCGAAATAATGTGAAAAACACGTTTTACTCTCACTAATAGTGTTCCGTATAAAAAAAATATTGCGACGCTGATGCATAGGCTGATTTCACCACAGCTCTGGAAACATAGTGTTCTGGATATATAATGAGCTATCCATCAAATACTTTAATTAAATGCTAACCAATATTATGGGACAATATTATTAGTTCTAATAATAAAAATATTAAAGCAAGCAGTAGTATCCCAACAAACATAAATTCTGTTGTACGAAAAAAAGTAGAAAAAAATGTTTGGGAAGTGACAAACTGGAAGTTAGGATGCATAACTGTTGTAAACCTCAGTTCCTTGCCATACATATTTGCATCTTTTTGCAAAGTGTAATCAAAATTACTTAACGAACGAATGCTGTATGCTTCCAACAAACATTGAAACAATAAACAGGTGTTCGGGAGGACCCCACCACTTATCCCAATATTATCCAAAAACTAATCAATTATTTGTCATTTAAGTCTTCATGTTTTTTCAAAGTGCCATTAAAATTGATTAATGTATGAAATCTGTATACTCCCAGCAAACTTTAAAAACAAAGTGTGAAAAGTCAGCAGTTGTATGGTAGACCCCCCGCCACTTTGATCAATGTGTCCCAAAAGATGATAATTATCTTCCCACACTAATTGAAACCTTTTCCATAAGTTTTATCATAATCACTTTATTATTGTAGGCTGTAGTGTGCATAAAGATACTGAAAAAACTGCCAACAATTAAAAAAAAAAAAATTTTACCGGAAGTGAAAAACCCGATATTGGGATGCAGAACTGTTTTAAATCATACTAAATGCTTATGTACCAAGTTTCATCCAATTTGATTATCAGGTACAGATGTTATTGAGCTTTAAAAAAAAACAGGTGTATGGGACACCCCCCACCACTTTGTTCACTATCGCTCAAAAACTAATCAATTATTTGCCATACATGTTTGCATCTTTTTCCAAAGTGTGATCAAAATTGGTTCACGAACGAATGCTGTGTGCTCCCAACAAACATTGAAAAAATGATGACACAGTAAACAGGTGTTCGGGAGGACCCGTACCACTTATCCCAATATTGTCCAAAAACTAATCAGTTTTTTGTCATTTAAGTCTACATTTTTTTCCAAAGTGTCATTAGAATTGAGTAATGAATGAAGTCTGTATGCTCCCAACAAACTCTAAAAACAAAGTGTGAAAAGTCAGCAGTTGTATGGTAGACCCCCCGCAACTTTGATCAGTGTATCCCGAAAGATGATAATTATCTTCTCACACTAATTGAACCCTTTTCCATAAGTTTCATCATAATCACTTCATTATTGTAGGTTGTAGTGTACATAAAGACACTGAAAAACTTCAAAAATTTACAAAAAAAATAATTTACCGGGAGTGAACATCCGGAAGTTGGGATGCAGAGCTGTTGTGAACCGTACTAAATGCTCATGTACTAAGTTTCATCCAATTCGATTACCAGGTACAGATGTTATTGAGCTTTAAAAAAACAGGTGTATGGAACACCCCCCACCACTTTGTTCACTATCGCTCAAAAACTAATCAGTTTCTTGCCATACATGTTTGCATCTTTTTCCTAACTGTCATCAAAATTCGTTCACGAACGAATGCTGTGGGCTCCCAACAAACATTGAAAAAATGATGACACATTAAACAAGTGTTCGGGAGGACCCCCACCACTTATTCCAATATTATCCAAAAACTAATCAGTTCTTTGTTATTTAAGTCCCCATCTTTTTCCAAAGTGTCATTAAAATAAATTAATGAATAAAGTCTGTATGCTCCTAACAAACTTAAAAAACAAAATGTGAAAAGTCAGCAGTTGTATGGTAGACCCCCCCACCACTTTGATCAATGTGTCCCAAAAGATGATAATTATCTTCTCACAATAATTGAAACCCTTTTCATAAGTTTCATTATAATCACTTCATTATTGTAGGCTGTAGTGTGCATAAAGACACTAAAAAAACTTCAAAAAAGTACAAAAAAATTTTTTTTACCGGATGTGAAAAACCGGAAGTTGGGATGCAGAACTATTCTGAACCGTACTACATACTCATGTACCAAGTTTCATCCAATTCGCTTATCAGGTACAGATGTTATAGAGCTTTCAAAAAAACAGGTGCTCCAGGGACCCCACACCATTTTGTTCACTAACGCTCAAAAACTAATCAGTTCCTTACCACACATGTTTGAATCTTTTTCCAAAGTTTCATCAAAATTCATTCACGAATGAATGTTTTATGCTCCCAACAAACATAAAAACTTTGTGGAAAAAACCACCTGTTGTATGGTGAACCCCCAAACCCTTTATCCAATGTGCTCCAAAAGCTGATAAAATCTTTCTCATGTTATTTTAAAGCTTTTACCAACGTTTCATGAAAATCGAACGGTAGTTATAGGCTACAGTAGGGATAAACACTTGAAAAAAAAACTTTTTAACCGGAAGTGATAAGCCGGAAGTTGGTATGCAGAAATATTGGAAACAGTACTAAAACCTCATATGCTTTCAATAAGATCATAGTCCGGGATCAGAAGTTATTCAAGATTTAAATTTAGAGGTGTTCGGGAGACCCTCCCCGCCATTTTGTCCAAATTTGAAATCAATCCAGATATTCCATTTTCAAGTGAACCTGTATCATTTGCCAAAGTTTCATCAAGATCCTATGCAGAAAACTCACCCACCCACCCAGGCACACCCAACCACCCACGCACGCACACCCAGACGTACACCAAAATTTTTTTTGGCTATTTAGATAGAGGATGGTCCAAAACAAAAGAAAAAATAAAATTTGGGGTATGTAAGATTTTTTTTTTCACGATAGATTGCATTACTTCACACAATTCAAAATTGTGATGAAGTAAAAACGGAACCCTAAAAAATTTACTTTGAAAATATTTATTTTGAATATCATGAATTTTTCATTTTAAAATAATAGTATTTGAAAGTAATTGAACTTCATTTAATTTTCACATAAAATTTACGTGAGCCTGCCTCAACTACACCGTTCTGCACCTGTACAGTTGTTGAAGCATTCGTCATATCCAAAGCGAAGTTGAGACAAATTCATTTCGATTGGAAGTAGATCATGAG
Source organism: Diogma glabrata (assembly GCA_963693315.1). Taxonomy (NCBI): domain Eukaryota; kingdom Metazoa; phylum Arthropoda; class Insecta; order Diptera; family Cylindrotomidae; genus Diogma; species Diogma glabrata. The sequence continues at coordinate 276,308,064 of OY856188.1, read as the reverse complement.
ATCATGTTTTTTTCAGTATGATATCTCATTTTAATTTAAATATTAATAGCAGAAACTGAAGTACGCAGGTTGGTCACAATCGTAGATCAAAAAATAAAAACAAAATTCAAGTTAACAAAAACAGATCTCTCCCGCCGGTAATTATATACAGGGTATTTCATAATATATGCGCCAAAATATGAAAAAAAGTTTGTTTTAACTTACCCTCTAAAATGCACCATTTTCGAGATTCAGTATGTTGAAATTGTAAAAAAAAAATTCGTTTTTTGCGAATATCTCCGGAACCGTTTATCGTACAGAAAACAGCTTTCGTAAGCATTTTCTACTCACAATAAGCTGTTTTGTACGGAAAATATTTGTTTAAGTCTTAATTGGTGAAGATTTTGAAGGGGTAGTGGGTGTTTTTCTATCCAACTTCTACGATACTGAAAAAAGTACGGTTTTGAGACGCTAATTTGAACCGCCAATATTTTCTACACAAAAAAGGTAATCTGGGCCATAAGCTCTAAAGTCGACAGTTTTCGAGAAAAATCAACTTTTATGTTGAAAAACATGGTCAATTTCTTGAAATAAAATTTTGTTTCTTACTAATTAAATAAAATTTATTTAAACGTTAGAACAAGTGACAAAACTAAACGTTAACTTCATAATTGCAAAATTAAAAAAAAGCAATAACAAATCAAACAGTTTCTGGTTTCAACAGTTTCTTTCTTTCTTTCTCTTTTAATTTTCTATTGCATAGATTTGCACTTATCAAAAAATGTGTTATTGTTCAGAACTGTTTGCGTAGAATTATTTTAGTAGGTTTTGGATTTTAATTTCGACGTTGTATCTAATGTATAATTTCTATGAACATTTTTTACCTTAGATCTACTTTAATTAATTTTCCCAATGAAATTCTCTAAAATGTAATGACATCATTCAATTTGACCAATCACATTTGAATTATACTAAAAACAAATAATTTTATGTCTGGCCTACTGCGATATCAGCTAATTATCAAATAATTATGAAATAACTAACTGATATCGCAGTAGGCCAGAAGTATAATACATAAAAAATATATAAAGAAATGAAAAGTGGCAAAAAATTGTCTAAACGAATTCCCCTCGTTCGGTGATAAATTCTCATAATTTTTTGGAAAATTCCTTAAATGTTATTATCAATATACTTGCTTTCGAAAATTTTGGAAAAAAATTATTTCGAATTATCACCGCCCTTGGGAAATTACTACTGAAAATTTTTGGCCTTAGTTTTATTTTAATTTAAACCAATGAAATTCTCTAAAATGTAATGACATCATTCAATCCCACCAATTGTCTACGTAGACACCAATAACATTTGAATTATACTAATAACAAATATTTATACGTCTGGCCTACTAGGATATTAAAAATTATCAGTTGTAATTTCCCAAGGGCGGTGATAATTTGAAATAATTTTTTGCCAAAAATTTTGGAAGCAAGTATATCAATACCACCTGCTTGAGGAATTTTTCAAAAAATTATGAGAATTTATCAACGAACGAGGGGAATTCGTTTAGAAAATTGTTTACCATTTTTCATGTCTCTATATATTTTTTATGAATTATTGGCCTACTGTGACATCAGTTAATTGTTTCAAAATTAGACTGATAATTTTTAATATCCTAGTAAGCCAGACGTATAAATATTTGTTATTAGTATAATTCAAATGTTATTGGTGAAATTGAATGATGTCATTACATTTTAGAGAATTTCATTGGTTTAATTAAATTAAAATAAAACTAAGGCAAAAAAATTTCAGTCTAATTTTGAAATAATTAACTGATATCACAGTAGGCCAACGTATGATCCATAAAATATATATAAAGAAATGAAAAATGGCAAAAATTTTCTAAACGAATTCCCCTCGTTCGTTGATAAATTCTCATAATTTTTTGGAAAATTCCTCAAGCAAGTGGTATTGATAATAGCCCTCGGCCTACGGCCTCGTGCTTTTATCAATATACATGCTTTCGAAATTTTTGGCAAAAAATTATTTCGAATTATCACCGCCCTTGGGAAATTACAACTGATAATTTTCTACATAAAGAGCTGTAGGCTATTTTGCAGATAATAAAATTTTGATAAAATCTTAATATACTATACTATATATTAAGCAAACAAAATTAAAAGTTTCTTCGGGGCAAAGAAAGATATATGTAAATAATAAAAAGAAAATACAACGATATGCTCAACTTGTATGTTGTCTCTTGCAAAATGATCACTTAGAGTAGCGTTGCTTAAAAAATTGTTTTTATCGGTCAACTGTCAAACCATATGACAGTTTCTGGCTTAATAATATACAATAAAAAAAGAAACTTACTCATTCTAAAATTATTTTTCTACATTTCTTTAACCGCATCATTTAGTTTTTATTCGATATTTTTGGATTTGGTGTAATATACTGGTTACCTTAAACCTTAAACGTCTACCAACGTCTCATTTTCATATCCACTTACATCATTAATAGGTAATCAAAGGGTCCAGCCAGGATGACTCAATCAATTAATCGACTCACTCACATGAGCCCTTGAGCTTAAAAAACAAAAAAAATTTATATGAACGACTATCATAAAACTCATAATAATCCAATAATTTAATTCAACAACAAAATTAATTCTATTCTTTTTATTTATTTTATATCTATTTCACAGTTTATATTTTAATTTTTTTTATGTGTATTATTATTGTTTTATGGTCAAATTATTTTGGAAAACAGTTAAATCAACATTGAAACTGAGAAAATTTCAAAGTAAATTTTGGATAAGTAAATATATAAAAATTCTATTTATAATTTAAAAATCTGATTAATTCTATTTTCAATTACATGTGAACAGAATATGTCATTAACAAGCGTTGATTTTTGTGGTTGTATTCATGCTATGTAATTATAATTATTTTGACTGTTTTTTGTTGACATTTATGTATGTTAATACGTAGATTACAATATAAATATACACTATTATTATAGGATTGAATATTATTGTGAAAAAAAGTCTTTTGTTTATACTACGTTGTTTGTTTCTATAATACTTATATAGACACCAAGAGCTCTTCTTATTAAATCACCAAAAGCGAAGTAAGGTAAAATATTCGAGGGTGTTAGCCTGATGTCCTTAATGTTTCATTATAAGAGCTCTTGTTCCATCCGTAATTTAATATATTGAGCGACTTTAATACCGATGGAGGATATATGTTTTGAAATCGAGACGATGTCGAGATCTCTGATGTATCCGAAATCGGTAATACTCTTAATGCCCAACATTACATTTTTTGAACGATCAATAAAAATTCAATTAAAATTATTTAAAGAATAAAATTTATTTTTAAGTTTATTGTTTTAATGAAAATTTCTTAAAATTTCATTTCAAAATTGTAAGCTCTGTTTTTCATCATAATTCTAGAGGTTTTTTGTTGTTGCAGAACTTACTTTCATCGAATATTTTTTCAAAATAAATTGCTTTTAAATCTTTTAATTGCATTATTTATAAAAGAATATTATTTAAAGTTGCAGCTAGTAAATTTACCTACATAATTATTTAAATAAAAATATTCACACCCTGGGATCGCCCTTACCGGTACGTAATTACTTACCGCCTGCATGATCGGTAAGTACGTAATTACTACCGACCTTTGATTTGTAAACAAAACTTACTATGATTATTTAAGAATCAGTAAACATTACATGCGAAATCGCCTGATCGTGCAAATAACTCAATTATTTGTGAAAATTATTTTTTCAATTATGCTCGCCCATTATATCATCTATTTTCCTCGTTATTATGCCTGTCTATTATACTCGCCAATGTCACTGGTTTACTATATTATACTTGTTTTAATTATAATCGCCTATTATACTCCCTTTTTAATGATCATTAACAGAACTCTTTTCGGTGCTAAAAATGGCTGGTTATAGGTGCGAAATATATTAATATATTAACGATGTGTCTCAAAAGCATAAAATTAAAATCAGTGCGGTATGTTTTGTTTGAATATTAAATTATCATTTAATATATGTTGGCTATTGATTTTTATGGCTTTGTAAATTTCGTATTCCTCTTTTTTTTATTCAAAGTTAGGCATGTTTATTGTTAATATAATAAATAATAAATTAACGTCTCTGAATATCCGAAGATACCATTCCAACCAGGGATAAGAATCACCGACTTTGAACTTTTGAGAATTAAATTTATCAGGGAAAACCCATGGAGGTAGCCAGTTCCAGAGATGCGAGACTCTGTTGAAAATTATTAATTATTAATTCAATTATTTGAACGGTAAAAGGATTAGCAGATTTTGGTAAAATAGATTTGATCTCTTCAGATGCCCGTTCATGTATGATATATTTATAGAAATTCGTCAAATCAGCAACATTTCTTTTATGCTGCATGGAATCCAGATCATTAGTGAGTCTCATTCTAGCAACAGTGAGTCCATGTATTTGCCTTAATTTCGGAATTACAATCCATTTTTCAGAATTGGATAGTGGTGAATATTATATACTAACCTTTTGTTAGAATGAAGGCAATACGATAGAACAAATAGAAATGATAAACAAATAGGTTTTAATTAATTTAAATTAATATAGAATTTTATTCGAACAAAAAAGTATGTAATTCTTTGTATGTAATTCGGGCATAAAGTATCTTTTTTACTTGCGGTAGCTAGTGAATATCCAGCTGCTGTGTATTTTACATTATTATTTTAGTTTGGCTGTGTTTTGTTTTTATATTTTTTTGTTAAGTGTGTTTCGAGATTGATGAGATTGTCTATTAAGTTGCTTTTGTAGCCGTTGGCTTGTGCTATATATTTGAGAGTTTTTACTTCTTCATTATAATTCGTAGTGCTGAGTAGTACAGTTAAGAGTCGGTTAACAAAATTATTGTACGCTGCTAATTCGTGTTGGATAGGGATGAAAATTTTCAGGTATTGTTACATCGCTACTGGTTGGTTTTCTGTAAATATTATATTCGATGTTGTTATAGTTCCTAGTTATAGTTAGATCTAAGAAATTAAGCCTTTTATTGTTTTCAAGTTCTACTGTAAATTGTATATTTTTATTGTGTGTGTGTATAATTAACTGTTGAAATTCTTGATTTGCCTTTTGTTACCGTTAAGAATCAAGAAAATGTATTTCATTACATACTAGTCCTATAATAAAAGCAAAATTAAAAATAATAATTAATGTTATCATTGTTTACGTTATAAAATTGTGACGTGGGTGTTCAGTGCATTAAAAATTAAAAATTAAAATTGCGAGAAAAATTATAAAAATAAAAATTATAAGTGCTCTAACAAGCTCTACAATTATTATCTATATCGACAAAATGAGCAATGATTGTGTAACGAAGTGTAACGAAGCTATTATTCAATCTTCGTGAATTGGATTCGCACTGCTTTTCCACACGCATTGGATTCACATTAACAAAAACCTTGGGAGTTATTTTCACCCTTTTCCAAACATATTTTCTTATGTTCCATTCCTAACCGTCTATCGCAATAGTCTCTATTTCAATTTATCATAAAACAGTTGTGCAATCTCTGTAAGGAAGCTGTTATTCAATCTTTGCGATTTAGAGTCGCACTATTTCCCTACACGCATTAAATTTACATTAACAAAAACTTTCGTAGTTGTTTTCGCCTTTTTTTTAAACATATTCTCTTACATTCATTTCGTAGTCAGTTTTTTTTTCATAAATCTTTTCTAATTTTGATTGCGCAAACTCTTTAGTGGGTACAATAATTAACGATGAAAAAAATTTCCCACGAAACTACCTTATCGTTTCGTTATTGCTAGAAAAACGGCGCTAACTTATTATAAATAGAAGGAGACAGCTGGCTTCTTCCTCTTAGTCTCATTATTCGTTTCGGATTAGATTCTTATTTTTGGTACTGTCAGTGCGGTCTAAGTGATATATTAAAAAAAATGGATTACGTGGCGTTTTGTTTTTGTCCATAGAAAATTATTAATTTCTTGTTTAATATGTGTCGAAAGTCTTTTGGTGTTTCGTTTTGTTAATTTATAAACTTAATTTACCTACTTGTGTAGTCAAATCATATAGTGTTAATTTATTGAAATTGTGAAGAAAGATTCTACAGGTGACTATTAACACCAATGGTTCAGGTATGGCCATGTAAAATTATTATTTTTGTGGTTATGTTTTTTTTTTTTTTCAATAAATGCGCTAGTTAAATTTAACTTCAACATAAAAAAAAAATTCGAGTTGAAATACGGAAAGTAAAGTGTTATTAGAAATCAAAAAAGTAGTATTTCTCTTGTGTATGTTTTAATAATGGCGCTAGATAAACTTAACTTTATAAAGAAATTAAGCAAAAATATGAAGCGTAAATCGGTACTAGAAATTAAGAAATAAAAAAAAAGAAATTTTTAGTTGTGTATGTACCATTAACGGCGCTTGATAAATTTAATTTTTAAATCAAAAAGATAAGATAAATTTAATTAAAACTGGGGTATGCATTCATTCACCTTCAAACAAATTAAAAATAATTGAGGAAACATTTATTAATCTAGAACAATCATGGAAATTTGTTTTTTTTCTGTAAATACTTAAACTATAATAAACTATTTATATATCGGAAAGTTAATTTTTAAATCAAAAGGAAAAGATAAATTTAAATAAAATTGGGGTATGCATTTGCCTTCAAATAAATTACAATTAATTAAGGCTAAAATATATTAATCTAGAACCATCGCTGAAATCGGTTTTTGTTTATAAATACGTAAATTATAATAAACAATTTTTATGTTGGAATTTATATGATTATTAAAATTGATGTCGTGTACCTTTTGTTGATATGTTGCCCACACTCGATTGCGTGTGGAATATCTAGGATCTATCACAAAATAAAATGTTTTTGGGGCTGTCACTGATGTGATCGTTTGTGTTTGCCTGAACCACTCGTTTTTTTGTGCTGCAATAGTCGCCCGACTTCCTGCCATACCCACCATAATCAACCACCATCAAAATAATACATGCTAGCTGTTCTGTGCTCATATCTTCGTGCTTGAGGCTCTGGTCATTTGTATCGTTACCGTAGCTTGAGTCAGCAGCGGCATATGGTTTTGTATGAGTGGTGCACCATCCATCCGCAACCGATGGATTCAACAGTTTTGTAGGAATTGAGTACCAGCATTCATCATTCCGTCCACATCCGGTCCAATAGTGTATGGTTTCCGAACTGTGTTCGACCTCCAATCCACAGTCACATGGTTCAACCGCCAGTCATATTCACAAATAACTCATGCAGTATTTACCTACACGCGTGGGAGTCGATCATCCTATATATAAGTGGCTCTGCAATTACTCAGCCTTTAAAATCGCATCCACCGAACTCATCATTTTAGAGATCTGTCTTGGGAAATTATTCAATACGGTGTCAAATTAAATTAATCATACATATTTTATTCCTGAAATTATTTAATCACTACATCAACTTAAGTCATCGCTTATATATACTTTTTTCTGGAAATTACTCGATATTCCACCAACATAATTCATCAATTACATATAGTTTCTTTTTGGAAATTAATCAATACGGTGTCAACTTAAAGTCATCATTTATACATAAATTCCTGAAATAATTCAACTACTACATCAACTTAAGTCATCGTTCAAGTATCGTTTTGAAAATTATTTTATACTCCGTCAACGTAAATTCATCTGTTACATACATGTTCCTGACATTAGCTGCGTTTTTTTCATTTGGGTCACGGTCAAGGTTTGAAAAAAACGATCTGGGTCACCCAAAGAAAACAAATATTATATTTCAAATAGTTGGCAACACTGAGCTGAGAAGAAAAAAAAATTGTGAACTTATAGCGCCATTTTGAAATTAAAACTCAATAAAAAAAAAATTCAAAAAATATTTAACGTCTCTTGAAAAATAAAACTTCATATAAAAAAAAATCAAAAAAATTTAATCAGAAACACTAATCCATTTTTTTACATATGGCAATGTTTATTGATTATTGCAAATGGCGTGAAATAAAATAATTGATAATTAATAAAAAATTGTAAACATCTATTCTTTAAAAAATATGGATTTTATATCGTAAGTATTGCTTTAAAATTAATTTTAAACAAATTTATTGAAATCATGTTGAAAACAAATCATATTAAAATTGATTTTAAACAAATTAAACAAAGCTTCTTTGACAGTTTTTTTATTTTGAATAAATTTTCTTTGACATTTATAAGTTTGAAAATGACCATACCAACCTTATAAAATCAAAACATACGTTTCGCCATCTCTTGCAATGTTATGTAACCAAAATATTTTAGATCATTGATCTAGACCCAGATAAATATCTGGGTTTTTACATGTAAAAAATAGAGTTGATCTAGACCTTGACCCTGACCTAAATGAAAAAAACGCAGCTATTGTTCAATTGCTACGTGGACGTATTTCATCATTTTTATCGATATTCTCGAATTTATTCATCATTTCAAGTGCTACTGTAACTTGATTTATCAATTCCATATATACGTCAACATAATTCATCATTTTTATCGATATTCTTGAACTTATTCATCATTTCAAGTACTACTGCAACTTGATTTATTAGTCGCATACATACGTCAACATAATTCATCATTTTTTTTAATCGATATTCGAGAACCTGTTCATCCTTTTCAATCACTACGTCAACTTGGACCCTAGCTTATATGCATAGTTCTGCCTGCAGTTGTTCTATAATCCAGCAATGATCAGCTAAATACACCAGGAGGAAGAACGGGATCTGACCACAGCTTGGGGTGAGTACCTTTGTATAAATATATAGAAACATGGATACTGGTGCATGGATGAGTGGGTGTATGGGTATAAGTGTATGTGTGGGTGTGTGTGTGTGTGTGTGAGTATATGGAGTGCGAGGGCGTGTAAATGGCTTAGAATTATGGGATTGGACGTGGTGATCGGGGTTCTTTCACATATGAGGGTCGCCAGAGTCTACTCATTTCACTTGTTTTTTTTTATATGCGGTTATTTCAGACACGCGCACAATTTTGGTATTTGTGCTGGAGCAGCAGGTATAAATATTGTTCGTCCCCACTTACTGACGCTAGTTTGGGCTTAAAAACTCGCTAGGTGCGCGGCCTGCTATGCCACTTCGTTGATCCTACAACGAAGCAGCGCTTCATTACAATTGTAATAAAGAAATACCTTGGTATATATAAAGACAATTTTTTTTATTTTTAATGAAATGAACAGAAACAAAAAAAAACAAAAAATAATAATTGTATTCCCTTGCTTCATTTTATTAGTAAAAAACTGTAACGACTGACTATTTCGAATATTGCTCTAAAAGGAAGAATATACTTATGTAAAGAAATTGGATAATAATTTGCCAGTTTGTTTCAATTGTGGCCTTTTTTTTTTTTAAATAAAACAGACATAGAATCATTTATATATAGTAATAATGTTGAAACATTTTTTTAGTTCATTGCACTCAATACTAATTAGTAATACCTGTTTGTGTCTACATAAAAATTTTTAGTCATAATGTCATATGTAGATAGAATACAGTTTTGTTCATTTGTAAATAATAAGAATGGTTGGACGGGAATATTTTCTCGATTCAATAAATTTTGTTCGAATGATATATGGAATCGAAGGTCTGCAAGGTCGCAGAAGCGAGTCAAATAAAATGAATATAGAAACCAAGAATTATATAAATAATATAGAAAATTATATAATTAATATAGAAAACAAGAATTATATAAAATCCCCGCGGCGACAAAACGCCCGGGACAAAAAACCATGCAAAAAATTGAAAAATAATATTTTTTTAGTTCCAAAATATGATAAGGCATGCTACTCCGCGTTCTACTCCGCCTTTCTTGTTCACTTTCACCGCCAAACGACCCGATTTATATGCTTTTAATTCTATTTGGTTTTAAACTGATTTTTTAATTGAGACTTTCACATACATTCATCTACTCAAAAATTTAATTTTTAATTATTTTTTGTAACATTTTTAAAGAATGTAGGCAATTTTTTGATTCATTTGCCACTTCTGAAATTTTCAATTTCCTTAGTCAACATGATGAATAGGGTTGTATAATTATTCGTTTCTATATTAATTTTATTTGAGTCGCTTCTGCGACCTTGCAGACCTTCGATCAAAGGTAGCCCTCTCCTCCCCGAGGGGGGGGGGTGGCTATCTTCTTTATAGCCAAATAGAATTAAAAGTATATTTTAACGCATGGAGGGATCAGTTTTTATTAATTTGTTAATTTTTTTCTATTTTTTGATCCACGGGTGTGACAACCCCGCGTACTCCAGTCCCTGCTATTGGCATATGAGTTAACGTGAGATATCGCATACCACTGGCAATAGCAGTGAGATATCACTAGCCAAGGTGATATCTTAGGGGTGCTGGCGGATGAACTGTATTCAGTCAACGGTAGCACTCTCAATCTTAGCTAATGAATATTCCTTGATGCTGGAACGCTGTAGCTTGCTGGAAGAAACGAGCCTTCATATAACTATATATCTGAGCTTTAATCATTGAAAAATATACTGCGTACCGTAATCAAGGATTATGCCTTTAGCTGGACTATTGGCAAACCAATTTTAGTTTTGTTCCTGCAAATTTTTAAAACAAATTTGCTTTTTATCTCTTATTTTATTTTTATTTTCTCTATCCTATCACGAAATATTGGCCTATGTCATATTTTATATGTGATAGGATTTATGGTTTAGTTATCCATTATTTAACAAAAAAATAATTAAAAAAAAAAAAAACAGATTTGCGTCCATTAACATCCTTTGAACGCATGTTGTTGTGGGACCTTGGTCTTAAAAGGTTTTTATGTGTTGTTGTGACACATATTGTAATGCCTACTACACACCACATTTTATTAAAAAAAAAAAAAAAAAAATATAAATCGGAGCGTTTGGCAATGAAAGTGAAAGTGGAATTCTTGTTGCTGGGGATTTTGTCGCCGGGCCTTATATTCTCAGGGGATTTTGTCGCCGGGCCTTATGTCCTCAGAGGATTTTGTCGCCAGGCCTTATGTCCTCAGGGGATTTTATCGCCGGGCGTTTTGTCGCCGGGGATTTGGTGCCGGGCCTTATGTCGGTAAACCGTTTTTTTACCATTCCGGTCATTGGAAGAAATTAAATTGATGGTGGCTGAGAAAAATGTAACGAAAGTATAATGAATTGGATGTCCGAAATTGTGTTTGAAAAGGTGAAAATAACTCCTCTAAAGTTCTTTGCATAAAAGTAAATGAGAAGTTTCATAAAAATAATATATGTTGCTTAATCTGTAAGTTAGCGCAGACAAATTTAGCTCATCGTCAATATTTGAACGTGATAGACTTTTTTTCAACTCGAGACTTACATGTACGAAGCAATATTTGAGAAGCTTGTAACATCAGAACAACAGTAAGCCGTTGTAATGACATCACAGTTTTTTATTGAGTCATCAAGAGATGATTTGATTCAATTTTTAAATAAGTGATTTTTGGAATGCAATCTGTGACAGCCTACAATCAACATTTGTTCCACAGGTTTGATTTGGAAGAAGACAACTAATTAATGTAAGCCTTTTGATTTAATTTATATAATTTTTGTAATTTATTTTTGTACTGTTAAATTATTTTCGTCATGTATTCAGTACCTAATTTTTTATATAAATTTTCTGACTTATAAATAAGAGATTTCTCAAGTCATAATTCAATATATTTTTTTGTATTTATTGCATAGTTTATATAAGTGTTCATATTTATTTATTATTTATTTTTTTATTTATTTATTTATTTATTATTTATTTATTTATATATTTTATATATATTTTTATAAAAGTCCAATCGTTTCAAAACTTAACTTTCAGGCTACTTGATATTTTAAAATATTTAAAAAATAAAATGGAAAATGACTAATATCAAAATTTAATCAAATCAAATATGATAATTAGTATTAATAGGAAAAAAACTTTATATAAAAAAACAACGGTTCTAAAATATAATAGAAAATTCTTATAACTAATTACCATATATGTACTATAAATTAAAATTAGTATTACATATTTTAATAATTAAATAATAATAATAAAATAAGTTCATCCACTTTTAAGAATTTAAGCACTCGTTACGCTCATTTTTTAAGCCTTCATACTCGTAGAATATTAATATCATGTTTTGCTCGTTATACAGTATACTATTATTGTAACTTTTGATGCTAAACAAAAATATAAATTAATTCCGTCTTCTTTGTTAGAGAAGCATAACAACAAATTCTTTTGAAATTTATTTTTACAATATGAGGAATAATTAATTAAAAATTACTTTTAGACTAACAACGTAGCATAATTTAATTTTTTCAACAAAAGCTTTTAAATCAAAACCTGTTTACAAAGTTTTTCCAACATTATATAGATTATAGAAATATAGAATATAGATAGACCATCAATGCAGATGAAATAAGCGAGAAATCTTACGAGTTAAAAGAACAAGTTAAGAGTTGAGTAATATTAACTTTCTGTTGTTTTTTGTTTACATATTTTTTCAAGATGAAATTAAATTTTAAATTAAAATCCTTAAAAAAATCTTGAAAAGGTTAATTTTTTTTCGTTTATGTTATGATACGAAGATTTTGTTTTAAAAACTTTGGATAATAAGATTTTTTATTTTCTTCCGATTATATGTTATTGTAGTTTTCAATTTACATTTTAATGTTATATTTTAATGTTCAAAACCCTTAAGAAAGGCAAAGATTAATGATATTTTTAATGTTTTGATATAAAATTAAACAATATTATAGTTAATGCATGGAAAGTTTCGGGTTATCAAGCTACAAAACTTATACCTACTTATATGTATATCTTAATGTTAACAACAAATTTTGGTTAGAATTTTCTAGGATAAAACTCAAAATCACACCTTGTGTTAGTGATAATGATTTGTTTAATGTCGCTGTCGTAAAACTACTTATGTCACTATATGTGTTATTATGGTTTTCCATATTATTCACTTACTTATATCAGGTATTACGATTGTCTATGATGAAGGCAGTATTCTCTGATACTGACAAATTTTCTCTTCTCAAAAGTAGAAACCATTCGCCTAGAACATTCAACTTAAATAAAAAGTAGTGATGATGAAGTTTCAACTGCGAAATAGCCATGCCTTTGTGGTGCAATTGATAAACGTGTCTGTCGTAGTTATAGCTTCTACGCAAAAATATGATTTTTGCGTTATAAAATTTTTCCACAAGGGATTCGAAATTTTCTTCTGAATAGCTCAACCAACAAATCGAGCACAAAACAGGAGAACCTTTGTTTTTCTTTTTTTTTTTTAAATTACGGCGTTAACTTCTGCTCCTAAAATCGTTTTAACGTGCCAGCTTTTTTTCATTGGTTATATGACATATCCAGCACAAATGTTGCGCAATCTTTGTTTTTCATTTTTTCAAAAATGGTGAGCCTAAGTTAGAGGAAATGTTGATGTACGTTTTTTTAATTTGTGGATTGAAGCCACTTGACCCGAAAAATCATTCCATTCATAAATAACAAGATTATCATGAATATTATACAAACCTTTTAAAATTTTCGCTTGTTTTGCCTTAAATTTCGGTTTTGCGACAGTACAACAATATTGGTATTTTGGATTCAAAAACACTAGCAAAAATTGTTTTGTGGAGGTGTTGTTTTTTCGTTTATAAAGATTAAAAAATGTATGATGTCGAACACAGTATTGTCTTGTATAAAACAATATGTACTGAACTCATAACAGTATGAACTCAATCATAATGCACCCAATAAAATTTTGTATATGCATATTGCGTATACAATTTATTTTGATAGTAATTTTTTTTTTAAATAAAAACAAACAACTAAAAAACGTAATTGAAGTTTTTAAATTAAAAGTAAATAAACATAAACGCATAATTAAACCAAACGATAAGTTGTAACAATCATAAATCTCAAGCTAAAGAGAAACAAAACAAAAGAGTATCTATGTATATAAGATAAACACATCGCTTATGAAATATAAACTAAAAGAAAATTATGTTTTTTTTAAACCTTTTTCCGACAATGAAAGAAAAATACACTGAAAATTACGATTTCGCTAATAAAAAATCAAATTTACAAACGAACCAAAAACAAACCTTATAAAATTGTATAATTATTTTATGTAATGTTGACTGTCGATTTTCAAAGGATTGTTTTTGTTATAATTTCGTTAATTATTGACATAATTTTTATGTTTAGGTTTTATATCTTTCGCACAATATAGTGGTTTTCCGAATGCGTGTGAATCGCTATTACACAAGTATTAGTCTAAGAGCAAGTGAACCCTCTGGGTAACGGTCGTTCTGTAAAGCTAGAAATTTGTGAAAAGCAATGGAATGTGAAGAACGGTAACCATCACCTGGCAAGCATTAGCCCTGCACGTCATCAACCCCTATATTTTTGAAAGTGTAAAAAAAATTAAAAATAAAAACTTTTTCCTGTCAGCTTGAAATTTTTAGTCGATTTAGCTCATTTATCGTAGGGTAGAAAAAAAAATTGACAGGCGATTTTGATGAGCAGAAGTATCTGACAGGTGAATCGAAAGGTGTGCAAGTATGTAAGTTACAATAAACTTTAATCTGAAAAGTTGAAATATATATAAATATATATATATACATATATATATATAAATATATATATATATATATATATATATATATATATATATATATATATATATATATATATATATATATATATATATATATATATATATATATATATATATATATATATATATATATATATATATATATATATATATATATATATATATATATATATATATATATATATATATATATATATATATATATATATATATATATATATATATATATATATATATATATATATATATATATATATATATATATATATATATATATATATATATATATATATATATATATATATATATATATATATATATATATTTATTGTTGTTAGATTTATTTCTTTTGTTGTTACATATATATATATATATATATATATATATATATATATATATATATATATATATATATATATATATATATATATATATATATATATCTGTAGGTGGGAGGTAAACTACACCAAGTCCAATTTTTTTAAAATACGTTTTTTTATACTGTTAGAATCAGGATTTTGTTCTCTACCGAGAGGTTAATAGCACTGAGTCCTAACTAGTGTAGTTTTCGAGATAGAACAATTTTAAATAGTCCAAGTCCATAGTAAATAGTCCATTTGCAAACAGTTTTTTGGCTTTCCTGTAAAATTTTAAAAATGTGACTTGGTGTAGTTTACCTCCCACCTACAGATATATATATATATATATATATATATATATATATATATATATATATATATATATATATATATATATATATATATATATATATATATATATATATATATATATATATATATATATATATATATATATATATATATATATATATATATGTAAGAAACATCAAGACCAAATATGGTCAACCCTAAAGTAGAATTAAATCAAAGAAAAGACTTTGTTAACTCAACCCCGGTTTAACGAATGAAGATAAAAAAAAGAAGAATGTAATATAGTATTAGAGTGACCGGAGAACTGAAAACTTGTATTTGTGATTGTAAATTAGCATTCGTGATTTGTATTTGTGATCGAAGTATTAAAGAATTTGTATTTGTGATTCTTTCGTTTAATTAAAGAATGTGTATTTGTGATTTTTTCAGTTCATTAAAATATATCTAATAAATAAATAATTTAATGTGTTTTGATTAAACGACAATTAAATCAATTACTACAAATTATGGGGGCTCAGCCTGAATTTGAATAAGTTGAGTGATTTTTATAGTTCTGTAAATAAAAGACAAAGTGATAGAAAATGTGAAAATTACAAACTTACAAATAAATAAAAAAAAAATTACACAGTAAATAAAATATGACGCCAAAGAAATAAAAACATATTGTGAATTATCCTTAAACTTAATTCAAACCAAAATACAAATAAAAAATAAATAATTTCTTTTGTTCTTAAATATCAGAAATTGGTATTGGTTTTAGTTAGTGTCTTTTAAAGAAAAGCACAAAAGACCTATGATAATTAGATGTCACAATTAGTTTTTTTTATTACAATACCATAAAGTGATGAGATTTTGAAAAACTATAAACAATTTTTATGAAATAATTAATTAAACTAAATATGTATAAATAAGTTTAAATATTACGAACAATTAAAATCATGTTTAACTAAGTTTTAAGACAGTTTTAGTTATGGTGAATAAAAATATTAAGTTTTGAACTTTTTGCAAATACGATAATATTATTTTTGTTACTGTTAAAACATAACTTTAAGCAAATATGAATTCTTTTAAACAAATGAGTAAAACTGCATTAGTTAAATATGCAAAAGATAAATCGATTGATTTTACTGGCAGTCGTAGTGATATTTTAGAGAGAATCTCAGCGTATTGAACAAAACAAAAAAGATAGTGCTTCCGAAGAAGAAGAAGAAGAAACTGAAACAAAATCCCGTTGCAAACCAAAAAATGTTCGAGAAGGATCAATGTTTTTGTTGCGTGATGTTGAAGAATCTATGGAAAAGTTTAGTGGAGATGATGAAATTTTAATATTAAAATGGTTAGAAGACTTTGAAATAACGGCAAAAATGTTTGGATGGAATAATATGCAGATGTTGGTGTATGCTAAACAGTTACTTAAAGGTTCGGCGAAAGAATTTATCAGTTGTGAGCGAAATATTTTGACGTGGGAAATATTGAAAGAAAAATTGATTGATGAGTTCGGAAAAATATTATGTGTGGCTGAAGTAAATAAACAGTTGCAACAACGTAAGAAATTACAGACTGAGAGTTTTAAAAGTTATTTATATGCAATGCAAAAAATAGCTAGTCAAATTTCATTAGACGAAGCTTCAATAATTTTTCATGTTATCGAAGGAATAGAAGGAAATGAAAATGGTAAAATAATTTTACATGGTGCAACAACTTTGAAAGAATTTAAACTAAAATTGAAACAATATGAAGATTATTGTGATAAAATGAGAGACCAACGAAAAGTAAAACAACCTCAGGTACATTTTCTCAAAAGAAATATTCAGCAAACTAATGAACCAACAACATCAAGACAATTTCAGAAAAGATGTTTTAATTGTGGTTTGCATAATCATCATACAAACGAATGCAAACACAAAGAACCAAAATGTTTTAAATGTGGAACATTTGGACACAAGTCAAACATGTGTCCTGGAATGCCATCCGTCAAAGTTTGTCATCCCATAGTATCAAAAAATAGAACCTTTAGTGATGTCAAAATAAATGGGAAATCGGTTATGAATAATTATATTGATACAGGTAGTAGTGTTAACCTTCTCAAACATAATTTATTTATAAAGTTAAATTTAAAAGATGAAACATACGATGATAAAATAACAGAGCTTGTTGGATTAGAAAATCATATGATCAAATCATTAGGTTCATTTATAGCTACCGTAGAAATTGATGGTGAGAATTATAGAGCATACATTCATTTAGTGCCTGAAAAAACAATGAATCATGATTTTCTTATTGGTAGTCAATTAATAGATCAAGGTGATCTTTTAATCTCAAGTGAAGGTGCAAAACTAACAAAAAGAGAATGTGGTAATGAAATTTTAACAGTTATGGTAGTTGAGGAACCGGACAAGAAAAAATTAGTAGATTTATCAAATATCCCAGATGTAATCCAGAGAAATATCGTCGAAGAAATTATAAAAAATTATAACCCTGTTGCTTCAAAAAGTACCAATATTAGTACCAAAATAGTTTTGAAAGATGATAATCCAATTTTTAGTCATCCCAGAAGATTATCATACGAAGAGAAATCAATTGTTCGTGAAATTATAAAAGAATGGTTAGACAACGGCATTATAAGACACAGCAATTCCGAATTTGCTAGTCCTGTCGTTTTAACCAAAAAGAAAAATGGCTCGTATAGACTATGCATCGATTATAGAAGATTGAACAAACAGATTGTGAAAGATCGCTATCCACTTCCACTCATAGAAGATCAGCTGGATAAATTAGAAAATGCTCGAGTTTTCAGCACGATTGATTTGAAAAACGGGTTTTTCCATGTTCCAGTTCATAGTGATAGCATAAAGTACACTGCATTCGTGGTGCCTGATGGTGAATTTGAATTTTTGAAGACCCCATTTGGTATGTGTAACTCACCTGCATTCTTTCAGAGATTTATAAATGATGTGTTTCGACCAGCTATTTTACGGGGAATATTGTTGATATATCTCGACGATTTAATAATTCTTGCCAAGGATTATGATGAAGCAATAAAAAATTTAGAAACTGTACTCAAGATTGCTGAAGAGTATGGATTAGAAATTAACTGGGCCAAATGTCAATTTTTGCAAGATACTATTGAATATTTAGGAAATATTATTCATAATGGAACAATACAACCAAGTGAACATAAGATTAAAGCAGTAAAGAACTTTCCAGAACCAAAAACTATTAAGCAGATTCAACAGTTTTTAGGTCTCACCGGATATTTTCGCAAATTTATAGAAAATTATGGAATAATTACCCGACCACTAAGCGAGATGTTGAAGAAAAATAATAAGTTTATATTTGAATCTGAACAGAGAACAGCTTTTAAGCGACTAAAAGAAGTTTTAATTGAAAAGCCAGTACTGAAATTATTTCGTTATGGTGCATTGACTGAATTGCATACAGATGCTTGTTCGATTGGATATGGAGCAGTACTGTTCCAAAAAGATAGTCAAGATGGAAAGTTACATCCAATTTATTATATGAGTCACAAAACCAGCCCTGTTGAGGAAAAATTTTCAAGTTACGAATTGGAGGTCTTAGCGGTTATTAAAGAAGTAAAAAAGTTTAGAGTTTATTTGCAAGGCAATAAATTTAAAATTATTACCGATTGCAAAGCATTCCAGATGGCTTTAAATAAAAAAGATTTATCAGCGAAAATTGCTAGATGGGCTCTTATGCTTGAGGATTTCGAGTACGAGGTGGAACATAGATCAGCAAGCAGACTCCAACATGCAGATGCGCTAAGCCGCAACCCTATTTTAGTTATTCAAGAACAGTTAACAATTACTAGTAAAATTGAGAGAGCGCAGAAGGAAGACGAACATTTAAGACCCATAATCGAAATAGTACAAAAAGAACCATTTGGAGAATTTTTCATGAAAAATAATATTTTATATAAACTCAAAGATGGACTAGAGTTAATTGTAGTGCCGAAGAAAATGCAAACTGACATAATTAAGAAAGCGCACGAAAGAGGACATTTTGCATTAACAAAAGTTTAACATATTTTAAGCCAAGAATATTTTATAGTAAATGTGAAAAAGAAAATAAAGTCAGTGATCAACAATTGTATTGCTTGCATTTTAGCTGAAAATAAATCAGGCAAACAAGAAGGATTTCTTAATCCAATTGACAAAGGCGATAGACCTCTAAATACATATCACGTTGATTATTTAGGGCCTTTATCGTCTACAAGAAAACAATATCAACATATATTTTGCGTGGTAGATGACTTTTCTAAATTTGTATGGTTGTATCCAACTAAGACAACAGCAGCAAATGAGGCCATTAACCGACTTGAAAAACAGTATGAAATTTTTGGAAATCCGAAACGTATAGTTACGGATAAAGGATCGGCTTTTACCAGTAATATGTTGACGAATATTGTAAAAATAAATCAATACAACTTGTAACGATCACAACAGGAGTACCTCGTGGCAACGGCCAAGTAGAAAGGATTAATCGAATTCTTATTCCAATATTAACTAAAATGTCCATCGATAAACCTGAAGAATGGTTTAAGCATGTAGCAAAGGTGCAAGTATATAT
The DNA here is from genome assembly GCA_963693315.1 of Diogma glabrata. Taxonomy (NCBI): domain Eukaryota; kingdom Metazoa; phylum Arthropoda; class Insecta; order Diptera; family Cylindrotomidae; genus Diogma; species Diogma glabrata. Next base: position 276,288,132 of record OY856188.1, on the reverse strand, counting down.
AAATTCAAGTTATCAGCTTGCAATAGGTATGACACCATTTAAATTACTGACTGGAAATAACATGAGAGTAGATGAAGATGATCATTTGAAAGAAATCTTAAATGAGGAATATATGAAGATGTTAATGCAAGAAAGAGATGAGTTGCGTGAAGAAGCACAAAGAAATATTCATAAAATACAACAAGAAAATGTTAAAACTTACAACAGAAAAAGGAAAGCTTCAAACACATACAAAGTTAAAGATCTGGTAGCAATAAAACGTACGCAGTTTGGATCAAACTTAAAGGTACGAAGAAAGTATTTAGGTCCGTATGAAGTTACAAAGGTCAAAGGTAATGATAGATACGAAGTGGTGAAGGTAGGAGACCATGAAGGTCCAAATACTAGCTCTTCTAGCAGCGATAACATGAAACCCTGGTCATTCAATCAATATGATGAATCATCTGGGTCAGATGATGATTAAGATGGCCGAGTGTAGGAAACATCAAGACCAAATATGGTCTAACCAGGGTATGGACCTTAGGGTATGGACCAACCCTAAAGTAGAATTAAATCAAAGAAAAGACTTTGTTAACTCAACCCTGGTTTAACGAATGAAGATAAAAAAAAGAAGAATGTAATATAGTATTAGAGTGACCGGAGAACTGAAAACTTGTATTTGTGATTTTAAATTAGCATTCGTGATTTGTATTTGTGATCGAAGTATTAAAGAATTTGTATCTGTGATTCTTTCGTTTAATTAAAGAATGTGTATTTGTGATTTTTTCAGTTCATTAAAATATATCTAATAAATAAATAATTTAATGTGTTTTGATTAAACGACAATTAAATCAATTACTACATATATATATATATATATATATATATATATATATATATATATATATATATATATATATATATATATATATATATATATATATATATATATATATATATATATATATATATATATATATATATATATATATATATATATATATATATATATATATATATATATATATATATATATATATATATATATATATATATATATATATATATATATATATATATATATATATATATATATATATATATATATATATATATATATATATATATATATATATATATATATATATATATATATATATATATATATATATATATATATATATATATATATATATATATATATGGAGCATTTCACGCCAACTAAGTATGAAAAAAAAAATTTGAAATTTGTTCCTCAAAATTTGGGAATAGGTAGTACTTAATGAGAAAACAATTATCAAATTTTTTAAGATTTTTTGACTCACACCATGGCCGTCAGTGGTGCTTACAAAATTCGAATTTTTCCCTTGATTACAAACTTGTGAATTTTGTAGGCAAATGGGTGCGACTGAAAAAAAAACGAAAAAACATGATTTTGTTAGAATTTTGACCATAGATTACGATAAAAATATTTTCAAAATTTTTTGGGGTAGTTTTCACTCTTATTTGAATGGTTAAAATTTTAAAACCGAGATTTCGAGAAATATGTCACGATTTTTTTTCAATTTTTTTTTTACTTTTTTCTTTTAATTATTTCCTTACGATTAACTTTAGTTTTGCGATGGGCATCGACTGCCCCAAAAAAAACACAAAGGTGAAAAAAATTGGTTTTAGCGTACATATTTTCTCATTCTGTGAGATAATCTCGATAACGGTAGATCTTAAGCAAAAACGATTACATATAATTTCGATTTAGAATTTTATATACAACACACGATGGTTTTTCTTGAAATTTCAAAATTGGACGATTTTAGAAAAGTTGGCCTTCATATTTGATCCGCAATTTTGTTTTTTAAAAATTTAACTTTAGATTCGAAATCAGCAACCCGAACAATCTAAGAATATACTATTTTTTTATCGTTTATTATATCACGTAATGAGAAAATACGCTAAAACTACATTTTCTCACCTTGGGTCTTTTTAGGGCAGTTCCTGGTCGATGGCCATCACAAAACAAAAATTAATGGTAAAGAAATAATTAAAAGAAAAAATTTTTTAAAAAATTGAAAAAAATGGTGACATATTTCTCTAAACCTCGGTTTTAAAATTTAATCCTTAAAATAAGGGTGAAAACTACCCCAAAAGTTTTGAAAATATTTTTATCGTAAGCTATGGTCAAAATTCTAACAAAATCATGTTTTTCTGTTTTTTTTCAGTCGCACCAATTTGCCTACAAAATTCACAAGTTTGTTTTTTCACCTTTGGGTCTTTTTTTTGGGCAGTTCCTGATCGATGCCCATCGCAAAACAAAAATTTATCGTAAAATAATTAAAATAAAAAAATAAAAAAAAAAACTGAAAAAAAATCGTGACATATTTGTCGAAATCTCGGTTTTAAAATTTTAGCTCTTAAAATAAGGATGAAAACTACCCCAAAAAATTTTGAAAATATTTTCATCGTAGTCTATGGTCAAAATTCTAACAAATTCATGTTTTTCCGTTTTTTTTCAGTCACACCCATTTTCCTATAAAATCCACAAGTTTGTGATCGAGGCAAAAAATCGAATTTTGTAAGCGCCACTGACGGCCATGGTGTAAGTCAAAAAATCTGAAAAAATTTGATACATTTTTTCTCATAAAGTACTACCTATTCCCAAAGTTTGTGACACAAAAATTCAAATCGCCCTAGTTTGTTAATACCGAATCAATTGACCCACTGACCAAAACTTTAGTTTTTGTTTTTATTACATTTTATATAATGCCAATGTCGTGAATTTATTTTGATTTTATTTTAACAAAACGATTTAGCAAATATTTGGAAATAACCCAGATTTTAGTAAAAGTAATTTATGAAATATTTGTTTTTAATATTAATTGAGTTTTAGGTCAATGTTTTTATATTAATTGGTAAGATTTTGAAAGATATTGCGATAATAGTTTGGGGAGTTGTAGGAAAACTCTGTAATTGATTTTACTACAAACATACAACATATGTTTTATCTCACTATCATTTTTATGTTTGTTGGGAGCATACAATATTTGCTCGTGAATGAATTTTGATGGCATATTTAAAAAAAGATGAAAATATGTATGACAAAGAGCTGACTAGTTTTTGAGCGATTTTAATCAAAGTGGTGGGTAGTGGAGCACCTATTTTTTTGAAAGCTCAATAACATCTGTACCTGATATAATAGAATTGAATGAAACTTGGTACATAAGCACTTAGTACGGTTCACAACATTTCTGCATCCTACTTCCGGTAAACAATTTTTCAATTCGTACAGCAGAATTTATGTCTGCTGGGATACTACAGCTTCCAGAGCTATGGTGGAGTTAGCCTATGAATCAGTTTCGCAATATTTTTTATATAAAAATTGCTTAAAGAAATTGTGCGGAATGATATTGTCAAAATCATCGATTAGAATAAATTTAATGATAAGCTTATTTTATTTTATTTAAAATATTTAAAATATATTTTGCATTAGGTTCAAATAAAAAAGTTTTCGTATTAACAAAAGTTAAAAAATTGCTCCTAACAAACCAATTTCAGTTTCTGTCATGCGGTGAGGACTAAAATTGACGACATTTTTAGTGTAATAATTTGAGACAACATATGCCTCCATCTACAAAAGGAATAATATTTCGCATCTACCAGAAGATCTATAAAAGCAACAATTATTATTAATTATTTATTTTACACTAGCTTTATTTCAATTGCCACAAAAATCGTAAATATAAATATTTTGAATTTAAATTCAAAGTCATCATTGCATTCATTGTTTGGTTTATAGTCACCATTGGATTTCAGTAAAAGTTTTATAACCACAAATACATTTTGTTGTTGGTTTAACAAAACTATATCCACGTTTTTAAGAAAAAGGAAAAAAATCATTAAATTAAAACGAACCCATATGCATGAAATAAAATTTTCGTTTCAAACCATTGAAAGAAGGAAAAGTCACGTAAGAATCAAATAGGTTGAATGTGATCCAATTAGGATCAAACAGATTAACACGAAACATAAAATGAAAGCGATTATGTTAAACTCAATATTCCTACAAGCTGGCTTATATGTAACTTATCTACGCGGAGCTGAATAATTTAATAATCTATTTATCTCGTATATAATCAAAAAAGATTTATTTATTTATTGTCAATATATTATTTATATAACAAAGCATGTTGATGATTTCTTAGATCTAAAACAAAAAATTTGGGAAAACAAAATCCCAAATTTATCTTAATTTATAGAATCAAACAGAACACATGAATACAAATTTGAAATTCCTAGAACATTTGTTCCACTTTTACTTTGCTTCAACAAATTCCATTATTCTTAATTTAGAGGTTGTCTTTAAGAAAAATTTTCCATTGAAAGACTTGATGATGAAGTTGTTGTTAAAAATTTGTATGTATTAAAGTCAGTTTAATTTGATAGACTGAATCTAAAAGTATGTAAATTCTACCAATGTGAACATAACATATTTCTCGTAAAAGACTCCATAAATTTAAACTAAAGTACATATTGATATTATTGAAATTAGGTTGCAGTGACCGAATTTTTTTAGAGTTTTGCATTTCCTCCTCGTTTAAGATCAATTTTCTATCAGTTTCCCAATTAATTTATCACTATAGTAATATATTTCACCCTAACTCAATTGTTTTTATCGTGTTTACATACGTTAACGTTAAATATACCGATTTTACATTGTAAAAAAACCAACGATGGGCGATTCCTTTATAACTCACTTACTTCTTTCTTTGTGTATTTTTCTGTTATTATATAATGATGACACAAACATTTTATAAAATAAGCGATTGTTTCCACCAACAAATTTCTATCTAATACCCGATTGAAAAAAAAACTTTTTTACTGAAAACAGATTTTATGTAAATATTTTCACAATCAACATTAATCTATCATCAAAGAAATATTTTCAATATTCAGCAAAAAACCTTTTATATATAATAAAAAAATTCTTTGTAAAACCTAAGAAAACAAATACTCGGATGAAAAGATGAGACTATGGTTGATCCCAATGTTCGAACAACATATAACAGAGGGCACATAGATATTAAGTTCATGAATCAAAAATTGAAAATTTGAATTATCATTAAGGCTGTATTCGAAACCAAAACTTGTTTGAAACTTATTTGTGGAGACTTACTTATTCAAATAAGTAACCTAAGAAGATGACTTATTTTCTATCACTTTCTTACATAATAGTACATTATGATGCTAGGACGTAAAGCTAAAGATTTTGGACAGATGTGGAGTTTGCAAATCGAGGCGCTAGCCGAGATTTGCACTCACATTAAGTCCAAAATAGCTTACGTCCGTGCATCATATACTATTTTTTATTCGCCGCAAGCAAAATATTTTAAGAAAATAGGTTTATTCTGAATTCAAATTATAAATTTTCATAAATTTTAAAATAAAAATATGTGGAAAAAGTAACCGTTGACAAAATATTATTTTTTTTTCCAAATTATTGTGTAGCTATGACAACAAATGATAACAACTATTTTAATTGGATAATGAAATTTTGAATTTGAGGGTTGCTTTGATAAAAATTTTTATTATTCATAAAATTTAAACAAATACAAATGCTTTTTACTTTTTTGGACGTAGCTATGACAACAAAATAAATAGTTGAAAAGTGATACTTTAAAGCCGCAAATCACAGTAATAAAGTAACACTTTAATATGCAGGCGAATAAAAAAATCTAATTTGATTTGTAATTTCAAATAATTTCTCGTTGATTTATGTAATGTTTATATTTTATAAACGATAAAACGATCTTATAAAACGATAAGTAAGTTTCCACAAATAAGTTTCAAAAAAGTTTTGGTTTCGAATACAGCCTAAGTCACATCTACCAGCTTAATGTGCTATTATTATTAATCAAAGATGACAATAATCCTGCATTACAATGACACGATAATTATTTTCAAAAATAAAAATACACAATGTCAAAACCACACAATGTTCTGTTCAATGTTCAATGTTCTACACAATCTGTTTCCATCTTGGCCCTCTTGGACTCTGTTCAAAAGCAGGCTATACTAATTGTGGTTGATCGAGCTTTGATATCAAAACTTGATTCCCTACAACATCGTCGCACTGTTGCTGACCTCGTTGTTTTTTACAAATATCGTCATCAACAGTGCTCAGATGAAATCAGCAGCATCATGCCTCAAACTTATTCTTAACCCCGTTCCACTCGGCAATCGGCTACCGCAACCAATCAAACGGTCGAGATCCCATGCTGTCATACTGGCAGATCGCAGAAAGACTTCTTTGTCCGTTCTGTATACAAATGGAATAGTTTGCCGGAATCCATTGTCTCAGGTGGCTTCAATCCGCAGAGGTTTAGAAAAAGCGTTCATCAATACCTTGGAACGCAGGTTGCTGTGGGACCTAGGTCTTAAAAGGTATTTGTGTGTTGTTGTGACACATATTCTAAATTCTATAACACAACTGTATATGAACTGTAGCCTTCCAGCGCGACTTTTTCAACAGAGTCTCTCATCTCTGGAATTCATTACCTTCGTGGGTTTTCCCTGATAACTTTAACCCTCAAAAGTTCAAAGTCAACGTTCATAAATTTCTAAAAGAAACTTAATTCTCAATTGATTTAATCCCTAGTTGGCATGGTATCTTCGGATATTCAGAGACGTTAATGTATAAATAATTATATTAACACTAAACATGCCTAACTTCCAATAAAAAAAAAAAAAAAAAAAAAAAACACCTTTTTATTTAAAAAATAAATAAAGAATAAAGGATTTTTGTAGAAAATAAATGAAGTTTCAAAATTATAAAAAAATGGTGATATCAACCCTTTAGTACCTTTTAATCAAACCAAAAATTATTAAAATTGTTTAAGTAGTTTGAACACAATTACATTTTAAACTTTCATTGTTTCTAAATTTTTTAACAGATTGCGAGCCACCCTGTGCCAAAACTAGTGAGAAAATAAAAAAGTTCGAAAACATCAATTTTTTAACGTTCACAGTAATCGCTCATTCCACCAATCAGTTGATCAACGATCATCATTTGGAGCCATACACAGCCTATCACAACAACGATCTTCATTTGCAGTCATACAAAAGTTAGATAACTCAAGAAATAAACCCATTAGACTTCGAATCACGTTGAATGCTAATTAATATACAAACAAACTTGAAACAGTGAATTTTTTGGTGTTCCGGTTGATTTTAGGCCTGATAGAGTAATCAGATCGTATTTCTTTAAAGGGCAGTCTTATTCGCATATTTCGAATTTTACTCTAAAATCAAGAGTACATATTCGTATTTAAAGAAATTATGTTTCGGCGCCACGCGAAAAAATTGGCGCGTTGAAATGTCGCTGTTTCGGCGCTAGTAGTTGGACTTAATAAATAATAATAAATGGGAATCCGACTTGGGAAATCTCTTATTTCCGAATACAAATTAACTATATCAAAAATACAAAAATAAATTGTGCAATATGATTACAATAAAAAAAATATAATCAAAATTAACAAAAAGAAATTATATCAAACAAAAAATTTTAAGGGTAGTTACAAAAAGAAAATAATTTTAAAAATACTTAAATATTGTAAACATAACAAATAATTTAATCATAAAAACCAAAGATTATATAAATAAGTTAAAAATAAAGCTTGGATTAATGTATTTTTATATGATGATCCACTTCAAATTATTAATATCTTCCTGTATTCTCTGTTAAGAGTCCACTGTGAAACCTAAACGGATAAACTACTGGATGCTGCTGTCTAAATACATATTTTTCGCGAACATTACAAACTCAAAACCACCAGCAACTGTTCTTTCGTCCCTATCAATCTCCCAAAATACTTAACCTCGGCCTTATTAATAGTATTACCATTAACCACTCCGTTGCACATTATCTGTCATTATAATAAAATTATTTGCGTGACATAACATAAAATGATCATCATCCGCATCAGTTTGTACTTACGATTTCTTATATAGAAAAATTATCAGAAAAAATACAAATATTTATTCAGAACTTATTTTATTTTTAAATATAAAGTTACACTGATAATCATAACTCTGTTTTTATAATCTTTAATTACAAATATTATATTTATTATTATTATTAATTATTATTAATAATTATTATTATTTTTAAAACTTATATATAGCCAGCCTCTACATCTCTTGTTTGCCTTTAGTTATACTTTTACTCGCACACAAATTAAAAATTTCCCAAATATCATCTCAATATAAAATGCAAGAACCATTTCCATATATCATCTCAATAAAAAATCTTTATTTAAACGAAAAAATACTCAATAAAAATACAACTACAGACATTCTCCTTTTTATAAATTGCGCAACCGTATTATAACTACATATAATATTATGAATAACCTTTACATAACAAAAATTCTTATTTTTTATGTAGATAGAAACATGCATTATTAATGGAAATTGAGTGACGTAACAAAGCAATTAACTGATAAAATGTTAAAAATTGGTTAATAAACCTGTAGCATACATTAATATTTTATGTTTGTTGAAACGAATTATTTCAATTTTAAGACCGGAACTGAAATAAATTAACAAATCATTAGAGAATTCCTTTAAATGTGAATACTTTTGTTTTTAGAGTAAAATTCGAAATAAACCCTCGTTACAAGGTTTCGCATTGTTTTTTTTTCGAAGTTTTTCTGAATCTGACTCATTATATTGTTGGAAGGAGAATGTTTTCTTTTTTAAACTTCGGGAGACCAATAAAAAATTCGTCTAAATGGGACAGGCCCTTTGGGCTCCTACCTACCTACCAATGATAGCAGATCAAGTTATGTGTTCTGGTCCGAACGATCCAAAAATCGATACAAACCCGACCATTTTGTGAAATGGTGTTAAGTTTGAGGATAGGGTGGTCCGAAAGATTTTTGGAAATTCAAACTTAAGTTGTCTTTGAAATGGAAATGCAATACCTCACTCGATATTAACGGTTTCATATGCGTTGGAAAGATAATTGACTGGATCGAAAAAAAATATACCGAAAAGTTTTGAAGATGTGCATATCAGATCAAAAAATTTACTTTTGCTACTAATTTTTGACCTGATCTTTAGAAGAAGAAGAAACTCTTTCTTTATATTTTGACAAGTTTTTGGGTAAACTTTCGAACTTTCATGATGTTAAAAAAAACTTCAATAAACGCATGGCCTACGGCATCAGCTCCATCCTTAAAAATTTTATCTCATAGCATTTTTATTAGTAATAGTGTAAGCAAAAAGCTGACTGTGTATTTTAGGTAGAAGGGCCAGCCAGTCAATTGCCTTTCCAACACACACAATAGTTGATATCGAGTCAGACCTTATTTAATTTCAAAGTTACCACGAGTTTTAATTTCCAGAAAGGTTTCGAACCACTCTGTTCTCAAATAAAACACTGTAGAACAAAAAAACACATCAGTGCCATATAAAACCATTGATATCGGTTGAACTGTTCTCTTGCAATTAGATTTCAAAGTCATCTTATGTTTGAATTTTCAAACAACTATCGGACCACTCTGTCTCAAACTAAACACTCAACAAATTTTCTTTATATTTTATTTGACCAATACTACTTATATTCCAAGTATGTGAAGTCGATCAAAAATGATCGGGGTTCAGCGTCGGTCGCGTAGATCACGAATTTCATCAGTATTATATGTATTATTCTTTGACATATTTCTTATTTGAATGAATTTTTTTTAACAGATTGCTATCGCTTAAAAGTTCATGAAATTTTTTATAAGAAAAGAATATATCAAATTATGTTCCACACATAAAATGGCTTTTGAGGTCTCAACACTTAGTTGTAATTTTTCTTAAGTCCACATTTTATTTACCGTCGAAAAAACGCGTACAGATGCAATATTCCACAGCGCGCATTCCACAATTTTTAGTGTATTATTGTTTGGAACATGGTTCCAATTTGTCGTGCATTTATTACAAAAATCGAGTTTTTTTTAAAACGTCGCTGGACGCTGGACAAATTGTTAAAAATCGAGACTGTTCCACCAAAAGCGGAACGTCTGGTCACCTTATCTTTACATCAAAACTGAAGAGGACGGGTTGACATTACGAGAAAAACACTTTCAGAAATCATTTGCATACAATCAAGAATTTAGAAAATGTATTTAATATAATTAATGAAACGTAGGACTTTTCACTATAAAAAGAAATAGATACGATATCCATTTATCCAAGGGAATTTAAATTTTTAAATGATACATGAATGAAACGGACTTGCGCGGACTCTACCAAGGAAAAATATCTAATATAATACTAATATAATTTTATTTAAAAGATCATGATGGTCTTAAACATTCCAAAAAAAAGAATTTTAAAAATAGAATATAGAAATATAAAAATTAAACTTAACTTAATTTGTTGCGTTGATTGGTATTTTGAATGTTCCGATAATAAACCAAAAAGGTTCATTTATTTTTCATCTCTCCATTACTTCATTTACAGTACAAACACTATCAGTGACCTCCTGCAGTTTTGTGCAAAAGTGTTAGTATATGTTACGCTATTCGATCATCAGGGATCGTGCTGACTTCTTTTATCAAAATATGCTTTTTCTTATTATTTGTCAACGATGGACAAAAAACCATTAAATTGCCAATGACTTAATTAAGAAGCACAAACCTTTTCATTCTTTGTTTATATTATCATTTTTTTTCTTTTTGTTTTATTATATTTTCATTGATTCATTTTTTTTTCCTTTTTTATGTAGGCATTCCAACCAAACATATAAGACACGAAACCTTATCAAAAATATTTCCATTTATAAACTTTTTATTTTTCTTTTATCTTGTATTATTGAGACAAGATTATTAAGTTTTTTATAAATTTTACACAATATATTTTTCTTTTCCTTATTATATATTTCCTTGACAAACTACACAAACAATGCACTTTAGCACAATAAAATCGAACAAGCATTCTAAAACAATATAACTTAAGAATCAACAAAATAACAATAATTGAAATAATAACACAAAATATATTTTTTTAATTTTAAATAATATTTTTATTTGACGATTTTATATTAAATACGACTCTTAATTTTTAGGTTCTAATTCCAACTCAACAAAATTGAAAAATATGTTTTCTATTTATAATTTTTAATTAATCTAAACAACAGAGAAGAAAGAGTTGATTGCATATGTTCTTAACTCGTCGTGCATATTATTGTAAACAATAAACTTATAATTTATAACAAAACTGGTTTAATTTATTTACTATTAATCACATATTACCATGTCTTTTGTTTCGTTTTTATTTAAGTAAACTGAAAGAAAACAAATAAAATTGGAAACGTTTGTAAAGAGAATGCAAGTATATAACAAAAACTATTATAACCTTGATGTTTTACAGGGAGTCCGAAGATTAGGTATACTGATTGATTGTTAACAAAAAATGTTAATGAAAAATGTAATGATGTCGTATCACAAATGAAAAATGGAAAAGTATGGGTTCATTAAGAATTTAGTCTTTACTGCTAGTGCAGCCGGGGCTGTTAACTACAAAGAACCAATTTTCTGCCAACCCACCTATATACAGAACCTAAATTTGTTCTGGAGCTGATTGTAGATTTTTATAAACGATACCTGTTAGACATCACGTAATTTGGCGGACATAACATTAATCATAAACCTGTTTTTATGCTTTGCATGAATTCTATCTTATTTCAGAAGTACTACAACAATTTATGTTACAAATACAAAATTGCTAGTAAAATACGAAGTTTAAATGCGTTCACTACACAAATTATCACTCTAAAATCTACATGCACCATGCTTCCATTTATTTAGAATGCCCGTACTAGATAATTTGATGTTAATGAATGATGTAAGTCGTGAATATTTCATAAACATAACAAATTCTTAAATAGAATTACTATTTCACCTATATAATCATTTCGTTCCGTGAAATTGAGATGTTGTTCTTGTTTTGACATTATATACAAACAAAATAAGAAATATTTTATGGTGATGATTCATACGGTTTTTGTGTAGCGTTAATGGAAAAAATGTGTAGGGTGTTGCGTTGATATTTTACGAAAACAATTTTGTTTTGTGAACGAATAATATAGGTTGGATGAAACTTTTGACTACGAGGTGTCAAAACTTTGATCTAAATCTCACAGCTCTGAGATATCAAGACTTCGGTCTGGGTTAAGGATTTTGATATAGTTTTCGGCAAAAAACTTTTATGAGGACATGGTTTTTAGTTTTGGGCAGCGATGTATATCAAACAAAACTCTTTGTTAAAGTACTAGTATTTTTTATCTCTGTTTAAAAATTTATTACAAAACTAACACGAAACATCAATACGTTGCCGGAAAATTAGAATCAAAATTCCAAAAATATTGTTAAATTAAATAAAACCAAACTTTTTCAAAATTCCAAAAATATTCCAAAAATTAGAATAAAATCAAATATTTAAATTTTTTCTAAATTCCAATAATATTTCAAAAATTCTTAAAAATTCAAACTTTTTCCAACATTCTAAATATATTGCAAAAATTATTACAAAATCGAAAATTGAAAATTTTTTCAAAATTTCAAAAATTATCATAATATCAAAAATTAAAAATTTTCCAAAATTCTAAAAATATTCCAAAAATTCTTACAAAATCAAAAATTAAAACTTTTGCCGAAATTCTAAAAATATTGTAAAAATTATTACAAAATCAAAAATACAAACTTTTTCAAAATTCCAAAAATATTTCCAAAACTATAACAAATTCAAAAATTTCCATGTCCAATTTCATTTTAAATTACAATTACGTCATAAAAACAGCTACATTTTCTTCCAAAAGATTGGCTAAAAAAATAAATGAAATCATTTTTTGACACACTTGACATTATTTTTTGACAAACTTATAATGCCATAATTCTCTATAATAATAATAAAATATCATGTCACAAATCATTAATTTTATTTTTTTGTAAAAAATTGGGTAAAAAATAAATAAAAACCGTTCTTTTGACACACTTGACAACATGTTTTGACAAACTTATAATGCCATAATTCTCAATAATAATAATAAAATTTCATTTCAAAGAAACAATTTTAATTTTTTCCAAAAAATTGGGTAAAAAACTAATTAAAAATCTTTTGACACACTTGACAACATTTTTCTGATAAACTTATGATGCCATAATGCTCAATAATAATAATAAAATTTCATTTCAAACCAACAATTTTCTTGTTTTCCAAAAAATTGGGTAAAAAAATAAATAAAAATCTTTCTTTTGACACACTTGACAACATTTTTTTGACAAACTTATAATGCAATAATCTCGATTTTTTTGACACACTTCCGGTACAGTTATCGAACACATCGTCCTTTCGGCTCTTCCTACTAAGTAAACCTATTTTTAGAAAAAAAAATTTTTCAAATCCGTCCAGCGGTTTTCTAGATTTCGTCGGTTGTGACGGCCGGCCGGCCGGCCGACAGACAGACATACATTTTTTTTTTTTTTGCTTTTTTAGAATCAGGAGGTCCTAAAACGTCGAGAAATGTCAAAAAAAGTGGGGGTAAGAATTTCACTTTGAGCTCATGAATGTAATACTTAGGTCTTTCAGACCGAAGTAAAAAAACATTACCTCAATAAAATTTTATGTATTTTTTTATTATTTTAATATAACAACTAGCAAATTTCATGTAAATATATTTCGTTTTCTATGATACAGAAAATTTGAAAGACTGTCGTCCAAATAAATCTGTTGCATTTTTCCTTTAAAAAGTAAAGGTAGATAGATGGTAATGATGGTTTTTTATACTGGACCAAAGAGTTTTTAATATGATTTTGAAGTAGATTTATTAGTTCAAACCGAAAGCTTCATATAAAAAGTTAAATTTACTATCACAACTATTTGGGATCAGCTGTGGCTGAACGATCAATGTCACGCTACACTATTTCAAAACCGTAAATTTGATGGATTCCCACAACTAAAGCGGTTCTTCATCATAAATAGGCATATCACTTGCAGAAGTCCAACTTTTATTTATTTCTTGCTTATTATATTTAATAGATTCATCGCAAAGCTTCAAATTTTGATTTTTCGAATTTTCAAAATCAAATGTCTCATTTTTTTTACAGTCAATGTTATCTTCGTAAGAACTCACGAAATGTGAACCTAACAATTTAGTTTGTTAACCTTCAGGATCGAGTTTTAAATATACTAGGTAGTGCGAACAAGTTTTCCAAACATTAGTGTATTTGCAATCACTCGCGTTTGAAAAAACAGTTCGGTCTAGTTATAGAGTTTTTGTAGCAAATGTACAAAATTTAGCTAATATTTTGTTGATTATATAATTTATTTAACAAATTTAAGATATTTAATTTTAAACTAAATCGCGCCGCCTTTATTGTAAGCTTTGTATTTAAAATTATTACTAATACTGTTGGAACACCTTAACAATATATTTTAATACAAATCATACGATGACGATGGCATGTTTTAGGTTGAATTTTACTTTTTTGTTATAAATATTTTGATGTGTAACATTTAGTTATTCGCGTGCAATAAATATTTTCGCGGGTGAAATCTACTATCTACTGCTAGATCCATACCGAGCCGCTGCTTCAAAACCGACGTGCGCTCGAATCCGCACCTAACATAGACATCAGCAGCTTACGGTGCATTGGTTTCAAGGTAAAGAAACATTGAGAAGAAACAATCATTGAGCCATTGGAATCATTGAGTATAAGTAGTATTTACTGTGCCCCTCTCAAGTACAACAACCTAATTTTGTCAGTGTTACTCAGGTAGCACGGCCTGGACGTTCATTTCGTTTTTCGCTACCCTGGACTAGCAAATTGAATTTACTCTTGATCAAATTTAATTAATGTAATTTTATTTTATTTTATACAAAAATACATTTTAGTTAAAAAAAATTGAAAGACATACCAATATATATTATTATATGATGTGCATTATATATACTGATTACTGACATTGTGTTTTTTGGCAATAATACTTTTACGTGATATTTTTTCGCTTGTGATTTTAGGATGTAAATTGTAAAGTGTGATTTTTTTATTAGAATGTGATGTGTTTAGTGTGATTTTTTCGCTGTAACATTTTCGACGTGATATTTTATTTTATTTATTTTATCGTATGTGATAATTTATCATAGAACCCAAATGAAAGAGTGTTAACTCAGACTTTGTTAGCTATGTGTCTAATACTCTTAATTATATTTCTTGAGGAGGTTACTCCCAACTCCTCAAAAAATATAATTAGGAGTATTAGACACAAAAACAATTTTCAAACTAATCGAGTGTGATGTCATTTGAACGCGTAATTCATTTAAGTAACAATAGAAATTTATATAGTTTTCATCGCACAGCTTCTGAAATATTATCAAATATGAGATTTAAATATTTCCTCTCTCGAGTTTGATAAAGAAATTATTTTAAAAAATGCATTCTCGTAATGTATTTTATAAAGCCGTTTTTTAAATTTTGAGGAAAATATAGAAGCCGGAGTGAGAAAGGTTATATTATTTCAGACAAATATAAATATAAAAAACAGAGAGTGTGCTTAAGACAGCACGGCAGAAGTAAAAACTTCATTGGCAATCCACTCCATTGGTAGTATTTGGATCGTATTAGTAGAATAAATGAGAAACAAGTTAGAACGATGAACCGCTAACTACACACACTAACCTCACAATGTAAACCAAATAATTGTCAAAATATCACTCATATGCCAACGGCAGTGACTAAAGTACGCGTGGTTGTCACACCCATAGATCAACAAGTTTAAATTTTACAAATATTCCTGCGGAAAGCTAAGCAAATTCATTTTTATTAATGCGCATTGTTGCCGTTTGCAAATCACAATCGGCTAAGTGCCACCATTTTTAAGTAGTTTATTTATCATGATTGCCATCCATGTTTAATCATACATAAGCTATGCTTCTTTGTATAGAATTTATACGATTTCCGTCTCGCAATTGTGAGCTTAAAATCGATATAATCGATGTTATCAAGTATCAAGTTACAAGTATTAATTCTTCACTTAATTTTAGAAACATGTATTACATACAATTGCAAAGCGACAACATATTTAGTGAAGATGATAAAATTCCAATACATATAATTTTGATATACAAATGTAATTGTTTCAGCCTTCAGGTTATACTATCTTTCTTACGTTATTTTTAATTTCATAAAGATTATGTTCAATAAAAAAAACTTTGATCAAAGCAAACTGCCGTTTAAAACGATAGTTAAATAAAAAGTAAAAATTAAGCGTACACAACAACTTCATAAATTTTCATGATGATTAATGTATTAATGCATAAAGGATAAACAGACATACTTTCAATTTTATATATATTCAATATTTATTTAGCATGATGACTCGAATGCAAATTGCAAAAGACAGTAGTAATATAACTTTAAAAAACTGCGTTATAGATCAATTTTTTTAAATTCGTATGAAGAAATTTTTATTATTTTTGTGAATTCATAAATAAAAGAAAATGATTTTAATGGTGTTTAATAAAAATTTAAAAAAATACAAAAAAAATATGTTCAACACCATGGATTGAACTCAATATCTACTGCACGTCAGTCGAGCACGATATCCACAACACAATTTGAAACGTAAAGAAATGATAGATAGATTATTATTTATTATCAATTTTAGCATTTCACTTTAAAGCATGACGGATGAGACTAACTTACTACCAACGGAAAGATCTGTGTGTGGTGCGCCTAAAGAAGTTTTCACTTCAAAAATATAAATATAATAAATATAAAAAACGCATTCTCGTAATGTATTTTATGAAACCGTTTTTTAAATTTTGATGAAAACATAGAAGCCGGAGTGGGAAAGGTTATATTATTTCAGACAAATATAGTGAAAAATGCGTTCTCTAAAAATTTCCCACCAACAAACTTGATGAACCAAAACATCATAACGAGACAGAAACATTGATATATTCAGTTTATATAACGAAGAGTGTTGCAAAATGTTCGTAATTCTGTGTTTTGAAAGGATGGTACTGAGGTGAGGTAAACCGATTTTTTTACTTTTAAATTTGATTTTCTAATTTTTTTTAATTGTGGACAGTAAAACTTTATGTTAAGGACAAATATTTTAAACTTCAAAAATTTTGGACACAATTAGAGTCAAAACTACATACACTTAAGCCTAATACCGAATGTAATTACTTAGCTTGTACTCTATTTTGGTGCACTATTAATTATTATATCAAGAACTTGTTACGAATAATTGCTCTTGTGGTAAAATGTGTTAATCGATTTTTTTACGCCTGTAGTCGATTAATTTGAAGTACATTCACTTTTAGGTGAATCTGATAGGCAGGTTATATTTTTTTATGATATAGATACTCCATAGAAGAAAGACAGTTCCTGTTGTCAAGTTTCCTTCACCTGTATTATTTTAACAAGTTAATCCGCTTTCAGGTACAACAAAATCCAGCAGAAAACCAAACTATTGATAAATTTAATAAAAATACCTGACTACAAATCGAATCCACGTCTTCCGAGTTCAAATTCTCTTATTATGTAATCTTAAGAAGAAATGTAATGTAATCTTAAGAAATCTCATTATGTAATCAGAAGACTTTTTGAAACAAATCAGTATTAACATATTTTCTTTTAAATCAAAATATATTTTTTATTATATTGATACAATTAATTCCTGTAATTTGAACACGAAAAGAGAAAATTTTGTTCCAAAAGCTCATAAAATTTCTTCTTGTCAATTTAACCTAATATTTTGTTCTAATTACTTCTTCGTGTTCACAATTGAAAATTGTTGACTTTTGTGTTTTTAAAATCAAAATTAGTGTTGAATTTGCTCTTATACTTATTGTATCGATTCTGACATTTTATTAATAAAATGTGTAAAGTATTAGTAAGATACCTTATAATAGAAATAATTTTTTGAAATACTGAATCTATCCCAGCGAATCTTTATTTGGAAATCTCTTGTTCTCTACAAAAACAAATACGATTTGGGTAAAATTTTAGTTAACATAAAATAAATTGTACGAAAAAAACCTTATGAACATGGAACACAACAAAATAACAAAGAAAATAATTTAATAAGAAAATAACACAAACAAAAATTATATAAATTAAAATTAAAAAAGCTTAAACTATAAATTAAATATGATGGTCCACTTCAAACTGATTTAAATTTTTAGCATCTCTTGTAATCGTATAACAGTCCACCGTATGAAATATAAGCAGATAATCTTCGTCTCCTTCCATTCACCTTAACACATCCATGCCTACATCCATACAAAAGTATTTTATTTTTCTTATTTTGTTTCGGATACAAGATGTTATTGCATTCTTGACAAAATCTTATACCGACAAATGCAGGCTTATCATCATGTACATCATATCCAGACATTATTTCTAACAAATTTGTTCAATTTCAACTCCATAAAAGACTTTGTTGTTATAAAATAAAAGCAATAGTCTACTGTTTGTTATGTTGATAACTTATGTTTTTAAATAAAATTTACATAATCTTCCGATCGAACGTTTGATCGATTATTTATAGCCAGATTGTATATCTGTTTCGTTTTAATTGTACTTTTCATCACACACAAATTTAAAATTTCCCCATATCATCTCAATATAAAATACTAGTCAAACTATTTCTATATATCATCTCAATAAACAATTCTAGTAAAACGAGAAAATACTCTCCTCTACAGCTACAGACTACAATTCTGCTTTTTATAAATTTGAACAACCATTATTATATCTACATATAATATAATGACAAAAGATTTATATAACAAAAATTCTTATTATTTATGTAGATAGAAACATGTATTACTGCTTATGTGACGCAACAAAGCAATTAACTGAAAAAATGTTAAAAATTAGTTGATTGACCTAAGTAGCACACATAAATGTTTTTCTGTTTGTTGTCATTCATTCATTCAAATCATTTAGTAAATTGTCTAATTAATTAAATAAATTATCTTGTTTGTATTACACAAAATATGCTCTTATTCGTTTTATTTTACCATACATAACATCAAAATCATAAACTTTCTCAATTCAACTATTAAAAATTATGAACAATTACACAACTTCTTAATATATAAAACATTTAAAATTTCCAAGATAATTTTCAAAGCAGCGTTCATTTTAATTTCCTGGAATTGGTTTCACAAGAAAGTAGATAAGCAGAAAATGAAGCTATGAGAAGCTTTTTTATATTAAAAATTATTGTAATTGTATGAAATTTTTAAAGTTTTGTGCTAAAGTAGGATCAGAAAATTTCCATAAAAAACGTCGATAAACCATTGTCTGTTTATGAATAAATTAATGTTGTCTGAAATAAAAAATAATACTAAAGGTCAAATATTCAATTGAGAGTTTTGTTGCTGTATTTATTGAATGTATAATAGTATATCAATTAACCGCTTGTCTAATTTGCATTCTGCCAGTTTTAAACTTGTGTAACTTTTGTAAACAATATCATATTTCTTTAAAGACGCATTAACGCAACGTAACATCGCAAGTGGTGGCATAAAAATATTGATGGAGAAAAGACAACTGGTTGGTAATAAGTTTATTACGCACTAGAACAACTATAAATTTATTTTCGTCCTTAAAGCTAGACAAGGTCATGTCGGTAGAATCAGTCTTGCATTCTCTTAATAGACTAAGAGCCCGCGACGGTCAGACCTTCGTTATTTTATAAAAGCTGAATGTTTCTCTGCGCATACTTCCTACAGAGGTAGGAACAATTAGCGACATATGAAGTTTGGATCATGGTGGCTTTGGCAGGGAGCAGGTAACAAAGGGGCCTCCAAAGTCTCGTGAAAGTATAAAAGGTAATTTTTTTAAATATTCTTCGGGATAGTATTAGAAGTCACGTCACCCATTGCCAGACACTTACTATCGTGGTAACCCCGTGCCAGACACCCTTAAACTTTAACAAACTAATAAAGTTTAAGGGTGTCTGGCAGGGAATTGCCACGAGAGTAAGTGTCTGGCAATGGGTGACGTGACTTCTAATACTATCCCGAAGAATATATAAAAAAATTACCTTTGATACTTTCACGAAACTTTGAAGGCCCCTTTGTTACCTGCTCCCTGCCAAGGCCACCATGATCCAAACTTCATATGTCGCTAATTGTTCCTACCTGAGTAGGGGGTATGCGCAGAGAAACTTTCAGCTTTTATAAAATAACGTAGGTCTGGCCGTCGTGGGCTCTCGGTCTATAAACGTAGAGTTTAGACATTTTTTAACTATAGGCAAAATACAATATTAGCTGGATGTAATTTTGACTAATCTTCAACTACGTCATACCCAAGACGATCACGTATTAGCTTACAGACTTGAGAGCCATAAGAAGTACGTCGATTCTTAGAAGCAGGGTCATTAAGGCCTGCATCGTTACGATTTGCCCTCCTACTTCTTATGGAGCTAGCCTAATTGCTACAGATGAATTGAATTTCTGTTACCTTATGCTAAACAGTAAACAGTAAAAACTACAATATTTTGGAAAGAGTAAGGCTCAAAAGTAAGCCAAAAATCTTGTTTCGTTCTTTTTGGTTTGTATCATCCATCGTTGCAGGTTTAGAAACACATCTCGCTTAAACAAGCTGCTGGTTCAAAAATAAAGATACTCGCACAAAAGAGAAATGATCGAGGGTACCACATTGATCATAACCAGGGAGATCATATCTGAACCTGGTACCCGTTCAAAGGCTCAACATTTCAATAAACGACAGAAATATAATTATGTTTGTGGATGTTGCTGCTGGACGCTGTTTTATTGTAAAATACGGTAGAAGACTGAGGATCGCCGTATATGATTACTGTCACAATGACTTTGCGGTGAAGAAAGAAATGGTCCTCCAGCTGCTCTAATCTTTTTTAAGCTGCCTCAAAACCCTACACAATAATATTTTTGCTGTCCCAATCGATGTTTTATTGTTTGTGGGCTGGAACACTATTTCACTATATATTTAAAAAGGAAGTAAGACAAAACTAATGATGATGATTGTCAGTCAAAATCAATCAGAATTCAAAATTTACTTCAAAATCTAAAATTCTTAAACTTCCAAGATAAGGGACTTCCTAATTCAACTGAGCATAAATACCGAAAAATAACAAACCCTGATGAAAGTTGATTCAATTACAGTGCAAGAAATTAATTATAAACAAGCAGTTCATTAAAGATACAGAACGGAAGTGAGGTTATATATTTACAATGACATAAGATACAATGTATACATATATCAATACCAACACAACAAAAACATAATTTTATTCTAACATTCCTCCAAAATTAAGTTTTAAATTTAAATTTTAATCCAAGAGATTCGATGCATTTATTATGCTGTTGATTTGGAAGTGGTTTCATGAATACATCGGCTTTCATATGAGTAGTTGAAATATACTCCAGTACCAACCATTTTTCTGCTACCACATCCCTTAGAAAATGGTGTTTGATATCTATATGTTTTGCGCGGCTATGATTTATATTATTTGAAGTCATGATAATAGAACTTTTATTGTCACAAAACATCTTAAGTTGATCTCTGGGTTCCGGAAACATTTCAAGCTGTAATTTTTGAAGCCATAATCCTTGTTGAGCAGCCAGAACCAGCGCCATGTATTCAGCTTCAGCTGTTGATAGTGCAACTGTTGCTTGTCTCTTGGAGTTCCACGATATTGGACCATTTTGTAGCTCAAAAATATATCCGAATGTAGAACGCCTTCTATCGACATCACTCGCCTAATCAGAATCACTATAACCAACCAAATTCGGTGAACCATCTTTTGAGTACACCAATTTTGCATCGATTGATCCTTTTAGGTATCTCAAAACACGTTTTGCTGAATTCCAATGAGGTAGACCTGGGTTTTTACAATAACGACTTATTTTGTTCACCGCAAAACATATATCAGGGCGTGATATTTGCACCAAATACAGCAAACTTCCCACGGCTTCTTTATATGGAATTTTTTTCCTTTTAATTTCATCTTCAATGTTCTGAGGACACATTGACTCTGATAAAACTTGGTGATGATTTAAAGGAGTTGTAACCGGATTACATTCGTGCATATTAAAACAATGTAATATTTCTTTGATGTATTGATCTATCTTGATGTATTGACATATCGCAATTCCTCCATCATCATCATGTTTTATTTGCATTCCCAAAAAAAAACTTTGCAATGCCAAGGCCCTTCATTTTAAAATTTAGATGTAGGGATTCTTTTATTTGATTTACCATAACCATGTTATTGCCAAAAACAAGCAAATTATCAACATATATAGCAACTATGAGAACACTACTTGCCACCCTTTGCCAATAAATACAGAAATCTTCAAATGACTGTGTCATACCATATTCTTTCAATTTACAGTCCAAACTAGAATTCCAGACCCAGCTCGCTTGCTTCAAACCATAAATGGATTTTCGCAATCTGCAGACTTTGTTCTCGTCTTTAGTAAAACATTCCGGCTGATACATGTATATCTCATCTGAAAGCTCGCCCTGGAGAAAAGCTGATACAGCGTCCATATGATGGATTTTCATATTATGACGAACAGACATTGCTATTAAAAATCGATAAAAATTGAATCATAACTCACAACAAGCGAGTACGTATTATTGTAATCTACACCAAATCTCTGGGCACATCCTTTTATTATAATCTAGCTTTATATTTTTCAACTTCACCTGCGGAATTTCTTTTGGTTTTGAAAACCCACTTAGATGCAATAGATTTTTTATTTAAGGGTAAATCAACAAGCGACCATGAATTATTTTCCATCAATGATTTATATTCAAAACCCATAGCTTTTTTTTTAATTCAAAGTTAAGCATGTTCAGTGTTAATTATAATAAATTATAAATTAACATCTCTGAATATCCGAAGATACCATGCCAACTAGGGATAAGAATGGAATGCAAATTAAGTTTCTCTGAGAAATTTATGAACGTTAACTTTAAAGCCTTGAGGATTAAATTCATCAGGAAAAACCCACGAAGGTAAGGCATTCCAAAGATGAGAGACTCTGTTGAAAAAGTCACGTTGGAAGGCTACAGTGCTACACCTAATTATTTGAACTGTAAAGAGATGCGCTGCTACAATTGCTCTGGTGTGACGCGAAAGGTTAGCTAAATCAGCAAATTGCTTGTTTCCAATTCGAACAATTAGAACTATTTAGCGCTTCATCAACTGTCAATGGATCACGACCATCAAGATTTTTCACGCTGTAACTCAGATATTCATCAAATTGTTTTGGTTTTGCTACACGATTCGATCTTTGAACTGCACCTTGAGTTTCGATTGTAACTTTCAATGGTAAAAAATTATCATCTGAATCAACTGTTTCTGCTAAATCATCGTCAGTGTAATACGTATCTTGAGATGAATCTGCAAATTGCATGGATAAATTTTCAATCTGATTTCCACCATCATTTGCATTGGTCTGAATTTCATCGCCATTATTTACATTAACAACACTCGGTGTAATTATATTTGAATCTGCTGCAAATATATCAAATAAATTAATGGAACTAATTTCATCATTTACCTTCTTGTTGAATTTGTTCTGCTGGTTTTCACAAAAAATCACAGCTTGACTAACAACAACTTTGTCACTTTCAGGAAGATAAACTCTGTATCCTTTTGATTTCAAACTATAACCAACAAAAAATTCCCATTTCAGATTTTGAGTCCAGTATTCGTCTTTTTTGTTTTGGTATGTGTACATAACAGACACGTCCAAAAACGCGTAGAAATGAAGCTTACAGCCTTTTTACTCCACAGCTCTTCAGGCATTTCTTCTTTAGAACCGCACGGTGATCTATTTATCAAGAATGCAGCAGTATTGATGGCTTCTGCCCAAAACTTTTTCGGCAAATTAGCATCAAACAAAATGGACTTTGTCTTCTCAACTTGTTATGAAGCTGTTGTCCAATTTTCGTGATTTGGAGTCGCACTACTTTCTCACACGCATTAAATTTGTATTAACGGGAATCGAAGTTGTTTTTACCCTTTTCAAACACAATTTCTTGCATTCAGTTCGCAATAATTTTTTTTTCATAATTTTTTTTCAAGTTTGATTCGAGTCAGTTATGCAAACTCCTTAGTGGGTACAATAATTAACGAAAAAAATACCCAAGAAACAAACTTATCGTTTTATTATTGTTTGCAAACGGCCGTTAATATACTATAAATAGAAGCCGACAGATGGTTTCTCTCTCTTAGTCGCCGATTTCTATCATTTCTGGTTAGAATGGATTGTGTTTTTTGACGTTTGATTTTTTGGTAAAATGTCAGTCTCCATATGTTGAGATATAAATTCTTGTTTTTTTTTGTTAGAAAAATAAAATTTTTGTTTAGTTATTAGTTTTTTTTTAAGTTAAAGATTGTGTTAAAGCTTTAAAAAAAATAAATAGTTAATGTTCATAAAATTTGCTAGCATTAGAAATACATGGCTTAATAATAAAAAGAAAAAACACTGTTATACTAGAACTAATAGCACGTTAATTTTAAGGTTAGATAATTTTCTTTTCGTGTGTTGCTTAAATTATGCTTAACTGTAGTATTGAGAAGCCTATAAATGTAAATTGCGTAATAGAAGCCTAATTCAATTTTCTTTGTCTTGGCATAGTAGATCTTATTGTGCATCCCCCAAAGAAATAGTAGATGTAATTAAACCAATAAGAAGGAAATTTTTGAAATAAATATTAGTCAGATAGATTGATAGTTGAAGCGAAAGTATTATTTCATTTGCAAAAGTCAAGGGTGTTCTTTGGGAACGGTCCAAAATAAAAATTGTTGTTAACGCAATTGGACTATACGCGTGGGGGGGGCGTGATACTATACCAGACCACTAAAGGCGACCAATGTCATACCGGCGGTTTTGATATTAAAACAACATATCACAAATAGAAACTCAATTAAATGTTAGAAAGTTATTTTAATAACCACCATCCGTAATCTATGAGGGGCTAGGCGAGAACAAGTGCGGAGGAGGGGAGATTGGTGAGTTCTAGATCAATCATGGGGTGAGTCATAGTTTAAATTTATTCTATTTATATGTATGAATGATTATTGATATGTGTGTAGGGGTCTGAGAGCGTGTGTATGGATGTGTGGATGTGGGTGTGTATTGTCAATTCGATGATTCTCCTACTCCATTACAATGTGAAAAAGACTTTCATACTATTTTTGAAGAATTTTTTGTGGGTATATCTTTATTATTAAACAAAATTAGTAGAACTGGTTCAACGACATTTGGGGTTATGCATTTCGTTTGTCAGACCCGTGTGTTCCAAAATCTGGAGGTATAGTGACATCATTAATGGATTCATGGAATGAGGTGTACAAGTGTGATCGGTCTACACTAGGCGAAGCAGTTGAGCAGTTTGAATAAATCCTGATGTGCGGAATACCGTATTGGCAACATTACAAGCGGTTACCGAAAAGGTTAAACCAAGATCCGCTCTCACAACGAAAGCTTTTTTTTTTCTTTGCTAGTAAGCCGGAAATAAAATTCTGAATGTTCATTTAAAACCTTCAAGAAAAGAAAAAATACAATTTTGCCTACTATCCTTCTACGGAAACCAAAGTAGGTGGTATTCGAGCTGGATATCTCATGTCGTACATGTCATCAATGATGGAAATGATATCAAGCTAATCTGTTTGATTGAATATAGTAGTTTGACTGAATCGAGTGGTTTGTATGATATATTTTTTTTCCCTTCATTGAATCATCTACCAAATCTGCCAATATGAGCGCATGAATGTTGTAGCTGAAGAGTGGGGTGGTGTGAATGTGCATATAGGCATGGACGAGTGGGTGTGTGAGTGAGCAAATGAAGTGCAAGAGCGTGTGAATGTGGGTTAAAATAAAGGGGTTGGGCATGGTGATCGTGGTTCTTTCACCTATGGGGGTCGTCAGGGTCTATCCTTCTCACTCATTTGTTTTCCATTTAATCCGTTCTTAACCAGAGATACGCGTACTATTGTTTATTTGTGCTGGAGTAGCAGGATTTTTTTTCTCGTCCCCACGGATTGCAGCTAGTTTGGGGCTCTAAATAAATCTCGCTAGGTACGTGGCCTGCTATGCCACTTCGTTGTGGATCAACGAAGCAGCGCTTCATTACAAACTAAAGTCCGATTCATTCTTTCGCTAAGACCATTTTGTTCAGAGGTATAAATACAAGTCGCCTGATGTATTATTCCATTTTCCCGGCAAATTTTATTTATTGCATCGTTACAAATTTGTGCCATTTGTTCTTAGAATTTTTATTTTCTTTCCAGTATGTTTCTCTGCATAGTTCTTGAATTCTAAAAACTTTTGAATTACATCTTCATTTGACTTAATTGAATAAACAAAATATTTCCTTGTAAAATCATCTTCTATGGCAAAAACGAATCAAGATCCCCCAATTGAAGTTTCTTCAAAGGGTCCGATCACATCAACATGAACAAGCTACAAAACATCAGATGCTCGCGTTCCTATACTATGGAACGCTAATCGACACTGTTTGCTTTTAATGCAAGAAGCACATTTTTCATAACTATTACCAAATGTGTAACTTAATTTTCCATCTTTAACTAATTTCTCCATATAGCCGTCACTCAAATGACGGAAACGTCGATGCCACAAATCACGTTCTTCTCGTACTGTATAAGATGTCTCATTCTCTATTACATGTAATCGATAAATACCATCGTATAACGAAGCTGTAGCAATTAATTCAGCAGAATCATAAATTCGATAGCCATTAGCATCAAAAATAATTTTATCGTTTTTATTTTTAACAATTTGACTGATGGATAGCAAATTTGTGGATAACTCGGGCACTACTAACACATTTTGAACGCGAACTGTTTTTCGTTTAGCAATCGTTTAGTAATCAACGCACAGGATAATGATTTTTCTGTTTTCACTAATTGTTTCTTTTTGTGCTTATTTGGCTTGGAATACTTATTAGCAAAGTGTCCAATTTTGTTGCAATTATAACATCGCGGTAATCTCTTTTTTTTTTTTTTGAATAAAAAGCAGCACTTTCATTGTTATTTTCATTTTTCGTGTCTTGCAAAGTTTGGTTTTAACGTAGTAACCCATAACATCAGCACCGGAGCTTTCCATAGCCATTATCATGGGTTTAAAGGATTCAGGCACACTAGTCAACAAAAATGTTCCTACCCATTCTTCACTAACTACAAAATTTATGTCATTAAGCATTTGTGTTGTTGTTAATATTGTTGTCACATATTCCTCCATGGAACAACAATATTCTAATTTAGTCAGTATAATCTTACGCATTAAGCTAACACGACGTGCCAAAGCTTTATCTTCAAACGCCGCAGCCAATATATCCCAAACTTCTTTTGCAGACTTTGCAGTACGAGTATGAATATAATTGCTTTCATGAACCATCATAATTAGTTTTGATTTTGCACGAGTTTCATTTTTCAATTTAACCTCAGCAGACTGTTCTGGAACCTCGATACCTTGAACAATATTCCAAATATCTTCACGTTCAAGATGGGCTTGCATTGCAAACGCCCAATTATTGTAGTTTTCACGTCCAATTAATTTTCCAAAAATAGATATTAAGCTGTTTGATGTTGTAGCTGCCGTAGCTGATGAGAATTAAAAAATTTTAATTACAACAAATTAACTATTATCTGATGAAATATATAAAATTTGAAATCCGTTTTCTTTATTAAAGTTTAATGAATTAATTTCGAACTTATTTGCTGGGCACATAACCTGATGAAAGTTGATTCAATTACGGAGCAGGAAATTAATTATAAAAACATAATTTAATTCTAACAAACCCTTTTTGAATCGACTGTTACAAAATAAATTATTTACATTATATTCAATTTCACACATATTTATCTATAATTTTCGAATTATCGAAGTTGAAATCAATTACATTAATGACGTATACTTTAAAGTGTTAAATAATTTCATACGGTTATGTACATTTTTTGTCTTATTCCACTTTTTTCTGATATTTTTTTTATCAAACCAAAAACAACAAAACTTCTCTTCATATCTGATAAAAGTGTAACGATATCTTTTCCATTCAGTATATTTTCAATCGTAGAATAAAACAGTTTTCCTTTCGGAATTCTTCTGTTAAAAAATACCAAAAACAAGAAAAGAGCAAGGAAAACGTAAAAATAAAAAAAACAAACAAACTTGTTCAACATAAACAAAAATAAACAAATTAAATTAAGAAAATTAATTTCCTTTTTTTGCTATTCTATTCAAGACGCATACTTACGTTACGAAATAAAAAATTAAATTCAGTTTCGTTAATTAATTTTTTTTGTAAATTAATTTAATTCAAAATCTTAAGTTTTTCAGTAAATTTTTAAAAATATGAATATCGTTAATTTATCGTAATATTTAGCTTTTTTTTAAATTCTATTATTAGAAATGAAAAAAATAATAATCATTCAATAGATAAAAAAAAAAATAATAATCAACCAACAACGTATAAATTAATTAAAGGTTTTTATTTTCAATTAAAAGAAAATTTGTTGTAATTACGGTGGCAATTGTGATTTTTTGTGAAACCTAAAAAATGCTGTAATTTGATTGTGAAAAATTCAAAAAGAAAATGAGATATTCATGAAGTGTTTTGTGATAAAGTGATTTTTGTTGATAAGTGGTGATTACAAATTAAATTGATGGAAAATTAATTTTTAATTAAGTGATTAAGAAAAGAATTTTTTAGTGTGTTTATGTTGTTGTGATTACCTTTATCTGTGCCATAGACTAAAATCAACAGGTGAGGTTTTGTATAAATTATTTGAACAAATTATTTGTATAAATCATTTACTGAAATTTAGATCGAAAATATTTGTTGTTTGAAATTTGATGATCGTTCAACTTACACTGAAAAAAAAACAAATTGATTTCCGATCTAAATGCAGTTGTCTGATCCTCGCCGCGGGAACGGATATGGCAAATCGAACTCCGAAATTGATTCAACCGCTGTACATGTGAAATGAAAAATGCATGATATAAAGCCTGTTTTGTGAAATTGAATTGTTAGATTTCACCTGGATTAGCTATTTGCTCGACCGATACAATTTCCAAATTTATCGTAAACCTACGCTTCGGTACAACATGATTCGATTTTATTAGAGCGTTTTTGAGTTATCCACATGTATTTTTACTTTTAGTCCGTTTACATGTAGAACACAAATCGTAGTTATCAAAGTTTTGTCATGTTTGTGTAATTCTGGATACATTAAGATATTTCGAATGGTTAAAAAATTGTCAAGACATTTGGTAAATTGGACGCACTTCTTTAAACGTGGAACGTCATTCACATTCATAAATTTGTTCCAACTCAAACAAGTTATATTCGTTCAATTAATCTTTAACTCAACATTATTCTTAGATAAACCAAAAATTATCGGAGTATTTGTAAAGTGTATTGCAATCCATTCGATATGGAGCACGACATATTTGGTCACTTTGAAAATTGTTCACAGACGTTGAGTGTTACACGAAAATTTTTTCTACCTCCAAGAATATATTTCCTCCTAATATACAGAATTTTTATATGTTGAATCCACTTTAAAAAACATTTTAGGATGGATTATCCAGTTATTCAGCAATTTCTAAAATATAATAAAATCCCTTTAATAAGAAACATGATCCGATTTGGTTGGAGGATTTTTTTTCAAACACCAAAAGCAATTTTTATTCGTTAGATGTTAGATACAAAAACGATCCGGATCGACCGGTGCTATTAAAAGTACAAACAACATTTGTACTGGGTTTTGATGTTTTTGACCAAGCAAAAAGCTATTATGAACCAAAACCCAACTGTTAATACATACATTAGACTTTGTGTTAAACTTAACTGTTTGAGTTAACGTTTATCCTCTTATGTTGTCATAACTAACGGATAACTTTATCATTTTAAGCATAAAAGCAAAACTTTTGTACAATAAAATAACAAAACCTAAATTGACTACTTTAACAGCTGGACAACCTCAATCAAAATCTAGTTTTACTATTAATTTCGACCATCTCAAATTTTGAAACCGTAAGTAAAATATTATTTAAGAAACACAAACACTTGATGTAATTCAAAGGAGGGAAAACAGATGGAGAGTGGGCTATAATATATTACAAAACCGACGACAGCAAAACTATTTACGAAACTACCTCAACTAGAATTGTGTAAACCAGATATAAGAAACTATTGAAAGCTACGAGAAATACGATCACTGAAAAAATCAAAATATCACCAAAAAAGAAATATTGGCCTAAGATGCCTGTGTACCAAATTTGGTATCAATAGGTAAAATAGTTTCTGAGATAACGCGTCCTCATAGAGACAAACACACCTTTTGATTCCCATATCTCGGATCACAATTGACCTGCGGATCTGGAAATCAATACCATAGCATATATTGTGCTAAGATGCCTGTTTACATAGTCAATATCAATATTACACACACACACACATACACACACACATACACACACACATACACACATGCACACATACACACACACACACACACACACACACACACACACACTCTCACACACACACACACACACCTTTTGACCGTTATTTCTCTGGTTGCATTCTGAAAATCAATATCTTGAGAGATATTGGCGTAAAAAATCTTTGTACTAAATTTGGGTGAATAGTGCAAGTAGTGGGCCTACCTACTCTATAGCTTCTGATAATTAATAACTAAAGCTGAACATATTAATGTTTCTTACATACATTTAAATAATAAAAAGTCAGACAAGTGCGAATAAAATTCCGTGGGTTCCGTGAATGTAAAAGAACACAATATCAAAAGTAATTGAATGTCCTTATATTTCCAGACCATAGACGCCTAACAAAATAAATATTAAATTGTAAATGTCAATTGTAAATTACAATCAAATCTACATTGATCAAAAATGGCAAAAAAATGTTAATTCAGGTTGTTAAATTTTATCCATAGATGTTTTTGGTAACTTAAGAAAGATTCAATTAAACCAGCTTGTAAATGGATTAAATTTGATTATTTTTTCAGTCAATCAAGTGTTGAAATTAGGGGGGTGGAGAGGCTACGTACTAAAAATATTTTTTTTCCAATAACATAAAAACTATGCATTGCAAAATTCTAAAAAATATTGTAATGTTTCTTAAATTAAGTGCTCCTTCATATGACACCCTACTCGCTTGGGTCAAAAATGTTTTTTTTTTTATTCTCCCCACACCCATCCCCTAAACACACAGAAATATAGTTATTTGGGACTTCGCTATGATTTTCATTCAAAATTTACAAATTTTCCTATCTCTGTCAATTTTTACAAATTTTTCTGTCAATCACCATCGAAACGTAGCGGTCGGAACGATCTGAATTTTGCACTTTCTTGTCCATAACTCAAAAACTATGCACCCAAAATTTCTAAAAAAAAATTGCAATAATTTTTAAATTAAGTGTTCTTTCAAATGACACCTCACTCGCTTAGGTCAAAGAAGGTTTTTTTTACCCTCTCTACCCTTGTCCCCTAAACACATAGAATTATAATTATTTGAGACTTCATTATAATTTTTATACAAAATTTACACAATATCGTAACTCTATACATTTTTACAAATTTTTCTGTCAATCAGTGTCGAAACTCAGGGGGAGGGACGGTCTGAAGGTCGCACGTTTTTTACAATAACTCAAAAACTGTGCATCGTAAAATTCTAAAAAAAATTGATTTGTTTTCTAAATTAGGCGCTCTTTCAAATGACACCCCATTTGATCACATTTTAAATAGTCTTTTTACCCCTTCTCATATCCACCCCCTTAATAAATCTAATTATGAGTATATGACACTTTTATTTATTTTTTATTGAAAACTTACTAATTATTAAATCATTCCAAATACATTTGAAAATTTTCGTTTAGTTAGGTTCGGAGCTAATCGAGATAAGAAAACACGAAAAAAACGTCATTATTCAAAATTATACAAAAAATGATGAGGTGTAAAATTCCAAAATAAATTTTTAAGGAATACGGAAATGAAGCCCTTTCATATGATACCCTGCTTGAGTGTATGAAAAAATGTATTTTCTCAATGGTCTCACATCGTTCCCCTATAAACACAACGAAAACCACTTTAGTTTTATTTGTATCCGTCATTTCATGTGAACAGATTAGTTTTATACGCGCCTCAAATTTCAAGTTCATAGCATTTATAGTTTACGAGATAATCGATATAACGTAAAAACTCGTTTTACTATCATCAATAGTGTTCCGTATAAAAAACGGAACCCTAAAAACATATCCTTTAATTGAAATTGATACAAAAAAGACGACAACAAAAATCAAAGTCTTCTTTCCACCACTACACTCAGTTGATTTAGTATAGTGACCATTTGAAATTCTATTTCCACCAGAACTGCCAGTTCTAATTGGATAAAAGTAACAAAAACAAAACAAAACTAACAAAACCAAAACTTAATGATAGTCCGCATCACAGCTATAGTCATTGGCATCTTAAATCCAATCCAACTCAAGAGTACATAAAAAATTGAAAATTCGATTCACTATACCCGCTTTCTAGTCGAGTGAGTTACTGAATGACTCACTTAAACTGGAAGAGCTAAGACTTCTTTCATAAGACTATGATGATCACGTTAGAAAATGTTTATTATGTCAACATAGGAGAAAGAAAGGTAAAGGGTGAAGGTATATCAACATATTTAGGATACTTATACAGTAAAAGTTTAAGTTCCTGTAATAGACGATCAAAGAAAGCTGAATAAAAGCTCATGCTTAGAGCATCGATACGAACATGCAATGCCATTTCATTCACATTGCTTGTAATACAGTTGCCATTATTTACTGTACCAACTGTTTTAAGTACTCTCTAAATTGGTCATGTCCATTGATAAACCGGTTCGAGCCACTTTGACTGAGTTGCAATCAGTGACTAGATTTTTTTTTCTGGCGCCCGCACTTATTTCAATGTTAAAAATAAGGCTTGCGTTATATTTATATTTTCTGTTTTTTGCTCTTGCTTTTAAGATAAAATAAAAGAATTCACGAAAAAAGTTTTTGTGAGCAAAATCAAAAATTAAAATAAAAGATTTTTTCGGCAAATGGCTGTAAAGTTTAACTTTATTTTATTTATTTATTTTATTTTATTTAACTTTACTCTCTAGGGAGTTAGCTAAAGTCTTACTTTTTAGCCTGACAGCAAAAGTAACGTCTAGCGACAGCAAAAGTAACGCCATTTTTATTTTATATTACGGAGGCTGTAAAGTAGCATTTGTTATTTGTTGGTTTGTTATTTTTTCAAACATATTGTATAACCATGACAACAAAAAATAAGTTATTTCTCATATTATGAAATTTTGAAAAGGCTGCTTTGATAAAAAAATTTTATTCATACAAATTTAAATGTTTTTTTCTCATTTTTGGAAGTAATTATGACGATACAAATTCATATTTATAAAAAGTTTGATGTATTAATTTCATATTTATAAAAAATTTAAACGTTTGCCGAAAAAATAGTGTATTTAATTCGGAGCTAAAGTGACTTTTTGTGTTTCGTCTATAATTGTCAAACTATAGACTCAACACAAAAAGTATCACTTTAGCTCCTAATTAAATAATGTACTATTGTTGGAAGAAAATTTTTTGAAAAAAATAAATATAAACTTCTCAAAGATGTTTTTTTACAATAAGTTTTTTACTTTCATTTGGCTTATTATGCTTAAAATTTGTAAGAAAATAAGTGCGTTCGATTGACTGAAAAAAATAACTAAGTTTATTGAAAAAACAACAACGTTGTTTTGCGCTTAATAAACAAAGAAAATGCCTAAGATTGGGTAGCCTGATCCCGTTTAACAAACACGTCATAATTCATTCTACTACAACCCTATATATTCTAAAGATGAAAACTCACATAAAGAGTTATATGGCTGCTTATTTCCTGATCAAACAACAGCATGACATCAACATCAAATACTGCATAGGTGAGATTGAGGGTCCCCTCAACCCTTAAGATACCACCTCGGCTAGGAAAATCTCACTGTTATTTTCACTTGCCAGTGATTTGTTATATCTCACTTTTACTGTTGTTTCAACAGCAGGGAGAGTGGAGTACGCCGGTATTGCACCAATGGATCAAAAATTAACAAAAACTGATCTCTCAATTCATACTAGAACCAAATAGAAAAACGAGAATCAAATTATTTCTTTTAAAAGCTTTCAGTATAATATAAAAGATTCAATTAAAAGTATTAAAAAATACCAAAGAAAACATTTGACTTTTTCCTACCTTTCTTACTCTTCTTCCTATCTAATTCAATTCACCCAAATTTCTGTTACTTTATATATAAATAAACACAAAATTCTGAAAATTTGAATTTTCCATTATCAAATGTCGAATTAATTAATTTGCGTCAAATTTTTTAATTATGCTATCATATAATTTTTTTTTTGTTTTGCTTTCCATCATAATAATTTTGAACGTGCGTAATGTTAATATTCTAATAATTTGCAATGTTGTTTTTAAATGGTAATGTAAACAACTTTAAATTTTAAGGGAGTTCCATCGAAAATAGAATAAATCAAAATACAACAAAGAATAACCCTAAAGATAAAAATATAGTGTTAATTTAATTTTGGACAGTAGTTTGTTAAAATATTCACCGCATACCTATTGAACTGTCTAAATTATTGATTACTTAGGTTATTGAATTAAATTATTGAATTAAGGTTAATTCGTACGAAAAAATGCATGTTTTTGTGAATTTGTTGTGATGTTACAGTTAAAATCTCTTCATTAAAACCAATAGTACATTAAAGTATGACATTTGAAGAATATTGTATAAAATTTTCAGGAAGAAATATTAAAAAACACGGCAATGTCAGCAATTATTCGGACGTGTCTAGGAAAAAAGTAGAATTGCGGTGCCCCTCATAACTTGGTGCTGGATCATCTGAAATCAAAAAATCAAAGTTCATTCGTTAGATAATATTTTTCCCCAGGTAATGCTGGGAGGGGTTTTCTAAATTTTAATTTTTCACTTTTTTGGATCACTTTGAAGGGAAAAACGCGATTTTTTGCGAAAAAAATCGGCTTATTTGTTATTGTAAAATAAAAATTATTAACCAAATTTGCAAAACCCAGCGTTACCTCGTAAATTATGTATAGAAATAGTGTTCAAAATTTCAAAAGGATTGGTGCAGTAGTTTTGAAGTTATGAGGGGCACCGACTTTGAAAACGTGAGTTGTGGGGAAAACGCTTTAAAGTTTTGAGCAATAAAAAATCTGGTATAAAACGTTCATAAGCAAATTTAAAAATACTCGTAACTTCGTCAATTTTGCTCTAATTGACTTGAAATTTTGACACAATATTCTTAAAATATTATGCTTTCAATTAAATCAATAAAAAAATTTTAATACCTTTAAATGCATTTACCATAAGTCTTATATTTCATAATACAAAAAATAACTTGTACTTAGAAATACGAGGTTAACAAACGATTTATGGATTGATGCTAAGAAAGAACAACTAAAATATGTAACCTCTTGCAGCTATTTATCACACCATAAATCGCTATCACTATATCCCTCCCCTCTAATAATGTAACAATTTATCCTTTTGAAATCAACTGAAATATGTGTTAGTTTCTTATTTTTTTAATTTTAATACAAAAACAAAATGCTTTGAATCGAGAATTCTGAATTTGTTGCAAATCATTAATATAACTTTAATAAGTTTTATAATAATAAAAATTTTAAAATATGTTACTTATGTAACATCTGTTTGTATTTGCTTTGCCTTTTTTTAATAAAATAATATGAGTTAATGGGGTCTCCAAACTGTGCCACTATGCCTTCAAGAACTGTTTTTAAGTCTGAAACCATTTGTGTTGGTACATCAACAAATTCACAAATTTAAGAATTTAATTCAAATTTCTGAAAGCATAAAACTTCTGAAAGTATAAAAGTATAAAATTCCTCCGAGCAGAAAAGCTCAGATTACGTACGTACATTGAATTTTTACCGATTATGTGCAATTATCATAAAACTTAAAAGTTTTCAGTTTACTGCTGGTTATAGATTTTAAATCCAATTGGCAATTTTTAAGGGACGGCTTTTCTCAACCTTACTTCGAATTGGCCTAACTCACAATTCGATAAACGCAATTCCCAAATCTCTTCCGAGTTCGATCACTGATTAGTTAGCAAACACACCAGGTTTTATTAAGTATTTAACTCCTTAATTGTTTGTTCCACAACAACAGGAAACAATACAGCAAACAATATTCCTAGCTAGAATATTCTTTCAACAGCTTCAGAAACTCCAATGGTTTATTGTAGAAATTTCCAGTACACCACATTCAAAATAATACACAAAATATTTCTACTCAATAACACTTGCAACTTTACACAAAAACTAATTTAAAGATCACTTTTAGAATTTTAACTTCACTATCGCTGGTTTAAAATAAAACTAATTAAAAACTACAAGAGGCAATTTCCTTATATACATTCTGCTTAATCTCTAGAAATTTCTAGGTCACTCTTTAGAAACCTTGAGAAAATATTCGATTATTTAATATTTTACCTTACGTTGATTTGATTCATAAAATCATTTGTTTTATGTAGACATTAATTCTAAGAATATGTACAACAACAACAATATTCATTTCATTAATCTGTTGTAGTATTTTGTTGATTTGATTTTGCTAGAAGTGACCGTAATCGTCTAGATTTTTTTGTAATCGTAACAATACATTTAATTTTTTAAATTTATTTATACTTTGATTTCAGTTTTTGTTTTGTATTATTCATAAATAAATTAATACACTCAAACTCACAACACTAAGCATATTAATATAATTTTTAATGCATAATTTTAATTTTAGTATTACTAAAATATTTAAATAAATATTCACAATAACTTTTGTAGTTCTCCTCGTTTGGCACTTTTCAGAATCAACCGATTTGGTTTGTATCTCAAATATGGCTCTAACGGCTTAGAATTTGAGTACAACTAACCGTTTTATTCAAACATTTTTTAAAATCACACTATGAAAGTTTTATATTTACGGTACAACGTCTTTCTCCTATTTCCTCATTTTAAGAGCATAGGGCGTCTACTAGACTTAACCATCTAGCTCTATTTGGGGAAATAGCTTTTTATTCTCATAATGTCTTACCAATTTGTTTCGCTTCTATTAGCACTAGCATTTTTTTCCAACTAATTTTGTTGGCTGCCCACCCTACTTTTGCCTTGTGAACTCCAGGGACATCCTTGTAACATCTTCGGCTAACTAGCCATCTGCGTAGTCTGATTCGTTAGAACGCTTCCATTGAATTAGTCCCATCGAATGCCTCTAAACATAACAGAGACATGTCTCACTTCTTGATAGTCTGAGTAGTTTGCACTTTGTTGTTCAGATCAATTATTGTATTGATTGAAAAGCACACCGGTTTGAAATTTTCAAATAGGCATAGTCACATTTGACTCCTTTAATTTGATTGCTTGGTGATGATTTGAGTGGTGTTGATATAAACGTTGGAAACCTTATTTATGTGCTTTGTATTTCTGTGTCTTTGAAATGGTTTAATAAAAAACGAACATACGTTCGTTGCTTAAAGATTTTGCATAATCTCTTCGAGGGATATGATATGTCGCGGTATATCGTTCAGCAAGCATACACATTTATGCAAAGCCGTCTTATTCAATAGGCACCATAGGCACGGTGCCTAGGGCCTACGAACTTTAAGGGGGCCTACGAAGAAAAA
Organism: Diogma glabrata; assembly: GCA_963693315.1. Lineage (NCBI taxonomy): Eukaryota > Metazoa > Arthropoda > Insecta > Diptera > Cylindrotomidae > Diogma > Diogma glabrata. The sequence goes on along the minus strand of OY856188.1, from coordinate 276,250,305 downwards.
ATAAAATACATATGTATACAAAGAAAAACAAAATAATCTTATTTTAATATTGTTATTAATTTTTAATTTAAAACACGATTTAAACAAAACTTTTCAACTTTTCAATTGAACAGAACTATTTCACTTTAAAAAAACCATAGAAAGTAAATGGCGTTTTGTTTGTTTACTAATTTTGAGAGATATATAATAGCTATTTATGTATTAAGGGCGTAAAGTTAATCTTTTTTGTTTGAGAGTGAAATTTGCTCGAGGCGTTAGACGAGGGCAACAAACACTCGAAAGCAAAAAAGATAATTTAAGCCCGAATTACATACAAGATTTTTTGTACGAGCAAGATTCTGTATAAATTAAATTAAAATATGTACATATATTTAAAATATGTACATATATTTACAAAAAATATATTTTTAGAAAATTGTTTAATCCAAGTAGTTTTGCTTTTCATATTTATTTTTCTAAATTTCTATGTATGTATATGTATGATTTTTTTGGAAATGGGCAGGCGGAATGTTTTTTTTATCTACATACATATGTTTGGACAATTTTCTAATTCGAAATCGAAAATAGGCATAAAGTATATTTTGTTTTCTTGAGTTCGTTAGGTGTTGTCAAAAATATTTACGCTTTAGGGCGTAAAATAGTAATTTTAGGCATTGGTATTTCAATTTTAGGCATTGTTATTTCAAAAAGCAAAAAAGGTCTGCTTGACGCACAATTTGTGAATCGTAAAAGTGCATTTTACGGTTTACTCGTACAATAGTACATTATGATGCAAGGACGTAAAGCTAAAGATTTTGGACGTATGTGGAGTTTGAAAATCGAGGCGCTAGCCGAGATTTGCACCCACATTAAGTCCAAAATAGCTTACGTCCGTGCATCATATACTATTTTTTATTCGCCGCAAGCAAAATATTTAAAAAAAAATTGTTTATTCTAAATCAAAATTATAATTGTGCATAAATTTTGAAATGAAAATATGTGGAACAAGTAACCTTTGACAAAATATTTTTTATTTTTTTCAAAATAATAGTTATACAATTATAATTATGACTACAAATAATAACAATAATTTTAATTGGATAATGAAATTTTGAATTTAAAGGTTGCTTTGATAAAAATTTCTGTTTTTTATAGAATTTAAACAAAGACAAATGTTTTTTACTTTTTTACAAAATGTATGATTAAAAAGTGACACTTTACGGCCGCAAATCACAGTAATAAAGTACCACTTTAATATGTAGGCGAATAAAAAAATGTATTTGTGTTCTTTATTGTATTTTATGCTTTGCTCTAGTTAAAAATCTAGATTCAAAAAAATCTTTTAGGGCAAAAAAGATCACTTTTTTGGCCAAATAGAATACGTAATGTCCAAAAAAATTGGTCTGAGAGCAAAACGGGGCGTGCCAGAGCAATTTTTTGCAAAAAAAATTCGACATAAATACAAGTTAGAAAATTAAACCTTGATTGATGAAAGTTTGAAATTTCGCACGCTGAGATCTGTTTGAATAATGCGCATAGATATTCATACGGGGGATTCTTTTACAAATCGAACAGATTTGGACAAAATCTGAACGACACATTTTTGATTTGGCTGAAATTTTTTAGGGGTTTTATATCGAAAAAAAACATATACGTGTTCGAGGATTTTTTTTTGAAATAGAGCGGTTCCAAATTTCAAGAATCTCGTGATTTTTGGCTTGAAGACTTATTTTCAAAAATTTATAACTTCGGTTTTATTAAAGATAGAAACTTCCGTTTTGTTTTATTTTAAATTTAGGAAATGTTTTTTTTTTAAATAAATTCAAGAAAAATTATTAACAAATTCCTATTGTCATAAACAAAAAAAAGGTTAAAATCGATTTTTAGTCACTGCCGCACCACTTTTACTATAAGAAATAAATTCATTTATCGAGCGTGGGACAATAAAAAATTGTATAAAAGGGTCATTCTTTTACATACCGAATAGATTAGGATAAAATCTGACCAGCACATTTTTGATTTAGCTGATAATATTTTTAGGGGTTCTATATCGAAAAAAAAGATATACCTGTTCCAGGATTTTTTCTTTTTTTTGGAAATTAGAACGGTTTTAAATTTCGAGTATTTCGTGATTTTGGCTGAAAGACTTATTTTCAAAAATTCATAACTTCGATTCTTTTAAAGATAGAAGCTTCCATTTTGTTTTATTTTCAATCTAAAAGATGCTTTAAAAAAAAAATTCAATAAAAATTATTAACAAAATCCTATTGTCATAAACAAATAAAATGTTAAAGTCGATTTTTAGTTATGGTCCAATAAAAATAAAGTGTGATTAGTATATCTATCGTATTCTACGTTTAATTTTCTATAAAAAACGTATTTTTAATTAATGGAGAAATGATTTTTACTGTTAGAAATAAATTAATTTATCGAGCGCGGGACTGCAAAAAATTCGTAAATTTTTGTCTAGACTATGTCTTTGGAATATGACTAAAAACCGATTTTAACATTTTATTTGTTTACAACAATAGGAATTTGTTAATTTTTTAAAGATTTTACAGTTTTCTTTTGAAAGTTCAAATAAAACAGAAAAGCAGTTTCTATCTGTACACGCATTAAAAGATTTAACCGAGAATCCAAAGAACCCGTAAAAAATTTTCAGCTAACTCAAAAATGTGTTGGTCAAAGTTTGTCCTAATCTGTTCAGTATGTAAAAGGATGACCCCTTTATGGAATTTCTTGTCGTCCTGCGCTTGATAAATGAATTTATTTCTAACAGTAAAAAATCATACCCCTATTAATAAAAACTACGTTTTTTGTAGGAAATTGAACGTAGAATACGATGGTCATACTAAAAACTCATTACGTGGGTGGGGTGGGGCAATGACTAAAAATCGATTTTAACATTTTATTTGTTTTTTAGCAATAGGATTTTGTTAATAATTTTTATTGATTTGATTTTTTTTTAAATTAGCATCCTTTTACTTTAAAACAAATTAAAACAGAAGTTTCTATCTTTAATAAATCCGAAATCATGAATTTTTGAAAATAAGTCTTCAAGCAAAAAATTACGAAATTTTCGAATTTTAAAAGTTAAAATCGCTCTAATTTCCAAAAATTAAAAAAAACCTGGAAAACGCATTTTTTTTCAATATAAAACCCCTTAAAATTTCCGCCAAATTCAAAAAGTGTTGGCCAGATAGGTGTTCGGTTTGTAAAAGAATGACCCATATTCATAAAATAACACAAATTATGCAAACTTAAATATAACGGTGCTATGCACAATCTACTATTCCAAGACAATTGAAAATCCAAATTACACTGTTCAGAAAATAAATCTGGTGTCCTAATTTCGTTTTCATAATATATATTGTTATGTGCTTAGGGCCTACGAAAGATTAAAGACGGCCCTGCATTTATGCATTTATTAAAATATTTAATTTCTAATATCAATCTCTGTCTATATACATATAGTAAATTATCTACCACATCATCTACACAAATATTATATTTTATTAAATCAGATAATTTATAAAAACAACGTTATGTTGTGCCTAGAAACAATTCTAAAAATTAGGATTAATGGTAATAAAAATAATTTAAAATAATTATTATTAAAAGGAACATTCATTATGTGTCAGCGATTAGCAGCTACTTTTAAGCTTATCATATTTTTTTAGAGCGCGATAATGTAATTTGACAGAATTACGAAGGTAAGAAAAAATAAAAAATGTCTAAATCTGTTGTTATTGTAAGATTTAAATGGTTTTGTTGAAAATTATTATAGTTTATTTCTTGAGATTATTTTAAGAATAATTAATAGATTATTTATTTAATAGATTATTTTAATTTTTAATTTATAAGAAAAGCTTTAGTTGTTGTATATTTGTGGGTTTGGTTGTTACATGTTGTTATACACCATTTCTACAGGTTGCATAGATGATGTTGACGTTCAAATTAGTTGCACAAACATATCTTAGAATATGTAAATTTAATGACAATAATTCGACATCTTAGTTTTTCTTAATCTTCATTAATTATAACTCAAGCCAAGCCATCTACCAAATTTTTCGCGAAAGGATTTGACAAACATTGTCACATAAATGTCTGCCTTCAGCCTATGCTATTCTCATAAAGGAATCTTGTTATCACATTTTGATACACCATTTTTAGTTAAACGTGTAGACCCGTAAATATATTTTAAAAGCTACCATAAACATAATTACTTCGGTCTGGAAGACCTTAGTATTAAATTCTTGAGCCAAAAGTGATATTCTTATCCCCACTTTTTACAAATGCAAAAAAAATGTATGTATGTCTGCCGGCCGGTCGTCACAACCGAAGAAATCTAGAAAACCGCTGGAGGGATTTCAAAATTTTTTGTTTCTGAAAATAGGTACACTCAATGGTAAGAGCCAAAAGGACGATGTGTTCGATAACTAAAAAATCGTCGAGTGTGCCAAAACAAGGAAATTTGCATATTTTTTGATTAAAAAACTTTCATTTTAAGTGATTACGGATATGAACATTGAATTAGGAAAAATCTTGATAGTCGTGATTGGTATGTGAGACCAAAAGCTAGATTACTGCATTATAAGTTTGTCGAAAAATGTTGTCAACTATGTCAAAAAGAATGATTTTCATTTTTTTTATTCAATTTTTTGGGAAAAAAATGAAATTAATTATTTGTTTGACATGAAATGTTATCGCACATGAAATTGGATATGAAAAATTTTTGATTTCGTTATAATTTTTGAAATATTTTTGGAATTTCGAAAAAGGTTTATATTTTGAAAGAATTTTCGGGATATTTTTAGAGTTTTGAAAAAGTTTCAATTTTTGATTTTATTATAATTTTTGCAATATTTTTAGAATTTTGGAAAAAGTTTGAATTTTTGAATTTGTGATTTAAAAAATTTTGCAGCAATTTTAGAATTTTGAAAAAAGTTTCGAATTTTGATTTTTTAAGAATTTTCGGAATATTTTTAAAATTTTGAAAAAATTTAAATTTTTGATTGTATTATAATTTTTGGAATTTTGATAAAGTTTGTACTTTTGATTTTGTTATATTTTTTTGAATATTTTAAGAATTTTGAAAAAGTTTGAATTTTTCAATTATGAATTTTTGCAATACAGTGTAATTCGCTTATAACGACATTGAAAATGACATTAAAATCCGTCGTTACATCCGAATGTCGTAGAGAAGTGTTCAATTTTTTTATCAGAAACAATTTAATGACAGCAGATAAGGTAGTAGATGTATCTGTAATTGTTGGAGACGAAACATTTATGGTATCTTCACGTTCATTTTGCATATCTTCTATACGTTAATATTAGCTAAATATATAATATCGTCGACAGTATCTTTTAATGTCGGCTCTTCATCTGCGAATAAAAATTTATGGCCATGATAAAACCATCCCAATTTTCATCACTCCTGACAAAAGTTGTATCGACAGAATTTGTTACTTGGCCTATCCGATTAGTGGAATACCATCATCAGCATCGTAACTCACAGTGTATCATCATCATCATCATCAATTTGCAAGAATTTGGTATGTCTAAATCAAATTGAAATACGACGTTTACTTACTAACACGATTTCTTGTTGTATAGCATCTACCAATTATAATGAGTTATGCTTTGGTCATTTGCCATTTCTAACAATTTTTATTAAAAAATTCTGTAGATAGTGATTTTAATATATTTTATTCCATCCTTATCCTTCGACTGAAGAGCAGAAGACGTGTTGAGTGGCATAAGCACTAACTTAATAAATTTTAGATTTTTCAAGTAAATATGTGAAGGGCAATCCAATCCAACAGTTAATTTTTTTTGACTCGATGTCCCATTTTCTTAAAAATATTCAATAATATTAGAAGTCATCTAGGCCTTTGTATTTCCTGTGTTGTCCAAAGGTAGAGCCTTAATGTTTCTAAAAAACCTGGGTGATCTACTTTTTCTTATCACAAGCCATTCATATTCGCTCTCAACTTACACATTTTTATTATTTAAATTTTTTTCTGGGGTCATTTTATAAAACACCCGTTTTTGCGACGTTGTAAATTTCATTTGCTTTATAGCCGTCGAGTATTTTTTCGACTACACTGATTGTTAGCTATTAGTCACATGCACTTCCATCAACACTTGCTGACTCATCAAAAATCCCACTCTATGCTCCAAAGCACAATATATGTCTCTCACGGAAGCGAAAAGTTCAGCTGGCCAAAAATTTGAATTCAGAATTTTACAGCGATCCAATTTCTTCTGTTTTCTTTTGCAATATTGAACAGATGTTTCAACAATTTTTGGATTGCTGTTGCTTAAACCCGATATATTCACGATTAACTTTTACTATACATTAACGATCAGGCCTGAAAACACACGTTCTGAATAATGTAAAGGAAAAGTGATCTCCGTCGGGAATCGAACCCGGCATCCTTGAGTTACAAGGCTAGTGCCTTATCAACTGAGCTTAAACTGCGACAATTTAAACCACATCACCAAAATAAAAAAATGTCTAAAATGGAAAGACATAGAGGATACAGACCACCAATTGATATTTAAATAAATCACAATTATTTTTTCTCATACATAAAAAAACGTTTTTATTTTTTAAATTATCGGTCGCAATAAGCGAACAATCTGTACATCCATCTGTACAAATTTTACTGCAAAATTGGTCGCTATATCAGAAATGTCGTAATAACCGAAGTCGTTTTAAGCGAATATTTTTACATAGGAACAAAAGCAAGACCAACCATTACTTTTATTTCATGACACTAAAGGCGAAATGTCGTTATAAACGAGGCCGTTATAAGTGAATTTCACTGTATTTTTAAAATTTTGAAAAAATTTAAATTTTTGATTGTATTATAATTTTTGGAATTTTGAAAAAAATTTGTATTTTTGATTTTGTTATAATTTTTGTAATATTTTAAGAATATTGGAAAAAGTTTTAATTTTTGATTGTGTTATAATTTTTGCAATATTTTTAGAATTTTGAAAAAAGTTGCAATCTTTAATTGACACAAGGCGATATAATTTTGTTAAAGTTTAAGTTTTATTGTATAAAGTTTAAAATATATTTTAAACCACATTTGGATAACTGTGTTTTGCATAATATGGACACTACAAATTATTCCACACTAAGTCGTGAAACCGACCGTCCAAGTATAATTAAGAACTAAACACTAACGACTCATAGAAAAAACTAAACTTGTAGTTTTATGAATTCCAACCGATGAAAGAAATGTGGAAATGAGGAAGTGGTCATCAACGGCAGGAATGCGAAATATTCATCATGTAAATTTTTAAAAGTTCAATCCGAAAATTGGGATAGCTAGTAGGCAATGTTCTTCCATTAAGCATAAACGTCACAAAAAATGGCAATGTTACTTACCAAAAAACCACTTTATGATATTTTGCATAAAATTAGCTTAAGTTAGAAATACTTCAATTTTTTTCATGATCTCATTTATTTTTATACTTAACATATTCCCATAGGATTCTATACAATATAAACATACAATCTTAACTTTTGACAAAGTAATAATAATTATGGCATACTTTGAAAGTTAAGGTAATAAAAGCTTAATGAAATTAATTGTCAACTGCTAATTTAATATTTTATGCTTTATTGTATAAAGCTGAAGTTCATACTTTTCAGGTTTTGTATAATTACAAAACTTTTTCTTGATAAAGTCTAAAAATTTCCTTAATTAATTTTTTGCATCAAGATCTTTTACATACTTTATTGAGAGTAATAATTTTACAGTCATTAAATAATTTGTATGCTTATGTACATTACATCTCTTCCGATACGATGGATAGAATCTTTTACTTTCTGCTCTTCGTTTTACTTCTATATGTATGTACAATGTACATACTTTGTTTTTTTCGTAAACAACTTAATTATATATTTCCTAGCAAGTTTAACCTGAATCGTTTTTATGGTTGTTAGGTTAAACGAGAGGTTTACCTTTTATAATTGACTGTCAACAAAGACATTTATTTTATTTTTGAACGTTTTGAAAACTTTATCTTTCTGTTTATATCTTTAGATTAATTGGATATGATTTTTACAATACCTTGCAGATATTTTTTGTTTAATAAAAAATTTCTTTCTTTAATAAAAAATATGAAGAAGAATATGATATCATTTTAAGAACTTAAAAGGTCTCTTGTGCTTATCACGGTTGTTTTCTTAGTCAGTCGTCGTCGATCCCGTTACTGGTTGGAAGTTACACTGGAATTGCATGCTTCCTTATTCAACATTTTGTTTCTGTTTCCATTTTTTTGCTTTGGCACACAAGTGTGATACTATTATTAAAGGAAACTTTAAAGATATATGAATTAACGTGAAATATCACATACCACGGGCAATAGCAGTGAGGTAGGGAGATATGACCAGCCCTAAATTTTAGCGAAGAAACGAGCTTACATGCTTTTTTTTACTTCATTACCTGTGCATTAATCATAGTGCATTATTCATAAAGGAATCTGCCAATAGCTGGGACTATAAGGCCAGGCATTTTTAGTTTTGTTCTATAGATGAAGATTCATCTTTTATTTTATTTTAATTGTCTTCATTCTATCTTACTATATTGGCCAATGTCATATTTATATTATGTGATGTGAATGTAAATTTTAAGTGCTGCGTCCACTTGGTAATTCACACTAGAAACCGCAGCTGAGTGAGATATAAGCTTGAAGCATAGATAAGTAATTATTCCTACGTTTTAGAGTAACAGTTATTGTCCCTTTAAAAATCATATATTTCATGATTTGAGTAGGAAAATTCAACTTTTGTGTCTTTTATCACATTCCATGTAACAACAGTCCAACAGTTCGTATTTAACAATAAATATATTTTTAGTTTGTCGTAAGCGTAAAAAAAGAAAAGTTTTTTGTTTTTCAATCTCCATTTTCCATATTAAATAAGTGTTTTTTATCAACTAACGACGAAAGCCATCTTAATCAAAGAAAATAATTTGGAACAAAGCTAAAAAATTATACAAATAAATTATTGATGAAATCAATAATTTTAGCCTTGTAAGGATTCCATTTTTTTGTTGTTTCTTAAGATTCATGCTGATAAACATACATAAATTATTTCTTTTGACTACATTTATACATCATTATTATAAAAAATATATCATAACATACAGTAATAAATCTTTGATGTTATAGAGAGAATATTTGAATTATTGAAAAAATAACTTCATGTTTGTAACTAAGCTTTAAATAATATCACATCATGTGAGATACGCCTAATCACAAATATGTACAATCCTGTCTTAATTAATAGATTTTTTCTACTACTTGTCTCATAAAAAATTTATACATATACAATTTATACGATACATAATTAATGAATTTTAACCAACAAATAATATCCAAGCTTAGTAATAAATATTTATTTATCTAACTAAATGAATATATTATAATATAATATTGAGTATATTGTCTTAATATAATCTTATTTAATTTAACAAGTTTACTTAAAGCATACTTTGGCGAACTAGCTAAAGAATACAAACCATCCACGTAATGGTCGGTGTATTCAATGGTAAAAACAACAATTTCTTTGAAGCATAAAATTGACATAAGTCAATATTTTCTTTTGCGTGCTTTATTGAAAAGAAAATCGGATGGTTTTAAAAGCCAAAAATCCAAAATTTTAACGAAAGAAGAAATTCAAAGTTTTTTAAATAACGCACCCGATTCAAAATACTTAATAACAAAAGTAAGAAATTAAATTTATATATTTACTCAAGATAATATTTACTTTTGCTTGTAGGTAATTTTAATTTTTGGTATATCTGGTGCTTGTCGTTGTCATGAGTTGAAAAACCTGAATATTAATGACGTAAAAGATACTGGCAATATGCTATTGGTTGATATACTACACACAAAAACAAAACAACCACGTTCGTTCCACATAAGTGGCTTTTTTTATGAAATTTCGAAAAGATACATCAAACTTCGTCCACCTAATACCGATGACACTGTAACAAGGTTTTTCATAAATTTTCAAAATGGCAAATGTTATAGACATTCCATAGATATAAATAAAATATATAAATTCCAGAAGGAAATTGCAAATTTTTAAAATTCCAACATTCCTGAACAATACACAGGGCATTGTTTTCGGAGAACTTCCGCGACGATGCTGGTGGATGCAGGGGGGAGATTTAGTAACCCTAAAAAAGCATGGTGGTTGGAAGTTGAGTACTGTTGCAGAGGGATACGTCGATCAATCATCTTGTAGCAGAAATCAAGTGTAGGAAAAGCTTTTATCTTCTGTACAAAATGCGAATCCGGTTATCTGTTGATCGTCTTCCGGTAATCTGTTCACCGTCAACACCAGTGACCATAACAACAGCTTCTTCCTCGTCTTCAACCATGATGAACAAAAAGAATAATTGTACCAACAGTTCTATGATAAAATATCACACGAAAAAATCCCACACGAAAGAATATCACGTCAAAAATATCATAGCGAAAAAATCACACTATACGAAAATATCACATCACGAAAATATCACATCTCGAAAATATCACATCCTAAAATCACACGCGAAAAAATATCACATCCTAAAATCACAAGCGTAAAAATATCTCATCCTAAAATTACACGCGAAAAAATATTATGGAAAAAATTTTATTAAAAAAATAAAAAAACAGAAATATTACAATTTTTGAGTATTGCAGAAATGCGTAGTTTAGATCTCTAGCTTTGGAGATATAACTATGGCAGAGGAATAGCAAATATTTTTACAAATTACAGTTGTGATCAAAGAATTAAAATGTTAAGGAGAATTGCTCATGTATGGTGCATATCAAAATAATAAAAATACATAATTGTGAAAAAATACAATTAATTTATTTTAGGATTCCTTTAATACTGCGTGTCTGTCTGTTACTGTTCGTATCTTGTAAACTATAAATCTTTTCGATCTAAAATTCGAGATGAGTATTGCTTAAATGATTTGGGATCCAAAATAAATTAAGTGGGAATCATTTGTTTGATAGGGCTATGACGTGAAATCGTTCAAAACGTTTTTACTAAGTCAAATATGGTTTCTTATGAAAGATTGTGTCTCAAATCTCAATGGTCGTTACAATTGTTAGCATAGAATTCGTTTAAATTTGTATATTATATACCGACTTCTGTTTTTTTACAATAAAATGTTTTTCATAATATATAACATTGATCTATTGATTGGATAAATACTATTTTAATAATTTGTCAAATAACCTGAAATTTTTCATAATATTTTTTTGCGTGTGATTTTAGGATGTGATATTTTTACGCCTGTGATTTTAGGATGCGTTTTTTTTTCGCGTGCGATTTTAAGTTAGTCTCCACTGAGATCTAGTAGATCTATTCTCCACTGCACGAATACAAACAACAAACATTTGTTAATGTTTACTAACGATTGCTAACAATCTGTCTCTATCAACCAAACTACCTTTCTAAAAACAAATGCTTGCTAACAAATGCTTGCTAACATATGTTGAAGTACCGAAAATGTTAAAATAAAAACTTTGACAGCTTTTATTTGCCAAACAAATTGATAAAATCATTATTAAAACCAAATACACAATTTTTTAATATTTTAACAAAATGCATTTTTTGTTTTATTCTAAATTTTCACTTAAAAACTAAAATCAAATTTAATTATCAATGACAGATCAATATATGCATGACATATCTAGTTCCTAAATAATATGAAGTTGAGACAGATTTTTGTCTTCACTTCATATTATGAAGGACAAACGTGCAAAAACATCATGTTTTCCATATTATTCGGTAAGCTAACAAATGTTAGCAAATTTTTGTTCGTGCTCATGTTTCGTGTCTTCACTAAACAAATCTATATTTGCAAACGTTAAGGCTGAAATTCACATAAAACAGAAACAGAATTTCATTCAAATTTTACAACAACAGAATTTTTTACTGTCAAATTTGTATGAAATTCTGTTTCTGTTGCATGTGAATGCCCGGTTTTAGCAAACGTTCAGCGCGGTTAGTGGAGACGAGCCCCAAGAAAGCGATATTTACGCGTGTGATTTTAGGATGATATTTTTCTCGTGTGAGTTTAGAATGTTATATTTTTTCGAGTGTGATTTTAGGATGTGATATTTTCTCGCGTTTGATTTTAGGATGTGTTATTTTCTCGCGTGTGATTTTGGAATGTGATATTTTCGTGATGTGATATTTTCGTGATGTGATATTTTCGTATAGTGTGATTTTTTCGCTGTGATATTTTCGACGTGATATTATTTCGTGTGGGATTTTTTCATGTGATATTTTATCACGACACCGTTCCAACATAACGATTAATCAATATTTATCAAAAATTTTTTTTATAAATACATAATAATAAATAATAAAGAAAAAGTTGTGTTGTGAAAAGTTGTGAAAATGTTTTGTTTTCGTTTACGTAAAATCATTTTGTTTAAACATCTTCACAGTTAGCATGCTATGATTATTTCATACATTTTCAAATTATTCAGTACTAACGTCATCTACTAAATAGTAGCAGATTTAGAAATATTTTTATAAAATTTTATTTTGTAACAGTGTAAAATAGTTTGAAGTGTAAATTGTAAATAGTTTAAGCCGTTTGACATATGCATGTGCGAACATATGACAATATTTAATAATTAATAATAATTATTATTATTAATTATTATGAGATAGTAGAAAAAGAAAAGTCTTCTACTCGCCGAAATTTCGTTGTAACGCCCTCGATCTTGTTCTGAAATTTCTTGAATTGTTTCTGCCGCGCCACCTTTTAGCATCACTAGTGATATGCATGGAAACGGTGCGTTATATTTCTGATTTGTTCTTTTTTTCTAATTCAACTGTATTTTGAAATCATGTGAAGGAAATGCTAAATAATTATTGGGCGTAAAAGTGATCAATGTATATAAAAAAAAGAAACAAAGATAGAAAATTCTCGTTAATAAAATATCGGGCATATTATTCGATGAAGTCAATTATTAGAGTAGTATCAATTTAATTATCACTTTTTATTTAAATTAAATTATGTTTATGGCGACGGATGTTTACTTCATTTCTCGTCATTATTCGTTTAATGCAAATATTTATACATCTAATGTAAATCAACAAGAACCCAAATAAATCAATGATATTGCTAAGCTTCGGCATACAAATAATTATTGGAGTGTAGGTAAATTCGATCAAACCACGAAGAATATATTCCAAATTTATAAACCTTATTCAATTTTATATGGATACCATCACAAAATTTGTTTAAAAAATTTGCAGTATAAAAATTAAAATTGTGTTGCCAATAATAGGAGCTAGGAGCATATTCCTTGATCATGTGATGCACGGTCTAGTGTCTTTTTCAATGATTAAACGCACATATAGAGTTACAGTATGGACTTTTTTGGTGGACTAAAACAAAAAACAAAATCAATTTTCTGTTAGATATATTTTCATAAATTCCAAATAAATTGCACTACTTCCCCAATTTTCAAATGTTGTGAAGTAAATTAAATTGTGAAAACGAAACATGGGAAAAAAATTTAGCAACAAAATGGAGGAATCAATGGAATCAAAAATGGAATTAATCATGTTATACTGTATTATTATATTTCAACTAAAAGCTTAACAGAAACGTATAATGAAGAAAGCTCTTATCATTATAGAAACGCATTAAATTGATTTACCTACCCATCAAGTCAGAATAATAACTCAGCTAACGCTCATGAACATTCTCTTTTTATTTTTTTTAAATCTCTTTACACTTTAAATACGTATGGTTTAAGGCCTGAGTTTTAATCCCAAGTGAAAAATTTTTCAAACTTCTTATGACATTTCTTTTATTTACACATTAGATTCAAATAACGAATTCAGTAATAAATTTTAAATATGTCTTTTTAATACTTTAAAAAATCATAGCATATTTTCTTTCACCCTATATATATTATATAACATAAAACGAAATTCTGTGTTCAGCAACATAAAAACGATTTAACATGTATTAAAATTTATACTTACGAAGACTGATATAAAATTAACAAGGATCGTAGTGTACTATATAAGGAATGTTTGCCGTGTTATAATTTAAATTGAAGAACTTAAGAAATTTGATTAAATATATGTATATTGTCTAGAATCGATGTATGAACGAACTTATTGTTTTTTTCTCAACAAATGTTCATACAATTTATGGGTAACTTTTAATAAAACAACGATGCAAGGTATTACCACGTTTCAACATATGTAAGGCATAAATTCAACTAATTAAATTTTCTTACATCATCGATGTAATCATAATATTATATTTCGTTATAATTTAAAAACTAAAGGCAAAAATTAATTCATACATTATTACTAATTTCGTATATGTTCAAAACAACACAAATTTATTCAACCACCGTAGGAATCATAATAAATATTAAAAAAAATTTCTACTTAAATTCTTATTTTTTAAGAAGCAACACAACATAAATAAATAAAAAATTTACGTAAGGAAAATTAATAGATATGTGCGAGTAAAAAAAGATTTCTAATACAAACATTTGCCACAATTTCAGAAATTAAATGTGTGAAAATTTTTTTTACGTATTTTCTTTTCCAACAAATTATTATGGTAGAGTATCAGCATAGAGGACCGAAGAAGCATTATGTATATCGATGCTAGGTGAAGAAAAAAAATTTTAGAAAATGAGAATAGTTAAAAAAATTTTTAAAATAGACCAACGTGATTTTATGAGCTATAGTGTATCAAAATTCAAAACTCTTGTGATAATAGAATTGTTAAAACATTTTTGTATCGGTTAATATTTCACTTAATTTAACTGAAAAATGATATATTATACTCCTACAAGCGTAGGAAAATTTATTGTTATTTTGTTTGGTGAGCGATTATGTAAGAAAACGCATTTAAAACTTTATTTTTTTTTAAAGTTATATAAGAAATAATTCGTTATTACATTATAAATATTATTAAACCAAATAAATGAAGTTATAGGAAAATAGTATTTTGTTAGATTGGATTTTAGATGTATTTAGATTATAAAACTTGACCCCTTTTAATTTTGATTATTTTTTGTTTATAGATAGTCTTTCATAAATAAAAAAATACAAGTTCTCTTAAAAATTTTTTTTTTCGAGACGGTGCCCCTCAATTTTTTGTTATTTTGTGATGTGAGTGCATTTTGACGAGCCATTGTAGAAAAACTACTCAATCGATTTTCATAAATGATATGTCGTTGAATAGGTATTAGAAAATAGTTTTTAAAAATGTACACTGTTAATTTTTTGAAATAATTTTTAACGGTGTAACATAAGAAAAAAACGGTGTAATTGAAAAAAATATGACGCTACGCCGTTTTTTTTTAAAACTATATTGAAGCTTATTTTATATCTAACTACTTGTGAAAGTTTAGGACTAGCGATATTTTTTGTTTTAAAGATAAAATTCGTTGTGCATATGACTGTCGGGAATCAGTTTTTTTTGTTCTGAAGGAAAATTATAAAAATGGCGTTATAAACTAATAGATTTTTTTTAATGTTAAATATCAAATTTTTTATTATTAAATGAACTTTTTAAAATATTATAAAAATTATATATGTACAATAAAGAAAATATGAGCAATTTCAGTCAAGTTCAGCCAAAGTTTGCGACATTATGACTCGAGCCTTTTTATTTTGGTTTATTTTTTGTTTATAGATAGCCTTTGATAAGTAATACGACTTCTCGTAGAATTTTTTTTCCACCGGGGGCCTTCACTGGGTGCCTTTGAATTTTTGTAAGTTTATCATGTAGAAATCATTTTGACGAACGACTGAAAAACTACTTAATTGATTTTCATAAATGATATGTCGTTGAATAGGTGTTAAAAAGACATTTTTGTAATTGTGCATTGTTAGTTTTTTAATCCTATTTAACGGTGTTGAATAAGAAAACAAAATTAAAAGATGGCCTAGCATCAATACCCACTTTTTTATTTTTTTTAAATAAAGTTGAAGCTATTTAATTACCTGTGAAAGTTAATCCGTTAATCCATTAAAAGGAGGCTGTTTTTTAGATATGCATGATTGAAAATTTTTGAAAATCCTACTTTTAATTTTAAGTGAATATAGGCGTAAACTAATATGGATTAAAAATAAATATAAACCATCTTAAGGATTTTAAATTATATATGGCTGTAATAAAGACAAAGATTTCAAAAGGTTGAACAGATGCTGTAGAGTAGTAAATGTAGAGTAATTATATTTGGTCATAAAAAATAGGCATATATAATCTTTATTGATGGCTGCATTACTATTTTTAATCCCATTTTTGTTATATAAATGAAGTTTTAAATTGGTCACTATCAGTTAATTTCTATTACTTTAACAAAAACTTTCAAAATTTAATTTTTCTAAAATGAGTGAATATAGATGCGTTAAACCATTTTCAAATTCTAAGTGTTCTTCAAATAAAAGGGAAATCACAGAGTATGTTCGACAACATTTAGATGTTCTTGGGATTACTTCATCTTGTTATTTAAGTTTAATCAAACAGTCAACACTACCTTCTGGTTCAGATTTATCAACATCACTAACAGTGGGTGACGATGCAGTATCCAATGACGCATCTTCAAATGAAACATCAGATGAAATGTAAACCGATCAAGTGATTGGTGCCAGCTTTAATCGAGATTATGTTCAAACACCAAACTTGATTAACTTAGAGCGTGATGTGCTAATTAATAATTTAAATCAACTAATTAATAATTAGGATCAACTTTCACCTCTTAAAATAAATTTGTGTGACAGTCTCGACTACAGAAAACAAAGGAGATTCAAGATATATTTGGAAGTAATGCTACTCGTCATTTGGTTGAAAAAAGTAAAACTCTACATGAAAATAATTTTCAGCATTCATCTGCGACGGATAAAAGAGGTGTATCCACAACAGATATAAATGTTGTAGAGCAGTTCTATAAAAATGATGAAATCAGTAGATTATGGCCAGGCAAACGAGATGCAATATCTTTTAAAAAAAGAGATGAGCGCATAAATCCACAAAAGCGCTTATTGCTATGTACATTAAATGAAGCTTATGTGGAGTTTAAAAATAAGTTTCCTGAAGTGAAAATAAGATTTACTAAATTCACGTCCTTTTGACCACAAGAATGTATAAAATTATCCCAAGAGTTCATAATATGTGCGTGTGTACCATACATCAAAATATAAAACTAATGATTCAACACTCTAAGATGTCTTGGATTACTAATGCTGCTTTTCAGAATAATAAAACATTAATTGACTTTGTTTCATGTGGTAAAATAACAGAAGATTATCATACTTTGAAGTGCAATGAATGTTCAAAAAACTTCAACAACTGGAAGAAAGATTACTAAATGATTTCGACGTTAAAGGAATCCTTCAAGTCAAATATCAACAATGAATACCACTGATCGATGCAATTTGGATACTTTAATAGAAACTGTAGAAGTATTTATAAAAAAATTTGTTTACCGTTTATAAATTTTGATACTACACAACTTTATAACAAAACAGCAATCTACATTCATTGAGGAAAGAAAAAAAATTATAACTGGGAGAGTGCTTCGTTTAAGGGGATTTTTCTGAAAACTACGGCTTCATAATTCAGGATGCAGTTCAAGGCTATCATTATAATAATTTACAAGCTACTATTCATCCATTTGTCATTTATTTTAAAAGTACCGCAAGTGAATATATACAGCACCGAAGTTTTATACTCATTTCGGATATAAACGATCACAACAGTACTACAGTCCATCTTTTCATTACAAAACTTATTGAATTCATCAAAACGCATAAATTCTAATATTACAAAAATAAACACCGACGGTGCACCTTCTCGATACAAAAATAAACATAACCTAATTAACTTATCTCTCTCTCTCTGGCGTTTACATCCCATGAAGGGATTTTGCCGTCTGTGCCACCAGCTTCCAATCATCTCGTTCCATGACCAGTTGACCCCAGTTTCGACATCCTATATCACGAAGGTCTTGGATGATGTCATCACGCCAGCGTTGTCTAGGTCTTCCTCTTCGACGAACACCAGCTGGTTGTTGTTGGGACGCTTTTTTTATCATTCTTTCCAATGGAGCCCTTTCTACATGACCAAACCATCTAATCCGGTTGGATTTAATGAATCCGATTACATCGCAGCCTCCAAGAAGCTGTCTGATTTCATGATTCATTCGGATTCTATACTGATTTTCAGCAACTTTACATGGACCATAAATTGTTCGTATGACTTTCCTCTCGAATGTTGATAGAATTCTACAATCGGAGGAAGTCAGTGTCCAGCTTTCACTTCCAAATGTAAGCACAGGTCGTATCAATGCTTTGTAAAGTGTGAGTTTACACGACCGCGAAAGATGTTTTGATCGCAGAAGTTTTGAGTATGCGTAGAAAACTCTGTATGCGGCAGAGACACGGGCTTTGATATCTGCCTGCATGTCATTTGACGATGTTATTACAGACCCGAGGTATTTGAAGTTTTCCACGCGTTCCACTTCATAGTCGCCAGTATCCAGATTTCCGGGAGGTATGTTCTTAGATGTTGTTAACACTTTAGTTTTGCTGGTGTTGATGCATAATCCAAGCCGTTTAGCATTTCTTTCAAGCTGAGAGAGACTATCCTTAATATCGCTTGTTCTACGTCCAAGAAGCACAATATCATCTGCGTAGCCAAGAACTTGACTAGATTTGTTATATATGCAGTTTTGTGTCTCAATTCGGCTTTTTCTTATCGCGTACTCCAGCGCCAAATTAAATAGTACGGGCGCGAGTGCATCACCTTGTCGAACACCTGATGTTATATCGAAAGGATCAGAAACTGACCCTTCGATTACTATTCTACAATTTGATCCCGATGTTGTGAGTTTACACAGAGAAACAAGTTTCTCTGGGATACCAAGGCATATGAGTGCGGACCAGAGGTTGTCGCGGATGATACTATCATATGCTTGCCTGAAATCAACGTAGAGCTGGTGAATGCTGATGTTGTACTCCCAACATTTTTCCAGAATCATCCTTAATGTAAAACATTGATCTGTGGTTGAGCGGTTGGGACGAAAACCACACTGATAGTCACCGATGATAGATTCGGCGAACGGGATGAGTCGAGCAAGTACAACATTAGCTAGTATTTTATATGCAGTGTTCAACAGTGCGATGCCACGATAATTTTCACACTTTAAACGATCACCTTTTTTATGTAGCGGAACAATGAGAGCTGTTTTCCATTCATCAGGTAGTTCTTCTTGGTCCCAGATTGCAAGAATCAGATCGTATATACGTGAGACCAGAGCTGCTCCTCCATTTTTCAGAAGTTCTGCGGGAATTCCATCGAAACCTGGTGATTTGCCATTTTTCAGTTTTTTAATGGCAGCTTCCACTTCTTCTATTGCTGGGTAAGGGACAAAAATCTCTTCAGTTGATGGAGCAATTGCTCGAATAGGATGAACTTCGTTCGTCCTATTCAGTAGGTCTTGAAAGTGGGATCGCCATACTGCCAGCACATCACGTTCACTTGTTGTAAGTTCATTATTTACATTTTTGATGGCTGTAGATCTTGGGTGGAAATCTTTGGTCAGATTTCGTGCATTGGCAAAGCACTCTTTTGAATTTCCGTTGGCCGCATGTTGGTTGATGTTTTCGATGCAGCTCTTCATGTGTTCGCGTTTCTTTTTACGTAGAAGTTTTGCTGAGGCTTTCCTGGCGCATAGATAATCAGCTTGCGAACTTCGGGTGTTCCTTGTTAACCATTTTTCTCGCAGTTTTTGTTTATTTTCAACGGATTGGCGGCACTCGTCGTCAAACCATTCGTTGTGTGATTTCGGTGGTCGTTTTCCGATTGTAGTTTGTGCTGCGGATATGATGGTTGATTGAAGCGTTTGCCATTCTTCTTGTATGTTTAATGGCATCTCAGAAGAGATGTCATGCTCTTCTATGTTTTGTGTTATTATTTCCTGATATCTATTCAGCGTTTCCGGATGTTTAAATGCTTCGACATTCCAGCGCACGGTCTTTTTTGCTTGTCTGTTAAATGTGGATGACAACTTGCACTTGTACTTAAAGATGACAAGCATATGATCGGTGTCCATATCAGCACCTCTGTATGATCGAACGTCAGTTATACTTGTAGAGTGTCTCTTAGAGATCATGACGTGATCGATTTGATTTTCCGTTCTTCCGTCATTTGATTTCCACGTTGCCTTGTGAATTCTCTTGTGAGGGAAGAAAGTGCTGGAAATTACTAGATCATACATCATAGCCAGCTCGGCTGCGCGAAAACCGTTATTGTTGCTGGTATGATGCAAGCTGTTAGGGCCGATATGTGTTTTAAGTTCTGCAATCCTACCGATTTGAGCATTAAAGTCACCTACCACGATTTTTATATCGTGCCGCGGGATGTTATTGATGACTTCCTCGAGTTCTAGGAAGAACAGGTCTTTAATATCATCTGCTTTATCTTCAGTAGGTGCATGAACATTGACGATCGTTACATTGAATTTTTGCGTGCGGATTCTCAGTGTGCATAACCGCATATTAATTGGGCAGAAGTCGATAACATGCTGATTCACGCGACGGTGTATAAGAAAGCCAACTCCAAATTCTCCTCCGTTTTGATGACCGCAATAATACAGAGTGTATCCTTTCGCTGTTTCATGGATTCCACTGCCTGGCCATCTTAGTTCTTGTAATGCCACTATATCCAGTGTGTAGCTCTCGACTTGTTGAGTGAGTTTTAGGAGATCTCCTGGTCTTCTGAGGCTAAGCACGTTCCAGGTTCCCATTTTTAAATCGTAGTCCGGGTACAGTTTCCGAGGTCGTTCCAATAATGAATCCGAGATATTCCGAGGCCTGTGTACAGAATTCATGACAATAATTTTTTTTACGGAAATGGGCTGTTAGCCCTTCGCCCAACCCAAATTTTCGTGAATGGGTTCGTTCTGCATCTTAAGGTCACCAGAAACAACCTTTTTACACGTTTATATAGCGAGCCGCTTGATCCAAGACAGACGCCCACTGAAAGCCGCCCCTAACATGGAGAACAGACGCTTTCTACACATTTATATAGCGAGCCGCTTGATCCAAGACAGACGCCCGCTCCAAGCCGCCCCTAACATGGAGAACAGACGCTTGAGTTGCATTGGTTTTATGGCGCCAATGACTCGCCAAAATTGCGCCAATGACTCGCTAATTAACTTATGCCACCATAAAAAAGACTTTAAGGTTGATGCAGAATGGCATTTTCATGCTACCAGCCATGGAAAGGGGTCTTATGATGGGATTCGTGGTACACTGAAGCGTGCTGCACACCGTTATAGTATGGCGTGCAAAGATATTATTGATACACCAAAAAAACTTTTCGAATGGGCTTTGAAATGGGAATCTACGACGTATTTTGGATACGCTTATTCAGTATCGTATTAAACGTTAAATGAGTTGGACGTGGTGATCTTAGATTTAAATATCTAATAATATAATATTCGTAATATTTTATTGAGTTTCGTAATTTTTTAAATTTATATTTTGAATTGTTTTAGTTTTTTGAAGTAAAACTTCTTTAGGGCTGGTTATAGTAGTCATTGTGGTCATGGTGGTAATGGTCATCACGGTGCTCACGGTGGTTATGGCGGGCATGGTGGTCACGGTGGTCATGGTGGTCATTGTGTTCATTGTGGTCATGGTGGTCATAGTGGTCATGGTGGCTATGGTGGTTATGGTGGTCACGATGGTCATGGTGGTTACGGTGGTCATGGTGGTCATGTTGGTTATGGTGGTCATGGTGGTTATAGTGGTTATGGTGGTCATGGTGGTAATGGTGTTCACGGTGGTCACGGTGATCATGGTGGTTATTGTGTTCATGTTGGTTATAGTGGTCACGGTGGTCATGGTGGTCACGGTGGTCATGGTGGTCATGGTGGTCATAGTGGTCATGGTGGTTATGGTGGTCATGGTGGCTATGGTGGTTATGGTGGTCACGATGGTCATGGTGGTTACGGTGGTCATGGTGGTCATGTTGGTTATGGTGGTCATGGTGGTTATAGTGGTTATGGTGGTCATGGTGGTAATGGTGGTCACGGTGGTCACGGTGGTCATGTTGGTTATGGTAGTCATGGTGGTTATAGTGGTTATGGTGGTCATGGTGGTAATGGTGGTCACGGTGGTCACGGTGGTCATGGTGGTTATGGTGTTCATGTTGGTTATGGTGGTCACGGTGGTCATGGTGGTCACGGTGGTCATGGTGGTCATAGTGGTCATAGTGGTCATGGTGGTTATGGTGGTCATAGTGGTCATGGTGTTCACGGTGGTCATGGTGGTCATGGTGTTCATGGTGGTCATGATGGTCGTGGTGGTGTCATGGTGGTCATGGTGTTTAGAGTTTGCATCCCGGGCTTTCCTGGGCGGGAAAAAAATATTTGTGTTGATTAAATTTGTTTTGTTAAATAGAAAAATGAGTGGTGTAATCTTTGCACGCGGTTGAAATAAATTTCTTTGGCTACTGTGGCAGGTATCAATAAAAAGATGAAATATAAAATAAATATGTCATATTGCAATTTAGAGTTGCATTTCATGATAATATAATTTGCAGCATGTGTAATAAAAAGTAATATTTACATAATGTGCTACAAAGTCAATTCAATTATTAACATAATTGAAATATGAAATTAAAGGTTTATGACGAATTTGCTAAATTTTTTGAAAAATGCATCAATTGTTGTACCAATTGTTAAATTAAGTGGACATGCATTCATCGTGAAATTTAATTTGTAATACGTTGTAAGACTTTGAAAAACATGTAAATATGGCTTTTTATTACACATTGTTGCAAATTATATTATCAAGAATATTAGAAAGAAACTCTAAATTTCAATATGATATATCTATTTTATTTTATATTTAATATTTTTAGTAATACCTGCTGCAGTGGCCAAAGAAGTTTTACTTCAACGGCTTGTAAAGATTACGCACTTCATTTTTTAATTTAACCTAACCTTTAACCTACATATATAATTTGTATGATTTTTTAAAATTTTTATTTAATAATAAAATATTTGTAATTTAATGTTAAAATACAATCCTTTTCTTTATGATTCCATAATAACATAATACGAACATAATACTTCTCCAGTCAAAAGTTCCTAAATAGATTTAGTTATTTATACGGCTTTTTTGTTTGCAGTTGAGAAAGTCAAATTATTTTTTATAAGAGTGACAAGTGATTACTAAAAGTGATAAATAAACATTTCATTTTTTTATGCCATCTAATACAAAGAAAATAATTGCAGAAGTGTTTTCCTATTCAAAAGAAACTTCTGTTTGTAAAATAAATAAATCATTTTTAACAATTGTGTTTATTTTATTTATTGTACTGCATATATAATTTTTACAATATCTTAAAAAGTTCATTTAATAATAAAATATTTGATATTTAACATAAAAATAAAATCTCTTAGCTTATAACGCCATTTTTATAATTTTCCTTCAGAACAAAAAAAACTGATTCCCGACAGTCATATGCACAACGAATTTTATCTTTAAAACAAAAAATATCACTAGTCCTAAATTTTCACAAGTAGTTAGATATAAAATAAGCTTCAATTTAGTTTAAAAAAAAAGGTGTAGGGCCATCTTTTGTTCAATTACACCATTTTTTTCTTATGTTACTCTGTTAAAAATTATTTCAAAAAATTAACAGTGAACATTTTTAAAGGTATTGTTTTAATACCTATTCAACGACATATCATTTATGAAAATCGATTAAGTAGTTTTTCTACAATCGCTCGTCAAAATGCACTCACATCACAAAATAACAAAAATTGAGGGGCACCCTGTGAAGACCCCTGGTCGAAAAAAAATTTCTAAGAGAACTTGTATTTTTGTTTATGAAAGACTATCTATAAACAAAAAATAATCAAAATTAAAAGGGGTCAAGTCAAAACGTTGTTGAATCTTCGTGAAATTGCTCATATGTATTATATTGTTACGATTCCGCATAATCGCAATGAAATACAAAAACAATTCTTTTCAAGCTCAATTTCTTCTATACAATTTGTTCTATACTATAACTGAAAGTCTATTTCTTCATTTTCGAATACAATTTTTAACTTCTTTTTTTACATGTATTTTGTTCGGTACAACTGTGTAATATAACTGCAGATCTGTAGCTTGCTTTAAATTATTACTTTTCTGCTCCTATTCCGCCCTAAAAAGAAATCTTTATGATCTTAGTCGTTCAAAAAAATATGTTGTTTTGTTTTTGTCGATTTTATATGTGTTTTTTACAAGTCACCATCGGAAAAGTTTTATCGATACCGCCGGCATCTGAAATAAGTGGTTATTATATGAAAGCAAAAACAGAAGAAAACAATCATTGATTGAACTATTTTTTAATAATTTTGTTTCTGGGATAATATTTTCCAATTTTGTCACGTTTTGGTTAAAAGTTGTTATATAATGCGATTATATATAATCTAACATTACACTTTTGATTTTATGTCCTAGACGTGAGAAGCTAGGATACAAAAAACATTATGCGTGTCATTAATAGAAAAACGTATTGAGCTGTTTGAACAAAAAAATGTTTCCTGTAATAAGTGATTGTTGTTCGTTTTCCTTTATTGTTGTGATAGTTTTTAAATATTGACAAAAGCTATAAATTGGGTGCACATTTCTTAAAAAAACATATTTTACGACAGTTGTTTATATTTTTAAAATATCTCAACCAAGCGGATATTATTACACATTTTTTTCAACTACAACCGTTAAGAAAATTCGAATAAATTTGATGAGTAGGATAAATCTTGTAACTTTTTGTTCTGATAAATCAAAATAGTATATTTGCCTATAAGAGATTAAAATTTAAAACACCGTTCTTTTCGTGAATAAATATTTGTTCACGAAATTTATCACGTGAATAAAATATTTGTTCACGATACGCACCACGAACAATATTGCTCTATTCTAGCTCAATGTTCATCGGGGACTTAAACCTCTTATAATGTTGGACCTGGACGTAATGTTATTTTGAACAATAACAAAGCAAAAGCATTCGAACAAAATATAGTAGAATTTTTTTACCAGCGTTGTTTGCACATATTCATATGCGCATGTGTGAATATTCAGTGTCTCAGATTAAAATATTAAAAAAAAGTATTAGGGTCCGATTGAAATGGACAAAAAAAAACGCAAAAAATTAATAGATTAATATTGAAATTCAATCAATTATCATTATGGAAAGCCCAAAACTACATAATAAAAATATTAATGATTTTGTAGGTAGTATAACAAAATTTTGATAGTTAAAATAATTATAATAAAAATAACGACGCCTATCTAAACAAATGTCACAACAAACAAATGGTACGACCTAGTAGTAGAAATATAACTAATGTAATTGTTTTCAAAACAAATTTATCCCAAAATAAGTAATTAATGTCTGTTTTACTTTTTGTCTCATCTTTTATCTCTGCGTGCTATCTGTCAAAAATTCATTGGTAAAAAAATTCTACATAGTTGTTTGTTCCTCCACTAGTACAAAAAATAATGGATTTAAAACGGGTTAGAGATTTTAAATTATTCAAAATACGAATTACATTTAATTTACATATCAAATTAATTATTAAATTTAAGCAACCAAGCAAGTATATTTTGTCAAATGTTAATCAATTCTTTATCCAAACTTCGATAATTTGTTTTCCACAGAAACAAAGATTAATTTATTTTATTTCATACTGATATCTAAAACGACATTTTTCGGATTATTTATGGTACAAAAAGTTGAACTTTAACGTCCTAGGACTTTATAAAATTTTATAAAGTCCTACGACGTTAAAGTTCAACTTTTTGAGCAAAATTTAAAAGTCATTTCTTTTTATTTTAATAAATTTCCAGTATGAAATAAAATCTTGTATTTATCTCAAACGAAAAGTGTTTTTAAAGGCACTCACTAGTAATTTTGGCCTCAGCTAGACGCCTCGGCCGTAAACAACTAGCTCGTACTTTAAAGTTTCACTTTTCGTTCTTGATAAACAAATAACTATTTTGTCCTAGGATAAAAACTAATTATTTTTGGGACTACTACATAACAGTTGTTAGATGCAATAAATAAATGACATATTTCTTGTAAAATAAACCAAAGCGAAAACTGTCATTTTTGATACGGTTGGAAAAAAAAACCAAACTTGAAATATAAAACTAGAATTTCGATAAACGATTTAAATTCTAATTTGATTTTTACTGTATTATCTCACATACTTAAAAATTAAAATTATGTATTTTATCTTTACAAAATCAATTTATAATTACAATTTATATTACTTTAGAATTATAATAGATATATTAATATCTAACTAATAAAACAGTGAAATAACAATTATTTAATTCAAGCTGAATTATCAGTTAATCTCCCAAGGGCGGTGATAATTCAAAATAATTAATAATAATTAATAATAAAATAATATTTTGCCAAAAATTTCGAAATCAAGTTTCGATTTCGGCCTACGGCCTCGTGCTATTATCAATACCACTTGCTTGAGAAATTTTCCAAAAAATTATGAGAATTTATCAACGAACGAGGGGAATTCGTTCAGAAAATTGTTTGCCATTTTTCATTTCTTTATATATTTTTTATGAATTATACGTTGGCCTACTGTGATATCAGTTAATTATTTAAAAAATTATTTGATAATTTTTAATATCCCAGTAGGCCAGACGTATAACTATTTGTTATTAGCATAATTCAAATGTTATTGGTGAAATTGAATGATGTCATTACATTTTAGAGAATTTCATTGGGTTAAATTAAAATAAAACTAAGGCAAAAAATTTTCTCAAGAATATTTTTATCATTTATTTTCGAAAAAATGATATCGTTTACGTGAATCATGAAATAAATTACTAGAGCTTAGCTCGGCTTCTATTAACTGTTTTTAAATAATTTTCTTTAAAAAAACTTAATTTTAATTTATTTAGAAAAAACAGTTGTGATTTACTTTTTTGATTGTCAGAAATATGTCGGTTATACAAATTATGATATATATTTAAATAGTAGGCTTACTTTTAACTGTCGATAAAACTGATTGTAATCTGATATTTTTCTTTATCGATATGAGTAGCTTTATAATCGAGTTAATTAGTAGTAACTCACTTACAGTGCATGAACAATGAAAATTCAAAGTTGTTACGAAGCAGTATCTATTCTATCTATCTATTCTATCTGCAAAAAAAAAGAAATTCATCTTGCCGAAAAACTTTCATTTGCATGAATCAACGCGATCAATACAACTTATCGTTTTTTTAATACCTTTTTCAATCCTGTTTGCAATGATTTTGTTTTCATTGAGTCTCATTTTTGATATGTTGTTGAATTATAATTCTTTTGAGATATGTACTGTGACTTTTGTAATTTTCAGGACAGTCGATATTGGTTGAGAATAGTTCTCAGTATTTTTGTTTCTTATTTTTTTCAATGAGAAAACAGAGAAAGAAATCATATTTTAATAAAAGAAATTGAGAAAATAATGCTAAACGGTGCTCTCGAATTGTTAGCGTTTGACAAAATCTTAAATTTTTTTAAAATTTTAGAAATAATAAATTTAATTTCGAAATCGAATATTGGGATTTTTGCATGTTATTGTTTGGAAACAAAAATTTTAAGTTTCATTTAAAAATACACTGTTCCAATATTGTTTATGGAACCCACCTCTCTTGCTAACGTTATTTATCAAACCAAATACGTAAATGTGTTTCATTTATCCAGTTTATCTTAACAAATAGAGAACATTCGTTATGAAATTTGATTTCTTCTGATTAGTGATTGCGATTTTTTCTTTTCATCTAAAAATTCATATAATTATTTTAATGGAGCCAAAATTACGCATAATTTTTTAATCAAAGCTAGCTCCAGTAGCATTTTCTCTCACTTCAGCAACAAACATATTTCTTACGGTTGAACGAGAATATTTTTCCTTTAATTCGTAATTTCTACGTAAAATATTTGAAGATTAGAAACACAAATGTTTAATTAACCAGCTAGAATAAATTAGCTATAAACATGTATAAATTATAGGAGGACCATTTTATCAAGATAAATATAATTTATTCAGTTTCTAATTTTAATGGAGGGCTACAGTTACTGTTTTTTTTACTCTTTTCAAAAAAGATGATAAGGCTTTTCATGTTACTCATTCTTTATATTTAAATAATCAAACAACTGCTTTTTGCTAATGCCCTTGCAACCGTGACATACTAATATGTTTCAACAGAATCAAACAAACTTTTTTGCACAGAAAAAACGGCAGAGGCAATTTTTTCATATATTTTAAAAAAATTGGATAAAGAAGTGATAAAGAAGTGAATGTTCAGTTTATGAAAACATAACCAGAGGTAATCGATTTCTTAATAATGATAGAATAACAAATTGATTTTTGAAATGAATTGTGAAAACATGAGCAACATAACATTTTCTTTTGTTCAAAAGACAACATAATCAAATTCATGTTTTATTTTGAACTAAAATAAAAATTGATCAGACCATGGAATTTATTCCACCCTCCCTTTGAGTTACGGCTTCTTGCCACCAGGTTTTCATAAAAAACATTGTAATAATAATAAGAATACTATCTTATTGACGTCAAATAAATGTTATTTAATTTTTTCGATATTTCATTGCATTTTATTAAGACTTGTTATCAAGTTTACGGACTAAAAGTGCAAACATATTTTATGGAAAATTAAAGCTATGATAGGGGTGCGTTCGATTTGTCTGAAATAACTGAAAAAAAAACAAATACAATTTTTCAGTTGTTTCAGTTTCTTTCAGTGCAAATCGAATACGGCTGATATAATTTAGTTTAGCTCCAATTTTCAACACCATAAAGTTGTTCATTTAAACAAGGCAGTATAGAAAAATGCGTTTACAGGAACCAGAATCGTACTTTACACTATCATATAAATCTAATCAGAATCTAATACAAATCAAACAGCTTTGAAACCAATTATTCTGGTATTTCACAAAATATCGATAGAAAAATAATAAACTAGTATTGAATAAAGTAGTATTAGTATTAAACAAAATCTTGGTGAAATTAGATAACATGCCTAAATGTAGTTAAAACAACTGTGAACTCGTTCAATTACTTCATTGCAACACACACCACAAACGGAAGGCGGAGTCCTATCGACAGAATAAATTTGTCTAAAGAAAATATTTTTAACGGTTTTAGATTAAAGCTTTAAAAGATAAATTCTATTACTTCGGTCTGAAAGACCTAAGTATTACATTCATGAGTCAAAAGTGAAATGGGAGAGAGAGCTAGAGAGAGAGAGAAAGAG
Source organism: Diogma glabrata (assembly GCA_963693315.1). Classification (NCBI taxonomy): domain Eukaryota; kingdom Metazoa; phylum Arthropoda; class Insecta; order Diptera; family Cylindrotomidae; genus Diogma; species Diogma glabrata. The sequence continues at coordinate 276,220,946 of OY856188.1, read as the reverse complement.
AGAGAGAGAGATAGAGAGAGAGAGAGAGAGAGATGAGAGAGAGAGAGAGAGAGAGGAGAGAGAGAGAAGAGAGAGACGAGAGAGAGAGATGAGAGAGAGAGAGAGAAGAGAGAGGAGAGTGAAGAGAGAGAGAGAGATGATGAGAGAGAGAGAGAGAGAGAGAGAGAGAGAGAGAGAGAGAGAGATTGTCCAAAAATGTTGTCAAGTGTGTCTAAAGAAAGATTTTTTATTTATTTTTTTCCCAATATTTGGGAAACACAAATAGAATTAATTATTTGTATGACATGAAATTTTATTATAGAGAATTATGGCATTATAAGTTTGTCAAAAAATAATATGTCAAGTGTGCCAAAAATGATTTTATTATTTTTTTAGCCAATTTTTTGGGAAAAAAAATTTAACTGTTTTTATGAAGTAAATGTAATTGAACATGAAATTGGACATGGAAATTTTTTTAATTTGTTATAGTTTTGGAAATATTTTTGGAATTTTAAAAAAAATGTTTGTATTTTTGAATTTGTAATAATTTTTGCAATATTTTTAGAATGTGGGAAAAAGTTTTAATTTTTGCAATATTTTTAGCATTTTGGAAAAAAATAGAATTTTTGAATTTTATATATATTTTTAGAAATTATGAAAAAACTTTCAATTTTAATTTTGTAAGAACTTTTGGAATATTTTTAGAATTTTGGAAAATTTTAAATATTTGATTTTATTCTAATTTTTGGGAATTTTGAAAAAAGTTTCAATTTTGACTTTGTTATAATTTTTGCAATAGTATTAGAATTTTTGAAAAAAGTTTTAATCTTTGATTTTGTAATAATTTTTGGAATATTTTTAGAATTTTGAAAAAAAGTTTGATTTTATTTAATTTTTACAACATTTTTGGAATTTTGAAAGAAATATGAATTTGTGATTTTGTAATATTTTCTCGAAACGCTAAATGGAGAGGTTTTTGAGTAGTTTGCTGAGTGTATCATCTTTTCACTTAATTATGTTAATTTATGATCTGTAATAATTTTCCCGGCAACGTATTGATGTTTCGTGTTAGTTTTGTAATAAATTTCTAAACAGAGATAAAAAAATTACATGCACTTTAAACAAAGAGTTTTATGTCGCTGGCCAAAACTAAAAACAATGTCCTCAAAAAAGTTTTTTTTGCCGAAAACTATTATCAAAATCCTTAACCCAGACCGAAGTCTTGATATCTCAGAGCTGTGAGATTTCAAGATTTCAGCCCCTCCATATTTTTATATTGTATGAGCGCAGTCAAATTTTCCAATGCAGTAGCTTTGTTTATATGTTTTTGTGAGCTGATATTGAAGCAATTTAGACTATAACAGCTGTACTTCTGTAAGAACTTTTAACAGTTACAACCGAAACTTCTTCAATCCTAATGACACCTACAATTTCTATAAACTTTTTTTCGTAAGCTTTATCGATTGTTGTGTAGATAAAGCTTCTAATATTAAATACAGAAGTATTTTCGAAGTTTTCATTTCTGTTGTTGGAAGAGCTTTCACTGTGGAAGTTTTATTGAAGTTCTCTGTGGAAGCTTTATTGAAGCTTAAGCTGATATAACATAAAATTAAGAAGCAAGTTTGCTAGTTGGGTATTGACTTTGGAACTCAAGATGGGCTTAAAAACTCACTATATTCTTTTTGTTATTTGCCAATGATAAAATAAAATTATTATTCAAAAAAAAAGTTAAATTGGTTCCATTTTTTTAAATTCATTGAAAAATATTGACCGAGTTAAGTATGGTATCATAAGAAAATGGTATGGTATGTTATGTAGTATCATATGAAAAGTCAGTTCAGACTTATATCAGTCAGCTCAGACTACAGCAATTTATAAACATGCGAACTAAGAAAAGATCAGTCAAGGAGCCGATCAGTCAAGCTGGCTCCCTGACTATAAAGAATTTGATTGAATTGACCAAATTTTTGTTTTGGTTTTTTTGGTATGCATTGTAATTGAAATAATAAAAATAATTTTAATGTCGTTTAAAATTAAGTTAAAAAATTTTCTTTGGGATATAACCCACTTGGGGCAGTAAAAAATTTAAAATATAGTCCAACAGCCAGCTAGTGAAAAATTAGATATGTGTTTTATGATAAAGCATGTAATAAAATATTTTAGTAATGTAAATCGAGCATGTTAACACTCGACTGTTAATGTCCAAGAATGGACGGTTTGATTCGAGTTAAATGAATTTTTCTGATCCGGTTTAAATTTCAGAGCCAATTTAGTTGTTAGGTAGCCTGTTTGGTAGAAGGCACATATCTTTCAGGTCGTAGTTGCAATAGGGCTTAAAAATATAAATTATTTTAATTCTAATACGCTATCATACGCTTTAAATAAAAGCTAGTGAAGCAAATTGTGCAGACTATACTCCTGAAAGAGGGTTAACATTTTTAATTCAAATTTAAATAAAATTGTGTTAATTCATTGATTATCATCAAAATGGTTATTGTATGAGTTTTAATTTTCTATGAATACACTCCAAAACTCGGCTATGCTGAAACCAACATATAAAAAGGGTAATCGCTTACAATGTGCAAACTATAGAGGAATCGCTCTACTCCGCATAGCATATAATGTTTTTTCACAAATTTTGCTAGCTAAAATCAATCATTTTGCTGATCAACTGTTTGGAGAGTATCAGTGTGACTTCCGGTGGGGCCGAGGTACCACCAATGCACTTTTCTCGATAAGGATGATTTTGGAAAAGTGTCGAAAGTTCAACATACCTGTGTACCAGCTCTTTTTTTTTATATTGAAAGCTAGGCATGTTTAGTGTTAATATAATTAATTATATATTAAAGTCTCTGAATATCCGAAGATACCATGCCAACTAGGGATAAGAATCGATTGAGAATTAAGTTTCTTTGAGAAATTTATGAACGGCGACTTTGAACTTTTGCGGATTAAAGTTATCAGGGAAAACCCACGAAGGTAACGAATTCCAGAGATGAGAGACTCTGTTGAAAAAGTCGCGCTGGAAGGCTACAGTTCTACATCTAATTATTTGAACCGTAAAAGGATGGGCCGCTACAGATGCTCTGGTATGACGCGATAGGTTTGCAGACTTAGGTAAAATCGATTTGATGGTAGAATCGACTTGAACCCGTTCATCCATGATATATTTGTAGAAAATCTTCAAATCAGCAACATTTCTTCTATGCTGCAAGGAATCAGGAAAAGTCATTAATTTAGATAAGAAAAAGAGTTGAGGATAAAGCGGAACCTTGAGGAACTCCTGCATTAGTCGAAAATACATCCGATGAAATACCGTCAACATTGACTCGAAATTTTCGCTCAGATATAAAACTTTGCATCCAAGAAACTAGTGGCTCATCTAAACCATAACATCTCAATTTGCGTATAAGATTTTTGTGCCAAACTTTGTCAAATGCTTTGGAAATATCAAGAGCAACACCGAAAGTCTCACCAAAGTTTTCAAGGGATTTGTTCCAAAGATGAGTAACAAACGAAAGCAAATCTTCGGTTGCTCTTCCTTTTCGAAAGCCGTATTGTCTTTCATTAAGTAATTTGGAAAACTCTAAGCTCATTAAATTAAAATTTATATATTTTTCAAAAACTTTAGAAACTATTGACAAAATTGTAATGGGTCTGTAATTAGATGGGTCAGTTTTACTACCCTTTTTGCAACTGGCTGTACACTAGCAATTTTCCATATTTCAGGAAAAATCCCTTTCTTATAAGACAAATAAAGGGTCATTCCAAAGTGACTAACGTAACATTTATACACAGAGAGAAAAAAAGAGTTAAATTTGATAAAAAAATCATCAAATTGATGATTTTTGTATATCAATATATGGACGAGAATATAAGTTCTCAAATTGATATAAAATGCTGCATCAGATTGAACTTTGGTTTATTTTTTTGAGTTGATGTAAATCTACTGATTATGATAAACAAATTTCTTATTTTGATATTATATTCTCGATATTATTCTCGAAGCTTATAAACTTGTTGTATCAAATCAATACCAAAAGTATCAATTTAAGATGGCGTTGTATTTCTTCAAGAATTTGAGCGGAAGAAGTTGAGAAACCAAAAGCTCATTTTAAGAAATTCTGATCATTTTAAGAATTTTTTTGATCGACATGATCGTATGTTACTTTTGGTATTGATCCGATATATTTAATTTTGAATCAATTTATTATCATTTTAAGAAAAATGTTTTCTCAAATCGAAGATGACAATATTTAGTTTGAGAAAAGATTTTTCTCAATTTCAGTGGGGATGCGGTACGTTCAGCGACACCCACAAAAGCAAATAAAAAGCTGCCTGTCAGGGTTTTTAAGCCCGCAGGAAGATTTTTACATGCTTTGGTATTGCTAAATGTATCGGACATGCACTCGATGTTGTACGGCTATTTAGATTGACTTATGGTTCTCAGAGTTGTTTCTTATCACATAGACCTTTAAGAAACATCACTACTGAGACAGCTATAACCCGTAAAATAGCGACCTTGGAAAAATAAGGAACTGGAATAAAACTCTCAATCCACCGATGTTCCATTAAGCTTAAACGGGATAAAAAATCACTATTTTTAAAAAATATTCTTTTATTTTAAATAGATAATTTAAAAATAAATTAATTATAATTTTTAATTTTTTTTTATAACGCATTTTGTACAAGTGAGCTAATTGAATTGAGAATAGTCGGCTTCCACATTTCTTTCTTATTTGTTGCAGGAATTCTTGTATTTGGTCTCGTAGCGTAGTGAATTAATTTGAACAGTTTTAACTGTCGTAGCTCTGTAAAAATTTAAATAAAAAAATAAAATTAAATTACTATTGAAGTGAATCAGATAAATTAGTTAAAGTTTGCTGAAATAAGTGACTTCTATTGAGGGAAAAAATCTATCCACTGCATGCGTGTCGTAAGAGGCGACTGAAATGGGGAGTTGCAGCGTGGCTAACCCAATTTCATCATAGGCCCACCTGTGGATTTGGGGTCCCCTTCTTCAAAAAAATCAGCCCACCGCACTCATGCGTGTCGTAAGAGGCAATTTTTCTCGTCCCGTAAAAAACAATTGTTAATAAAAGACAACATAAACCTTGGAATGGAACTTCTTTCTGGTTTAAACCTCCCTTGCTATTGTACCTGGACAATCTGTTTGAATCAAACGTGGAACGTGAGAACACTGTTCCAACCCGGAAGCCTCCAGAATCTAATTGGGCAGGCAACAGAATACCAGATAGATTTTTTTTATGGATGCGATGAATGTTTCGGTATTGAGACAGCTATTCGCCCAAACAAACAACACCCTCGGTTCCCCATGAACTCCCATGCAGGAGTCATGCAACCATGATAAAAATTGAATTATTTAAAAAAAACAAAGAACAAAATTAAAAAGGGAAAAAAAACGATAACTAGAAAATAAAGAAGAATAATAATAATAATTTTAAAAAAAATTAAGTATAGGAAAAAACAACAAAAAACAAATGGATATGGGATAAGAGAAATAAAATACTTAAGGGAATGATTACCCTGTACGATATCAAAAGGGTAGGAAGGAAACAAGAGGAATATGATAACAGTGTAGACTTAAAAACAACAGCTGAAAGGAATGGTTACCTCGTGTACCTGAGGGGCAGTAGGTAGGTTTATACCGTCCATGCCCTGTTTGCGTTAGTTCGACGACTAACGACGACGTCAGTTGTGTGAAATTGTGCTGAGTAATTTTTCACACTGCAGCGGGTGCCCAACTAGCAAACTTACTTCTCAATTTGGAATTATATGAGTTTTAGCTTCAATAAAGCTTCGCTTAAGCTTCTAAGTGGAAGCTAGTTATACTTTACTTCTATAAAGTTTCGATATACAACTTCCACAGAGAAGTTCTCCGCACCGCCGGAATGAAAGCTTCTAAAATATTTCTATATTTAATATAAGAAGCTTTACTGAAACTTATCTACAGATCACTAAATAGAGATCACTAAATAAAGGTTATAGAAGTTATAGCTGTCATTAGGATTGTAGTTGTTTCGGTTGTAACTGTTTACAGATCGTTGTCATACTCTAAAAATTGCTTCAATATCTGAAACGAAATATGTCAAACTGACGGAAGCTATTGCTTCTATTATTTCAACTAAATTTAGATGTAGAAAATATAGTTTAATTCAGGGGATTACTTTTATGGAAAAAGATATGTGACATGTAATTTCAATGGGTTTAGACGAAATTGAAATCGTTTCGTTTTTGTCAAAAAAGTATTGTGCATAAGGTGGTTTTTGTTTTTTAATCTTTTATTTAGACTTATTTTGCAAAAGGCGGGGAAAGTTCTCCAAATGGCCTTTATCGAAACTGCTTAGAAGTTTTAAAGAAACTATGAAGGTGGGGAAGTTAGTTTCGGTAAGACTGTTTAGTGTTTTAAAATAAGTTAAAATGCTAGTTGGGTGGTCACCCTCTCGTTATTTTGCTCTTCTGGCCGTCAATTTAGAATTAATTGTATTATTTCGGGTTAGGTTTTTCCTTTAGTTGTATGGCCCCCCATTAATTTGGGGAGTTCAAAGAGAACGAAGAAGTTTTTACCTTTTCGACGGTAAAAACTTCTATTATCTAAAAATACAACGGGGTATAAAAAAAGGCATCGCAGAAGTCTTTGTATTTCTGGGACTTGTTTAAGGCTGGGAGGAGCTTGCCAAGGACCGACCGGGCTGGCGGCTTATTGTTGTCTCTGCTAAGTTCCTTAATGGGACATAAAGCCAAAGTGTGTTTTGAAAGTTGTGAAATTAGTGGCGAAAAATATCTTTTTTGAAACATTTCACCAGAAACCCGTATACTTATAAACATACCATAACTACACTCAATAACTACACACTTTTCATGATCTAAGACTGCCTTGCAAAAGATGAATGGACTGTACTGAATTATTTATTTTGGACTTTATTTAACTAGTATAAAAGGATCAAGTTAATGGATAATCAAATTAATGCATTCAACTACATATTATGTACCGTTATAGTTTAATTGTGATCAAAACTTGTTTACCTGGGTCAGTTGGCATATCGTTCAAATCCTTTAGACTTTGCTTATCTTTAGTTAGTTTGCGTAGCACTGGTACCACAACTTCGAAAAAATGTTTGCCTTCTCCAAAAGTTTTTTATGTTTATTCGGAAAGAGTCTTTTAAAATCTAAATCAATCTGTAGAAAAAAAAAAGAATCTGTAATTCCAAAACAGTCTTAAAATGCCTTCAACTTCAAACTTACCAAAATGCTGGCATTATAGCATTTCTATAAAGTGGCCAGTCATTAAAAAATGTTTTAAAGATTTATTCTTTGCTTCTTTAAACTCCCTTAGACGACCCTCACAACTCCGTATCCAATAACTTTCTATAGTCAGCCACGGCTCTTGAATGACGGGTAAAGTTTGCTTCAGCTCTTGAAATTCTTTTTGATCATATTCAGTAAGATCAACCGTCGAAGAACCTAATATTAAAAATAATATAAAAACGAAGTTTAATGCGATGCATTTGTCTGAAACAATTGTAAGAAGTTTTACCAAACAATTGTAATCCTGAAGTTGTTGGAGTATCCAATCGAAATTTTTTCGGTGTAATCAAGCAACCTGCACCTCTTAATTTGGTCAAAGAGTTTTTATACAAATTGTATAATTTCCCTTTGGAATTTTGCCATCATAATAGTTATAGTTTGAAAAACAAAAAAAACTGTTAGATTTAAAACTTATTTTAAATGTTTTTAAAACTTTTCATGCAATTTTTAACATTTTTTCATGCAAGCATTTAGTACTTTATACTTTAGAGCTCAGAAATCGATAATATCGGTTGATTTCGGAATTTTAAAAAATATCGATAAGAAACCATAATGTATGTTTTTACCCAGAAATTTTTGTCCCCGTTTTGCTTCAAGCCAATTGTTTAAAATATCCGATTTTCACCTTCGATTGACTTGAAATTTTGTGTGTGATGTAATTTAATTCAGTAATTTAAGCACCAATAGTAGCAAGTACATGCATCAAATAAGCTGAACCCAGGACTCCCGGCAAACTGAATGAGCCAAACCTCGTTCTGTGCACGCATGTTTACTTTAATGAACGCAGAAATTTAGAGAAACATGCAACTTACCTTTTGAACTCTTATTATTGCTGATTTTAAGCACAGCTGGTATCAATTCTTGCACGGACACAAACTTTTTTTTCACAAGTTATAAGACGCGTTCATCTGCTGAAGAACTCTCTCACTGAATAATGTATCGTAATTTTTTCTTCGAACGTATTATATCAAAAAAAATTATTATCATTTCGATCTTATTCTTATACGTTCAATTTGAGAGAAAAAGAATGAAATCGAGAAATTTTTTTCTCAATTTTATCTACGTAAGATCAAATCGAAAGTAATCGAATATTAATTATTTTCATTTCGATCTCATAAGTTTAATTTGAGAGAAATATAATAAAACTGAGAATTTTTTCTTCTCAATTTTATATACGTTGATCCAACCGAGAATAATCGAGTATTAGTTAGTTTCATTTCGATCTCATAAGTTCAATTTGAGAGAAAAGGTATAAAATCGATAATTTTTTTCCCTTAATTTTATCTACGTGGATCAAATTGAGAATACTCGCGTATAACTTATTATTATCTGATCTTTAAGTTTCCAAAAGAAAATAAAAGGATTAAAATGGAAATATTTTACTCACATTTTGACATTTGTGAATCAAATAAATGATGGGGAAGTAACAAAGTGATGTGTACTTCTCTGTTGAATTTGAGAAATGGAAATCTTATTCTGATTCAAAAATTTCTTATATTTATACAGAAAAAATGAAAACGATCTTTATTTACTCAAAACAAGAATAAATGTATTTCCTATTGTTGAACAAAAACAATTCTCAACTTCAGTATTTCATTCTTCTGTAGGATGATCGAATTGATAGTTTTTTCTCACTTTTAAAGTTTTGTTGTATTAAAATGATATAAATTTACTCGAAATGAGAATAAACGTATCTTCTGTTTTTAATCATATATAATTCTCAATAATAGTATTTTAGTCACTTTTTTGTGTGATCGAATTGATAGTTTTTATCTCAGTTTTAAATTTCGGAGTATTAAAATGATTTAAATTTTCTCAAATTAAGAAGAAACTGAATTTTCTATTTTCAATCATGCACAATTCTCAAATCTAGAATTTTTTTTCTCTCTGTGTACCGAAATTCACAACTTTGTTTCCTTATAACTAAAATAGTAAAGATTATTTTAAGCACTTGTTGACTTTTTAAAATGTAAATCCAATTTATTTATCTAAATCAGAAAGCATTTTTATTTAAATTAAATTTTTTAGATATTTTTAAATAAAAATGTAAATGTGACTAACGTAACATTTTTTATACCATTAAATTAACACCTAAATTATGAACCAAAATTCTCTAGATGTTGAAAATGTACATAAAATTTATTGATAACTTTCTTCAATGTCATTAATGTATTTCTTAAAAAAGCCAATAACTTTTTAAAAAATTTGTTAGTTTTTCATAAATTGACGCTTTTGATTAATATGATGCGTGACTAACGTAACGTGACTAACGTAACACAAAAGAATTCATGTATTTAGAATGCTTACCTCCTTTATTTGGAAAGCAAAGCAGTCCAATTCAGACACTCCAAGCTTTAGCTTTCAGAAAATAAAAAGTCTAAAACAATTCAGTTTATTATATTTGTGCTATGCTAAATTCTTTATAGATATATTTTATTTACTATATTAAGCCTTTTTCACAACCATGCGCTTAATTGCATTCTAAACAAAATAACTAAATTGTAATTTTCACAGTTGTTGCCATATCTTATAGTAAAATATATGAAAAAAAAATGATAGGTCACAGTTACAGTTTTGTGAAGAAAAAAAATTTAGCTTGAAGGTTGACTTTAAAATGGAATGACCCAAAAATATTTTAGTGAGGATAGGTGCTAGCTCCCTAGCAAACGTTTTAAGCATGATTGGAGGAATATGATCAGGCCCAGATGCCTTGTTGGTATTAATTTGTAAAAGCATTTTTCGAATAATGTTTTTACAAAAAATTATTCGCTTCATTTTGAGCGATGCTTTAGGAATAGGTCTAGGTTGGAAATTGGTTCGACTAATGTAGAATTTATAAAAAAAAAATGTCCTGGCAAATTAGCCTTTTCTTTTGGGACAATAATAGGTATATCTCTATCAACAAGAGGAGGAAGAGAAGATTTACAGAAATTGCCTTGGATAGCCTTAGCGGCTTTAAAGAAATTACGTGAACCAGTTAGGTGTTCAGCAAATTTAGAAGCTTTTTTCAAATTAATAGTAGTTTAATCAATGAGTGAATAATGAAGTAGTTTATTCTCAAGCAAAAGTTTAAAATTTGAGCGAGGCACGAGCGAGAATTTTAATATGCGAGAGAATAAAATTCTTTATTCACGAATCGATTACAATACTATATTCTCTGACAAAGAATTGTTTGTGTATTATAAAAAATAAAAACATTTTCTTCAATTAAAACAATAAATCTTTATTGTTTTAATTGATAAATCAAATTTCTTAATAAAAAAACCCTGATGATAAAAAACGCCCTTCTCATACAATCAACCAAGTTCAACTAAACGAAATAAGAGAATATAAATTAAAATTTGATTTTTGAACAAAACTTATACTCCGTTCATATTACGATGAAATCAAGCTCGAAATCACCCAAAATTAAAGATTTCAAAAAACTGTTCACATTATCATTAACATGATTAAGTTTGAAATCTATTTGCACATATTCCTAATCTGTGAAAAAAATTTTAATTTCAGCTGTGTTAAAGATATCCAAATAGATTTGTCTGTTTTTTTTTTACTTTTTTTTGAGTCCAAACCTCCATCTAAAGAAAATTTTTTTTGTATGATTCAAAATTTTATTGAAATTTTGCAATAGCCATCTTTTTATTTGAATTCAAAACAAAATATTTGATTTATTAAATGTCACTTTTGAAGTAGGGCTGTATTTTTTTTTTCGAAAATCAAATATTCAGGGGTGCTTAGCGTGATTTAGAATGGATTTGATTTAAATCAACTTTCGACATGGTTTTAGTTTTGTATGGAAAAATTAATCAAAACAAGCTGATATTCGAGCTGAAATCAAAAATTGTTTAACATCATGGCAATGTGAACGTAGTATTATCAAAGCAATTGTGATTATAATTTGAAAATAATTTTAATGAAATCAAAACAAATTTGACCAATTGGAATCATACCAATTGAATAATGATAATTTTTTATAGGAAAGTTTTCATTAGGCAATAGGTTAAGTTCATTAGGCTATAGGTTAGAAAAATATACAATAATACATACTATTATTATCGAAAAAACATACAAATAAAGCTGATATAATTAAATGGAAGAGAATAAATAGATTTTTCTCTTCTCTATTAATTTCCTACATAAATTTCTCTTTTTTCGATACTCTCTAAGGTTTTCATCAGTTTTGTTTTGGATAAAATGTCGAAAAGCCTTTTTTTTACTTTATTTGCTTTATTCCATTTACTCGAACGAGAGACTCTGTGGTCTACTCTGGTGTCAATGGGAATCCTTTTTTTAACTGGTATCACTATGCAAAATGACAGTACAAAACTCTCAATACTGTGTACGTGTAGAGAACAATTTAAACGCTTTTAAAGTAAACTCTAGTTTCATATATTTATTTCGATTACTTCAACCTTGGGTAGTTGGTAGTAGTTTTTCTCTAGTTTATTAAATTTTTTAGATTAAATGTGAAAGGAAGTGCCTCTTGTTTGAAATACGAATATTTTGTACATTATTGACATTGTTAAAGAATAAATATTGATACTTGGAACTAAATATCTTTATTTATAAACACATACCTTTCCAGTTGAATTTATCATTCAGATACAACGATACGTTTATATTTATTCAACCATAATCTGTTAATGTGTTACTTCCTTTATAATATATAGTTCATTATTTGGTTTTGATCCTTTTCATATCGATTTTTCAAATTTTGTAGTTATTTATATTAAAATGTGTTGCGGTATAAATAAAATCTTGTGTACGCTGTCGTTATTCTTATGTATAACATAAATAGAAACATTAGTAAAGATTTTTCTAAATTGCAACATTTAAGTTGATTTCATTACAGACAAATATCAGTTTTATTTGGAATACATATATTAGCTGATATTTTTGATAAATTACTAAGATAGAGGAATTATAAGACACTACACAGTCGAAAAAGTAACTGCAATTTTCAATACAAGCTTTTCTATATGGGTTATGTATTTAGCATGTTATTATTAATTTACAAAGCAAATTTTGCATTAAAACTTATTCTAACCCAAAACTACAAAGTTTAATACAACTCTAGCAACATAATTTATTTTTTATAGAAATGGTAGGAGTTTTAAAATAACTTGCTACGCTAGAAGTTTGAGAACAACTTGCTAATGCAAAGAGTATTACATTTATCTTTAAAGCAAGCTTTGCATTATTTTATAATGGTGACTTCCGTAGAACTTATATGTGTAGCAAATTGCATTACATATTCAGCTTATTTTCAACCGTTTAGAAATGAATGTATTCAATTGAATAGAATGAAAAATTGCTTTGAAAAGCGTAAGATCTAGGGATTGCAAATTTTAAGGAAAAAATCAATACCGGGATTTCGAGATTGATCAATCCAAAACCGGAATCCCGGTATTAATACCGGGATTTAAAAAAAAATAAAAATCTTAATAAAATAATTTTTTCTGTACTTTAATCGTACATTATGATGCAAGGACGTAGAGCTAATGATTTTGGAGCGCCTCGATTTTCACCCACATTAAGTCCAAAATAGGTTAGATCCGTGCGTCATATACTATTTTTTATTCGAAACAAAATATTTAAAAAAATTTTTTTTTTCGGCAAACGGTTGTAAAGTTTAACTCTACTGCCGCTAGGGAGTTAGTTAAAGTCTTACTTTTTTACTTATAAT